>JASPKZ010007280.1:0-420000 GCA_030220185.1 Diploptera punctata | reverse complement strand
GAGACCAAAAAAGAAACATACACAGACACCAAAAAAAGGAACACGCACACAGACACCAAAAAAAAAAGAAAACTTACACAGACACCAAAAAAGAAACATACACAGACACCAAAAAAAAGGAACACACACAGACACTGAAAAAAGAAAGAAACTTACACAGACACCAAAAAAAAGGAACATGCACACAGACATCGAAAAAAAAAAAGAAACATACACAGACAACCAAAAAAAAAAAAACTTACACAGACACCAAAAAAGAAACATACACAGACACCAAAAAAAAGGAACACGCACACAGACACCGAAAAAAAAAGAAACTTACACAGACACCAAAAAAGAAACATACACAGACACCAAAAAAAGGAATACACACAGACACCGAAAAAAAAAAGAAACTTACACAAACACAAAAAAAGGAAAACATACACAGACACCAAAAAAAAGGAACACACACAGACACCGAAAAAAAAAGAAACTTACACAGACACCAAAAAAGAAACATACACAGACACCGAAAAAAAAAAAGAACACACACACAGACATCGAAAAAAAAAAAGAAACTTACACAGACACAAAAAAGAAACAAGCAGACGGCAAAAAAAAACAAAGACACACCCACAAAAAAAATCACACATCCTACTCCAGCCAGGAAAGGACAGACCCCGGGTCCTTCCTCTTCTGCACTCAGCACAGGGAATATCCTGGACTGGGACCCATCTGGATTCAGGTTGGGTGGCAGGCTGATGAACTCAAGAGGGCTCAGCTTTTCCACGGACCTGGATTCGGGGGAAGGAGAGGAACGATACATAAAAGGGTGATTCTGCCATCTTCACACACACAGACACAAAAAAACATACACAGACACCAAAAAAAAAGAAACACACACAGACAAAAAAAAAGAACCACACAGACACCAAAAAAAAAAGAAACACACAAACCCATAAAAAACACATGCAGACACCAAAAAAAAAGAAGAAACACACACCCACAAAAAAGAAACAAGCAGACGCCAAAAAAAAACAAAGACACACCCACAAAAAAATCACACATCCTACTCCAGCCAGGAAAGGACAGACCCCGGGTCCTTCCTCTTCTGCACTCAGCACAGGGAATATCCTGGACTGGGACCCATCTGGATTCAGGTTGGGTGGCAGGCTGATGAACTCAAGAGGGCTCAGCTTTTCCACGGACCTGGATTCGGGGGAAGGAGAGGAACGATACATAAAAGGGTGATTCTGCCATCTTCACACACACAGACACAAAAAAAACATACACAGACACCAAAAAAAAAAAAAGAAACACACACAGACACAAAAAAAAGAACCACACAGACACCAAAAAAAAAAGAAACACACAAACCCATTAAAAAACACACGCAGACACCAAAAAAAAAAGAAACACACACCCACAAATAAGAAACAAGCAGACGCCAAAAAAAAAAAAACAAAGACACACCCACAAAAAAAATCACACATCCTACTCCAGCCAGGAAAGGAGAGACCCCGGGTCCTTCCTCTTCTGCACTCAGCACAGGGAATATCCTGGACTGGGACCCATCTGGATTCAGGTTGGGTGGCAGGCTGATGAACTCAAGAGGGCTCAGCTTTTCCACGGACCTGGATTCGGGGGAAGGAGAGGAACGATACATAAAAGGGTGATTCTGCCATCTTCACACACACGACACAAAAAAACATACACAGACACCAAAAAAAAAAAAGAAACACACACAGACAAAAAAAAGAACCACACAGACACCAAAAAAAAAAAAAAACACACACAAACCCATAAAAAAACACATGCAGACACCAAAAAAAAAAAAGAAACACACACCCACAAATAAGAAACAAGCAGACGCCAAAAAAAAAACAAAGACACACCCACAAAAAAAATCACACATTTTACTCCAGCCAGGAAAGGACAGACCCCGGGTCCTTCCTCTTCTGCACTCAGCACAGGGAATATCCTGGACTGGGACCCATCTGGATTCAGGTTGGGTGGCAGGCTGATGAACTCAAGAGGGCTCAGCTTTTCCACGGACCTGGATTCGGGGGAAGGAGAGGAACGATACATAAAAGGGTGATTCTGCCATCTTCACACTCACACACACACACACACACGCTCTCCACATCCTAACTGGCTGTAGCTCAACTGTCCATATAAACTCCTTGACTTGTGGGGATACGGGTAATTATTCGTGGCCTGGCGGTGCCCAACTGCCACTGTTTACCACGAGTCTGTCAATAAGTTGGGCTGCACTAACGTGCTGACATGACCACAAGATCCAGTGGGCCAGATAGGGGTTCAGGTTGTTATCTTTACAGGTTTTTTTATATTTTCAAATTATTTTGGCTTAATTAAATAAAGGTAATGTTATTTATGATTACCATTTTTTTCTCCAAATTTTACGCTGATATCGCTGAAGACAAGAATTACCAGCGACAATGACCAACCGGCGGGTTGGGACACCCCTCCAATGTGCAAGAACAACGGAGTAATACGGTTTATTTCTTGATACTTGAAATACATATCAAGAAATAAACCGGGGGACTGGGCGCACTCTTGTCTTCAGAAAAACATGGATTCCCACACCATGTTACATCAAATATCCGTCACGCAGAAATTACGTAAAGAAATTAATTTCTCAGCAAATAGAATTCATGGTTCGATTTTACTGATTGACGTAATGTAAGATATTTATCTCTGATGAAGCTATAACCAAGACCGTCTGTTCGAGGTGAAGAACCACATTCTGCAAGATGTGGTACTGCTTTAACTGAATACGGTGAATCAAGACATGGCTATCGATAAAAGGCCCCAACGCACTGAGTATTGGTAAGGGTATAAGAGAAGGAGAAACTTCGAAAATAAACCCAGAACGAGGACTCTCGTCAGCCTAGGAGAAACCAACCTTCTAAGGGAAAGGGACCCAACAGAAAACCTCCGGTCCTCCAGGTTGGGTTTGTGAATCGGACTGGAAATCCACCATGTAAAACAGTCTTTCTCAAAAGTCTCACTCGAATAAGCCGGATGTATAATTCTGAAGGACGAAGATTGGTGGGAAGACCAAGAAAGCGCTGGGCTGAACAGATGTGAGATTGGAACAGTCAAAGACCTAATCCGTGAAGGATGATAATGATGACTTTACAACATGTGACAAGATTTTTTTTTCCCCCCAAGTTCCAACCATACACCATGGGCATGCGTCAACAGACTTGAAGCGGTTTACACTTTGGAATAACGGGATGCAGCCAACATACACATGATATTTGAACTCACGTTGCCAATCAATTAACAGAAAGAAGGTATCTACAAATAAATAAATAATAGTTTTAAAAAACTAAAAAAAACACGCTTTATTAGAAATCCGAACTAAACAATTGAAAAATAACTTTAATTTCCAACACGCTTGGGATAAATAGTTTTACCATCAAAAGCGTGGGGTGCTGTTAACCAATTAATATATTTAATAATAAACAGATACTGGTAAAAGTAGTCTCTAAGAAGAAAATGTAAAAATCATAATAAATAATAGTTTTAAAAAACTAAAACAGCACGCTTTATTAGAAAACCGAACTCAAAAATGAAAAATAATTTTAATTTCTAATATGCTTGGGATAAATTTAAAGTGGTCAACAAAAGAATAATATTCAACACACATAGAATAAAACTAGAATTATCAACAAAAGGAAAATAATTTTACCATCAAAAGCGTGGGTTGCTCTATATCAATTTGATAATAAACAGATATTGGTAAAAGTAAAGTCTCTAAGAAGAACATGTAAAAATCGTAAAAAGCACCCCACACTTTTGATGGTAAAATTATTTTCTTTTTGTTGATAATTCTAGTTTTATTCTATGTGTGTTGGAGATGATTTTTTTGTTGACCACTTTAAATTTGAGCGTGTTGGAAATTAAAATTATTTTTCATTTTTGAGTTTGGTTTTCTAATAAAGCGTGCTGTTTTAGTTTTTTAAAACTATTATTTATTTTTTAGTTTTAATATTTTACAGAATAAGATAAGAATGTAAATATCTTCAAATTCCATATTATTGTAGAATGAGCTAAAAGTATTACTCTTCTAAAAAAAAAAATCCTCCCCAGCCAGATTCGAACCAGTGACGTATGGGTTACTGAAATTACATACCACTAGTTCACCGCTCTACCAACTGAGCTCTTACAATGACTGACTAAAATGTCGACAAGTCCGTAACCTATTATACCAGTTTTAATTTTTTTGATTTTCAGATGATTCTGGGTAGAAATTTAGAAATAAAATATGAAATTATTGTAGTGTCATGGGTCCTTTACAAGTATACACAGTTTCAAGTCGATCCAATGTTTCTAAGTGGATGAAAATCATGTTCAAAGATTCCGTTACATAAATACAAAACACATTTTTTGGTTTTATGATGATTCTGGCCAGCATTTTAGAAAATGAATATGAAATTACTGTATTGTCACGGGTCCCTAACAAGTATACCAAGTTTCAAGTCTATTCTATGTTTCTAAGTGGGTGAAAAACGCGTTGAAAGATTCAGTTACATAGATAGATAGATACACGTCAAGCTAATATAAAGTGTGTAAAAAGCACCCCACGCTTTTGATGGTAAAATTATTAATCCCAAGTGTGTTGGAAATTAAAATTATTTTTCAATTTTTTAGTTCAGTTTTCTAATAAAGCTTGTTTTTTTTTAGTTTTTTAAAACTATTATTTATTTTTTATTTTTTAGCTTTAATATTTTACAGAATAAGATAAAAATGTAAATATCTTTAAATTCGATAGGCTACTATTGTAGTATGAGCTAAAAGTAATACTCTTCTAAAAAAAAAATCCTCCCAGCCGGATTTGAACCAGCGACTTATGGATTACTGAAATTATATACCATTAGAGTTCACCGCTCTACCATCTGTGCTGTTACAACGATTGACTAAAAAGTCGACAAGTCCGCAACCTAATATACCAGTTTTCATTTTTTTTTATTTTCTGATGATTCTGGCCAGGATTTTAGAAACAAAATATGAAATTATTGTATTGTCACGGATCCTTTACAAGTACACAAAGTTTCAAGTCGATCCAATGTTTCTAAGTGGGTGAAAATCATGTTCAAAGCTTCCGTTACATAGCTACAAAGACACTTTTTTTGATTTTCTGATAATTCTGGCCAGGATTTTAGAAAATAAATATGAATTTATTGTATTGTCACGGGTCCTTTACACGTATACAAAGTTTCAAGTCGATCCAATGTTTCTAAATGGGTGAAAATCGTGTTCAAAAATTTCGTTACATAGCTACAAAAACACTTTTTTTGATTTTCTGATGATTCTGGCCATGATTTTAGAAACAAAATATGAAATTATTGTATTGTCACAGGTCTTTTACAAGTATACAAAGTTTCAAGTCGATCCAACGATTTTAAGTGGGCGAAAATCGCGTTAAAAGATTCAGTTACAGGTCTAGTTAATATAAAGCGTGTAAAAAAATACCTCACTTACTTTTTGCCGATGATCAGATAATTATAACCCAGGATGGAGAAGACGCAAATTATATGTGTAATCAGTAGAGACTGGATGTTAGGGAAAATGCCTACAGTTATTTATTATAGATATTGTAAAAGTGAAACTAAATATATGGTCAAACGTAGAAATTCAGTATATAATGGAAATGGACAGCTAATGACAAATGAGGGAAATTTTGAGGAAGTGGCTGAATTCAAATACCTAGGAACAATAATCACTAATAGGAATGAGATGCACAAAGAAATTAAACATAGGCTCAATTCTGGAAATGTGTGCTATTATGCATTGCAGAGACTTTTGTTGTCCCAACTCCTTTCAAAAAACGTTAAGCTGAAAATATATAAAACTGTTATTCTACCAGTTATATTATATGGGTGCGAAACATGGACTCTTACTTTAAGGGAGGAAAGGAGATTACGAGTATTTGAGAATAAAGTTCTTAGGAAAATTTTTGGACCAAAGAGAGAGACAGGTGAATGGAGAAGACTACATAACAATGAACTACATGGTCTTTATAGGAAGCCAGATATAATAAGAACAGTTAAGTCTCGTAGACTGCGATGGGCAGGACATGTTGCACGTATGGGGAATGAAAGACGTGCATGGAAACTTCTTGTATGAAAGCCAGAAGGAAAACGCCCAGTTGGTAGACCAAGAATGAGGTGGGAGAACAACATTAACTATGATTTGAGGGAAGTAGATTATACAGGGAATGATTGGAAAACATTAGCTCAGGATAGGGATGTATGGAGAGCTTATGTCCGCGCGGCCATTAACCTACGGGTTCGATAGTGCCAGTGAGTAAGTAAGTAAAAGTGACTTCTTATTATATCATACCTACGATTGTAGAATTGTTTTCCATTAAGTTAATTTTGTCTACACATGCCTATTTCAGCTTATAATGCCTATAAATGCCTATTTGCCATTTTTCTCGAAATTAACTTAGTATTTCAATGAAATCGATTGAAATGGACAAACAATCATGGCACATATCATTGCATAGACATTTTCAAGTGTTCTATTTTATAAATTCTCTCATAGAATATTTTAGGATAAGAATGGCAATAAGACAATAACCTAGCAGGTAGATGGTTTTCCCCTCAATGCACTCCCATTAGGCAAAATAACAAATATCAGTTATTTTATTTTTCCACTTCATGCACTCCCATTAAGCAAAATAGCCCTAAAGCTATGTCCCATTGTATTATTCTAAAGTATAGCTCTGCTTATTTTCAATACAAATATTGCTGAGTGACAAAGAGGGTAGGTGGCTCAAGCTTTTTTTTCTCTCTCCCAACTGGTGCTGAAATGTTTAAGTGAGTGGCAATATTATTTGTACACGCTTTATATTAGCTTGACCTGTATCTATCTATGTAACAATCTTTTAACGCGATTTTCACCTACTTAAAATCATTGGATCGACTTGAAACTTTGCATACTTGTAAAAGACCCGTGACAATACAATAATTTCATATTTTGTTTCTAAAATCATGGCCAGAATCATCAGAAAATAAAAAAAAGTGTTTTTGGATCTATGTAACGGAATTTTTTAACACGATTTTCACCCACTTAGAAACATTGGATCGACTTGAAAGTTTGTATACTTGTAAAGGACCCGTGACAATACAATAATTTCATATTTGTTTCTAAAATCCTGGCCAGAATCGTCAGAAAAAAAAAAAGTGTCTTTGTATCTATGTAATGGCATCTTTGAACATGATTTTCACCCACTTAGAAACATTGGATCGACTTGAAACTTTGTATACTTGTAAAGGACCCGTGACAATACAATAATGTCATATTTTGTTTCTAAAATCCTGGCCAGAATCATCAGAAAATCAAAAAAATGAAAACTGGTATAATAGGCTGCGGACTTGTCGACTTTTTAGTCAATCGTTGTAAGAGCTGAGTTGGTAGAGCGGTGAACTCTAGTGGTATATAATTTCAGTAATCTATAGGTCGCTGGTTCAAATCCGGCTGGGAGGTTTTTTTAGAAGAGTATTACTTTCAGCTCATATTATAATAGAATCAAATTTAAAGATATTTACATTTTTATGTTATTCTGTAAAATATTAAAACTAAAAAATAAATAATAGTTTTAAAAAACTAAAACAACACGCTTTATTAGAAAACCGAACTAAAAAAATTAAAAATAATTTTAATTTCCAACACACTTGGGATAAATAATTTTACCATCAAAAGCGTAGGGTGCTTTTTATGATTTTTACATTTTTTTCTTAGAGACTTTACTTTTACCAATATCTGTTTATTATCAAATATATTAATTGATAAAGAGCACCCCACGCTTTTGATGGTAAAATTATTTATCCCAAGCGTGTTGGAAATTAAAATTATTTTTCATTTTTTTAGTTCGGTTTTCTAATAAAGCGTGTTGTTTTAGTTTTTTAAAACTATTATTTATTTATGTTGAATTCAGTCTGAAGTCGTCATTCATAGACAAGTGCTTCAAAGGTAAAGTGGTGTGACAAGTGGATGTGGCTTATTCTTTTTACCTTTAAAACAGTTGTTTTACTATGCCTAAGAACGGACAACGGTGAAAGACAAACTGGCCAATTTCGTGAAAGAATTTGGTGCAGAAACATTCACAAATGACGATGTAATATTGTACTGCAGAGTATGTGAAATTTCTGCGAATTGCACGAAGAACTGTCATGTTACGCAGCACGTACACACTGCAATACATAAGTCTGCTCTTTGTAAAGAGGCAAAACAAATTCCAAAATCATCTCTGATATCTTCATATGCTATCAATAAACATCAAACAGTTTTCAGTGGATCTCTGCAAAGCATTTAACTCAGCTGGTATCCCTTTACAAAAACTAGAAAATACGACTTTAAAGAATTTCTTACATAAGTACATCTTCTTCTTCTTTTTCATCAGGCTCTACGACTTCCAGTGGAATGTCTTGGTCTTCTCATCTAGTTTACTCCATTTCTTCCTATCTTGTGCAGTAGATTTCAAATCATAAATCCCCATCTCTCTTAAATTTACATAAGTACATAAAAGAAAAAAATCCCAAATAAAAGCACGTTACGTAAATCTTATGTTGATGTTTGTTACAGTGATGCCATTAGTAGAATTAGAGAAGGGGTCAATGGGAAGAAAATAAAGATTTCAGTTGACGAGAGTACAGATCCTTTTGTTCGATTTATTGCTAATGTTGTAATTGGCGTCCCGCACCGTAGCCGAGTGGTTAAGGCAGGAAGCCTTGGTGCAGAGCTACGGGACTTGCACTGGTTCGAGTCTCCTTGGGGAAAGACATTTTCTCATGGTATTTCGGCCAGTATGGGACCGGTGCCCACCCAGCATCGCGAGGCATTTGGGTAGCTACAATAAGTAGCGGCTCCAGGTTGAGAAAACCAGCTATATCGGCTGGGGGACTCGACATGCTGACCACATGTCACCCCAACACTGGCTGATGATCATCTACCTCTGTGATTGACACATGTGGATATTAGGCCAGCAGCCGGCTGGTAGGCTAAGGGCCATCTAGGCATGTCGCGCCAGGAGTTTTAGTTTTTTTGTAATTGGCACTATGGGCTATGATCAATCCTCTGAAATATATTTATTGGCTTGTGAACAATTAATTCAACTATTGTGCAAGTGTTTACCTCAGCATTGAATATACTGTGGCCTGATGGAATAAAATATGGTGACGTTCTTCTGTTTACGTCTGATGCTGCAGCCTACATGAAGAAAGCTGGCAAGATCCTCAAACTCCTGTTCCCCAACATGCTTCACGTAACGTGTCTTAATCATGCATTGCATAGAATCTGTGAGGAAATTCGTGGTCTGTTGCCAGGCGTAGATGCCTTGATTTCCAACAGTAAAAGGCATTTATCAAATCTCCATTCAGGGTTCAGTTGTTCAAAGAAGTTGCACCAGAACTAGCATTACCTCCACAACCTGTTTTAACTAGATGGGGTACATGGTTAACTGCTGCATTATACTAGGTACTTACTGTGTTGACTGTGAACAAGTGCTCTAATGAAACAACTCTACAGTGTACGTCAGTGGTATGTAATTTTTATTAAATAAAGTATAATATAAATATTTTCAGTTGGTACAGTAAGTTTTTATCTTCTTCTTCTTCTTCCTTCCAAGTATTAGGCCAATGCCTGTTACGATCCTGTAGAAAATTTTCCCTCCAGCGTTTGAGGGAAATTCTCGTATAAGACTTGAAAGCATAATAATAGTCCCTTCGATTGGTTGCTGGCCAAAGGAAGGCAAGACCAGTGATGGGGCTGCCATCTTATAGCCTCTGGTCAGGCATTTCTGGAGAAGAAAAGAAAATAAAGGAAAGAAGAAAGGAAAGACTCCCTAGCTCTCGGATGCCCTAATAGCGTCGGCGTCAAAAAAACAAGAGTTAACCAAGAGAGGTTAGATAGTAAAGTTAAAAGAGTGCAAAACACAAGTAAGTGGAAGAAATGTTTTGCACAGCTTGGGCACCTTGTGGTCGCCATCCACATATCCCCTAGATGAGGACCCCTGAGGGGTAATCATATGTTTATATTCTTAATGTAAGGCTGTAAAAAATATACGTTGTAGTCCATTTTTATAAGAGCCTATTTTGAATTTTTTAGTGCCTATATTAATGATTTTTAGTGCCTTTTTGCCCGCCTATTTTGAAATTTTTAAGTGCCTAACATCCGAACTCTAGTAATCAGTTGTCAAGAACATATAAAAAATGGGGTTTGAATATAAAAAAAACAGAGTATTTAACAAATGAACCAGATCAATTATATGTTGATGGGGTAAAGATAAAGAAGAGCGATAATTTCTGTTATTTGGGATCAATTATAGAAAAAGATGGAACATCAAATAAAGAAATAGCAAAAAGGAGTAATGGAAGAAAAACCATAGGAACGTTATGGAGTAAAAGCATCATTAACAGAACAAAACAACTAATTTATAAGTCCATACTAGAAAGTATAATGGTATATGGATTGGATGTTTGGACAATGACACAACATGCCAACAGTTAACTGCAGTTGAAATGGATTTTTGGAGAAGAGCTGCCAGAAAATCTCGTCTGGAAAGAATTAGAAAATGGATTAATGCAGAAGTACTATAATAAATGAGATGAGATTGAACACAGATGGACACGTAAGAAGAATGCAGGATGGAAGACTACCAAAGGCTGTTTATGCATGGAACATTGAAAGAAGGAGCAGAAAAGGAAGACCAAGAACATCCTGGAAGAATAACATTCAGAATTCAGTGAGGAAATTTAGATGAAGACAGAGGACAGATAACGATGGAGAACTTTAAGGGAAATTTGTGAATATTTGTTACAAACTGATACTTCAAAAGTCAGTAGTCATTTATGTATTTATTTTAAAACTCGTGTTAATTACTGTACAACCATCAAGAAATGCGGACATGGGTTTCACTGGCTAACATTTTCCGGAGGTAAAATAATCTCCCTTTCGGTTCTGGGTGGGGACTACTACTGGGAATACATTAGTTCAGGATAGGGATGTGTGGAGTGCTTATGTCCGCTTGGGCATGAACCTACGGGTTTGATAATGCCAGTAAGTTAGCTAAAAGAAGTGCATTCTATCAACTGAGCTAGCATAGTGGGTCGTTTTATATATATATATATATACCATATATATATATGGTATGATAGGGGTATGCCGTAGCGTAGTGGTTAAGGCACTGCTCTACAAGTTGGAAGGTCGAGGGTTCAAGTCCCGGTAAGGTCCGGATTTTTAAACTGACCAAAACCTTCTGGCGGCACTATGGCCCTGGGGTCGACTCAGCCTCTAACTGAAATGAGTACCAGACGCTTGTTCTGGGGTAAAGGCGGCCGTCACGCAGGGCTGACAACCCGGCTGACATCAAGTGCCGATTGTCTACAAAAAGTGGGAGCCTTAACCTCCTACTACCCCAAGGGCCTCCTGAGGCCTGTAGTGGGATTACTTTAAACTATATGGTATGATATCACGCTGAGGTACAGACTCAGAGATCCGGGTTCGAATCCCGTCCAGGCATTTATTTTTCTTATACCATATTAAGCTTGCATTGCTCCATAGAGAGTGGCATTGCTCAATGTTAAACATTTAATTATAGCATATATATATATATATATATATATATATATGACCAACAAGAATGGAAAAATCATCTGAGAAGAATGGCAAGAAATAGACTTCCAAAATTGGCATTCCAATATACCCCAACTGGACATAGGGACCAAGGAAGACCAAAACATCGGTGGAAAGATCAAGACCATCTTCGCTAGGTTTACCGTACAGGCCACATGGCCTAAAACGAATTTGTTCATGATGATGATGATGATGATATATATATATACCAACATAGCCGCCAACATTGCATAGCTTAAAGATTTTGAATGTACGTGGTATTAGCGGGGTTTAGTGGGTGAATACAATTAATAACATTAATAATGATTACAAAGTTTCTTTTGTGTTACAAAAATAGCTGGCATTTGAAATAGTATATATGATTAATTTAATAAAATTAGCGATATTTTGTTCTTGGAGTTGTGGTCTTACTCTATGTTCTGTGCTGCCTTATGTTCTATGGTTAATAATAGTGGCTATGACAATAAATAATCGTTTTATATTTACAGGTAAAATGGCTTAAAAATCATTAAAATAACCTATGGCTCAATATTTATTAAATTTCACCGTTTCTCGCATTGAAATATAAGTCCATATATAAATATATCGCGTTATAGATTCGTGTCGTTATTTTGTTATTGGTCTAGATCAGGGATCTAGATTTTATAACAAAATGTCGCAAAAACAGTACTTGTTTTATATATATAAACGAAAATGCGCACAAGTTGTGCATTAGAGTTTTATTAGTTCACTTTGCTTTTGCAATCATTATGAATCTGTGCAGGTCTCAATTAATGATTTGGGTCGTTTTTTATGCTACGGTTTATTATACAGCGTGTCGCGCCCGACGTGACGCGAATTCGCGTTTCGCTCGGCGTGATGCTGGTTCCACATGGAGCGCATACGCTACAGCGCATATATTTATAGAATTGTCGCCAGATGGCACCACATATATGGAAAATCAAAATGGCCATCGTTCATAATAAATTTCCAAATGTGTTTACAAAAACTAATGTATACAAACCTGTCCCTGCATAACCTAATAAAATAAATTACTTACATACTATTTAGTAAACTGTAAACTAATCTGATGTACACTAAACTGACCCATCGGAATCTAACAAAATGAAGTGATTGAATATTTATTTCTTAAAATATGGTTTGGAATTAAATGCAAATGTTGGTAATTCACACATATGTCCTGCCATCTGGTGGATTTAATTTTATGAGCGTTCACGTATGCCAACTTCAATTCTAATAAAGAACTTTGAAAATAAATTGAGAGGAAAAGTCATAATTTGTGTACATTGATAAACATATTAAAATTCTTCATAAAAAAGTTTCAAGTGTCGTTGCAAAACGATTAAAATAGTTCGAAATATTAGTAAAGACAGAAAAAGTACCTAGAGCAACAGCATCATATGAATGTATGGAAAATTATAGAATAAATTATTCTTTAGTTCTTAAATAAACATATGGTTGATGAATATACCAAATTTTAGAATTCTTCAGATTTTCGTCTGAGCAGTTTTATCAGGTTTTGAATTTAATAGAAGACGAAATTTATGCACATCCATATTTATCTCTTGACCAAGTTCAAGCCACAATAACTTTTTTCTGTACATCTCTGTACTCCTTCATGCTCATATTGTATAAAACATGTATAGAACTCGATGATTTGCAACAAAACTATCTAATGTATAACTGTAGGCTTTCACGGCCGGCGTCTTGATCCCTATTAGGTTCGTCTTCCGGGCATATAGGCCGTGGTCCAGTCGTTCTTCTACTTCTTCGTTGAGTAGAAGAACGACTGGACCACGGCCTATATGCCCGGAAGACGAACCTAATAGGGATCAAAACTATCTAACTTTCGTCGTTAAAATTGGAAAGTTATAAAACAAGTACTGTATTTGCGACATTTTGTTGTAAAATCTTAGTTTGTTTTTAGCAATTACACCAATGAGTACGGGTAATATTTTCTATATTCTTTGTTTGCGCTGGCAAATTGCGTCCTGAATTCAAGAGATTCCAAAACACGACGCGACATGTCAGCGCAAATTTTTTTGCGCCAGCAATTTGCGTTGTAGATAAACCACCTCCATTTAAATACATGTGGAGCAATTTTTGCGCTTGCGCGTTGCGTCGTAGATAAACCACAGCATTAAATGTATGTGGTTTTTCTACAACGCGAAGCGGTGGCACGAAAAATTTTACGCTGGCATGTCGCGTCGTGTATTCGAATCACTTGAATCCGGACACAATTTACCTACGCAAACAAAGTATAAAGAAGCTGTTTTCCGCATTCATTGGTGTAATTGCTAAAAACAAACGAAGATTTTATGACAAAGTGTCGGGAAAACAGCGCTTGTTTCGTAACGTACCAATTTTAACGACGAAAGTTTGATAGTTTTGTTGCAAATAATCGAGTTCTGTACAATATGAGCATGAAGGAGGTCAGAGATGTACACAAAAAAAGAGTTATTGTGGCTTGAACTTAGTCAAGAAATAAATAAAAGCTGTAAATATTGTATTGTATCTTAGGGATATTATGGACGTACATACATTTCTTCTTCTAATAAATTCAAAGCCCGATAAAACTGCTCAGGCGAAAATCTGAAGTATTCTAAAATTTGGTATTATCATCAACCATATGTTTATTTAAGAACTAAAGAATAATTTGTTCTATCATTTTCCATACAACATTCATATGATGCTGTGCTCTAGGTACTTTTCCGTCTTTACTAATATTTCGTACTATTTTAAATGTTTTGCAACGATATTTAAAACTTTTTTTATAAAGAATTTTTATATGTATATCTACGTACACAAATTATGACTTTTCCTCTCAATTATCTTTCAAAGTTCTTTAGAATTGAAGCTGGCGTACGCGAACGCTTATAAAATTATATCCACCAGATGTCAGGACATATGTATGAACGACCAATATTTGCATTTAATTCCAAAACATACTTTAAGAAATAAATGTTCAATCACTTCATTTTGTTTCAATGGGTCAGTTTAGTGTACATCAGATTAATTTATTGTTTACTATATAGTATGTATGTAAGTAATTTATTTCATTAGGTTATGCAGGGACAGGTTTGTATACATCCATTTTTATAAACACATTTGGGAATTATTAAGAACATTGGTCATTTCGATTTACCATATATGTGGTGCCAACTGGCGACAATTCCATAAACATAAGCGACGAACGGTAAGCGCTCCATCCGAAACTTCTCTATGATCCGAAACCAGCATCACGCCGAGCGGAACGCGAGGATGTTTCTCGTCGGGCGCGACGTAAAGTAGACATTCTTTTGTCAGAGGAAGATAAATAAATAATAAAATGATACAATTGTAGTTATATAATTAGAATACAGGTGAAGTGGCACTTCACTCACTTCGCCTGAAAAGCCGCTACCGCTAATTTTATTTTACCATAAATAGTCGTAAAAGGGATTAAATATAGTTCATGAATTATTTAATAACGCGCGCAGTAGTTTTAACAATTTCATACTTTTATGAAACATATGTATAGTCTACCGTTGTGGTCTCGAGGTAGCGTGCTGCCTTGTTATCGCAGCTGGCCCGGGTTCGATCCCCGGTCGGGACAGTTTTTCTGGGTGGTTTTTATCGGAGGTTTTCCTTACCTGTAAGACATGCCAAGAAAACCAAACGGTCTCCGAAATCTTATGGCCATCATCATCCTTATCATTATCATCACCATCATCATCCTTCACCGGTGTGGAAAGCAACGGGAAGCTACCACACCTACAATTCCTTAGTAAAGCTGCAAAACATAGCATGAAAATGCTATATATGTGTGTGTGTGTGTGTGTGTGTAAAACCCCATCCCAATTTCAGTACCCCATGCCATTCCCGTCTCCTTGTTAGGGGTAAACATAACTAGCTATCATACTATAATAAATTTAGGGAGAGAATTATCGGGTTGCTTAAATGCCATACGGAAGAATAAATTCAAAGCAAAATGAAAATTTATAAAATTACACTAATATCTGTAATGACGTACGTTGTTGAAATTGGGGAAAAAATACAAATTTTGAATAAGTAGAAATAACTATGCTAGAAGCCACAATTGGTAAAATCCGCTAGACTGAATGAGAAACGAAGTTCCGATACAACAGTGTTGCAATATAATGGACGTTATATATATATATATATATATATATATATATACACAAGAATGAAAATCTATAAAGTTCTCGCTAGACCCATAATCTGTTATGGCAGTGAAGCTTGGACCATCAGAACTCAGGATGACCACCATATTACAGCCACGGAGATGAAATTTCTGCGACGAACTGCAGGTTATAGTCTTCTAGACCAAAGAAATTCAACAATAGCCAGAGAGTTAAACATCGTACCTATATCTGAATACCTCCAAGAATATAGAAACAATTGGCTAGCCCATATTCAGCGCATGGATCATCACAGAATACCAAAACAAATTCTTCACTACATTCCTCGAGGCAGAAGATCTGTGGGTCGACCTTTTCGGAGATGGCGGGAAACCGTAACAGGCCACTGGGCCTAATACTTGAAAGGCAGATGATATATATATATATATATATATATATATATGTGTGTGTGTGTGTGTGTGGATAAAAAATAAGTACACAACTAAAGTGACGACGTTAACGAAGCAATGGCGGCAAGAAACTTGCTTACTGAAGAATGCCATAATGCAGAAAGTTGGGTGACTGGGGACACAGAGACGGCGACAGCTATAACAATCCGTTAAAAAAAGATAGAGAGAAAAACTATATTTGTATTTAAAAATAAATAATAATTAAAAAAAACTAAAACAACACGCTTCATTAGAAACCGAACTAAAAACTGAAAAATAATTTTAATTTCCAAAACGCTTGGGGATAAAATTAAAGTGGTCAACAAAAAAATAATTTCCAACACATCTAGAGTAAAACTAGAGTTATCTACAAAAAAAAAATAATTTTACCATCAAAAGCGTGTGGTGCTCTATATCAATTAATATATTTGATAATAAACAGATATTGGTAAAAGTAAAGTCTCTAAGAAGAAAACATAAAAACCATAAAAAGCACCCCACGCTTTTGATGGTAAAATTATTTTTTTTTGTAGATAACTCTAGTTTTATTCTAGATGTGTTGGAGATGATTTTTTTGTTGACCACTTTAATTTTATCCCAAGCGTTTTGGAAATTAAAATTATTTTTCATTTTTTAGTTCGGTTTTCTAATAAAGCGTGTTGTTTTAGTTTTTTAAACTATTATTTATTTTTTATTTTTTAGTTTGGTTTTTCTAATAAAGCGTGTTGTTTTAGTTTTTTAAAACTATTATTTATTTTTTTAATTTTTAGTTTAATTGATTGTCATAAACCGGAATCCCATGAAAATTTAATTGTTTAATACTCTTCTAAAAAAAAAATCCTCCGGGCCGGATTTGAACCAGCGACCTATGGATTACTGAAATTATATACCACTACAGTCGACCGCTCTACCAACTGAGCTCTTACAACGATTGACTAAAAAGTCGATAAGTCCGCAACCTATTATACCGGTTTTTATTTTTTTTAATTTTCTGATGATTCTGGCCAGGATTTTAGAAAAAATGAAATTATTGTATTGTCATGGGTCCTTTACAAGTATAGAAAGTTTCAAGTCGATCCAATGTTTTTAAGTGGATGAAAATCGTTTTCAAAAAATTCCGTTACATAGATACAGGTACGTTACATAGACAGATACAGGTCAAGTTAATATAAAGCGTGTAAAAAGTTTCATTACTCGTATAGATAGAACCAATAATTCAACGTTAATTATAACAGTTTATATCCGAGTGACCAAAGAGATGTGGACAAATCGAAGATGGAATAAATTACTTATCTTATAAAGAATCATCTCCTGTATAAAACAGGCCATGTGTCTAGTTAATAATAATAATAATAATAATAATAATAATAATAATAATAATAATAATAATAATAGTAATAATAATAATAATAATAATAATAATAATAATAATAATAATAATTTATGAACTGGTGTCCAACTCAGGATCAGGTCGAGGGATGAGGTGAGATGAAGTGAGATTATAGAGGTTTTGAGAATGACAAAGGTGCCGGTCGACCACTCATGACACATCTTCTCAAGGACGTATGAATGAAATGGATGGAGAAATTGAGGAATAGAATTCTTGTGGCAGGAGAAAACGGAGGAAATCTAGCTCAAGCTCTGTTTCGTCAAATACAAAACCAACATTAAGTGGCCGGGACTCGATTTCAGTACCTCAGCATTGAGAGTCGAGCGTTTAAGTGCTTTAGCCGCCGAGGAGAAAAATATTAAACGTATATATCGCTGAATAATATCGTGTTAAGTTCTGGGGAATAATAATTGAATGAGCACTATGTTTATATTGTTTGTCATGGTATTTTAATTTTTATGATGTTGGTTATAATTTTTGAACTGATTACAGTGACATCTATTAAGAAATTTTGAATTGGATTAGGTATATAAAGTTCGACGCATGCGCCAGCCCTGTCTTTTCTGGTTCCGCGTCGAGCAATGGTAAGTATTAAGTGGAGTGTGTAGTAATTTTATCTGTTTTAATCTTTGTTAAGATGTAGTATTTTAATTTATTGAACGTTTCAGTTGATTAACAGAATGTTTAAGTTTACAAATCTATAAAAGTACATCATCGGTTAATATTATCTTACTTTATTGAGAAGGGTAAGTTCGTTTTGAATATATGCAGTTCTCTTCAGAATTATAATTATCGACTAATCGTGAAAGGTCACATAGTATCGTGATTAAGGCATTATACGACTTGCAAACCTGTAGGATGCAGAAAAATAATTACATTGTAAAGTTCGGTATGAAAGGAACATTTTCGCTATATAGTGTTAGCCACGTGCTAATATTTTTGTGAAGCTAGCATTCATGTCTAATTAATGGTTTAGGGCTGAAACTATTGCTAACTAGCTAAACAAGCAACATTCTTATGACATTTTGCACTATTAGGAACAGTTTTTTTTGCCTTCTTACTTTATCGTTTTAAAGGTACAACATTCGGATCTTGTTATATGATTTCGATGCAGCTATGTTACTGTTTTTCTACGTACTTTTTCAGCCTGTATCTAACAATTCGTACTATTTTAAACTTCTTGAAACGATTCCTTTATATTCATTAATTTATCCATGTATGTAAATTATTTATCTCGTGCCATGCGCACTAATTCTGTAAGAAAATCGATGAGATGGGTGCGACAATTTGCATACGTAGATAAACGTTACTGGGATTGTATAATACCATATATTTGATCATAACAAAAATGAAATATTGTTGCAAAACGTTTAGAACAGTGCGAAATGTCGGTAAAGACTGAACGTACGTGGAGCAATAGTATAAGAACGTATGGAAAATCATAGGTCGAAGTATTCTAATATTGAGCCCTGGTACGCATGTAATTTATTAGGTTATGACGTGGAAGTTGGTGTATATTTCTGGTAAAAGTTTCATGTGCTAGATTTTTCATAGCAAGTTCATATTTTGCAAGTTTAGGGAAGTGCAGTAAGAAATTTTTATCAAGTCCCAGGCAGACACCATGTGCTTGTACCAACAGGGTTTTATTATGAAATTATTTACCATAATTTAAAAATTTTCTAACAATATTTCAATACATTTTTCCATGTTAACTACATATGTAACAAGATGTGGCAGCCATATTGATTTTAATGAATATTCTATACATGTTCTAGTGCAGCAAACAGAATTTCAAAATTTACTATTTACTTTTGGGCGTTGAATTCTTTCACATGTAGAGTGCTTACATTATATTAGGTTGCTTTGATTTGCTGAAAATCTTGTATATTTTGGCAACATGTAATTCCTTAGTGAAACAGCTTTTTTTTTGGCACATGCGCGTGGTGTCTGCATTTAATGGAAACTTTACTGCATTTAGGGTTGATTTCACCAACAGGTAACTGTTACTCCAGTTTTCCCCTGTATTTTGCATAGGTTAAAGTGGTGTAATGCAGTTACCTCTGTAGGTAAAACTGACCCTTATGAGTCTGTTGAAATAATTACTATGTGATGTTTTGCAGTCTCACCGTAAGTTCAGTGCACCCCGTCATGGGTCTATGGGATTTTATCCCAAGAAGAGATCGCAGAGACACCGTGGTAAAGTGAAGGCTTTTCCCAAGGATGATCCTTCAAAACCTGTTCATTTAACTGCTTTTGTTGGCTACAAGGCTGGTATGACGCACGTGGTACGAGAAGCTGATAGGCCTGGTTCAAGTGAGTATGCTTAATCACATTTTTTGGACAACATTGAAAATTGTGCTTTATATTTAATTGTACTTGTCAGGGTTCCTGCAATTTTTGGTCTTAATGTTTGATGTAGCTGATCAGTTAAGGTAGGAAGCCTTGGCGCAGAGCTACGGGACTTGTGCTGGTTCGAGTCTCCATGGAGGAAGAAATTTTCTCATGGTATTTCGGCCGGTATGGGACCGGTGCCCACCCAGCATCGTGAGGCAATTGGGCCGCTACGGTAAGTAGCGGCTCCAGGTTGAGGAACCAGCTATAACGGCTGGGGGACTCGACATGCTAACCACGTCACCCCTACACTGGCTGTTGATCATCTACCTCTGTGATTGACACATGTGGATGTGAAGGGCCAGCAGCTGGCTGGTAAAAGGGCAACCGCTGAAAAGTGGAAAGACCCTCAATCGGATCGGAATGTTTGATGTCTTTATTCTTTTTAAAACATTCTCTCACTCAGTTGTCTTCTTTTTTCACCATACCTTATTCTGAAATTTTTGCAATATCGTCCTTTCAAGTATTAGGCCCAGTGGCCCGTTACGGTCTCCTGCCATCTCCGAAAAGGTCGACCCACAGATCTTTTGCCTCGGAATGTAGTGAAGAATTTGTTTTGGTATTCTGACGATCCATCTGTTGAATATGGGCTAGCCAATTGTTTCTATATTCTTGGAGGTATTCAGATATAGGTACGATGTTGTAACTCTCTGGCTATAATGCAATATAAATCTTATTTTAGTTAAAGTTTTTGTAAATTTTGTTTGCTTTAAATTCGCAGCCAATTATGACATTTGATGGGGTAAAACATTTAAGAATTTGTAAAACGTTAAGAATTTGTTTAAACAGTGACTAATGTAGGTGGACTAGTGTAGAATCCTCGGCTCTTTATAATAAATTACCCTTGATTTTTTAGTTTATTTTTTCAAGCAATTTTTGTAACTTTATTTTAGAATTTTAGTATTTATTCAAATACACATTGTGATGACGATTTGCTGTTTTTCTCCAGAGTATATTATATAGTTGGAACCAATGGGTTATTCATGGTTTGCGATTATTGAGTAAAAAAAGGGCGCTTCATGGGATCCACCCTAGGTTAGAGTAATTGATTCAGTATTGGCTTTTAGGTTACATTTTAAATGTGTCTAAATACATATAACAAACTAATAATTGAAACTAATAGATTCAATGATGGGGTTATGATGGCTATGTAAACTGATTTTTTACATTATAATATAATTAATTTATACCTTCTGATCTATATACATAAAGTAATATTTAACATTTTCCAAACCTGAACAGAATTTTTCTATCTAAATAAAATTATAAGTACGAGGTAAGAGTTAAAAATGACTCGTTAATTTGTGGAAAAAGTATTACATTTATCTTTTGAAGATAATTAAAAATGTAAAATTTTATAAAAGTTAATTATTCTGAGTTGGGTACTTTTTCTCGCTGATCAAAAGTTAAGTAAGATGATATGGTGAGCGATGTTTGGGGTCTGTCGGGACAGGCTCCATCATAACTCTGGAGCTGTATAAGAATGCAGTATAGTCCTAGTTAGGCATCGCAGAGTAATTTTGCCTCCAACTGGAAGAGCGAAAACACAGCATATTCCATATACTTTCTGTAGTCCATTGGACAGTGATTAGAGAGTAAAACCATGCTGGGTACATTTACACACTCCAATTAATATGGCTTAGTCACTAATGCATAACATTTTCCACCATTACTTATTAAGGGTCTTCTAGGCCTGTTGTGTTTAACATAGCATTAACTCAAAATTTAGACATTACTGAAATAGAATATTTATTTATATAATTTGAATAAGTCTGGAGGTTTGGAATGACGCATTGGTGTTGTGTTAGAGGTCAATAAAAAGCAAACTCTGGCACATGCGCAGTTCTATAAGACTGAAAATATATCGGGTAAATTAAAATGGGGAATCCCCAAACCTTCAGTGATCATTGATGTAATGAGAATTAGTTCCGTAGTTTTTACTTGATGGAATTGTGTCCTTAAGTGACTAATTTATAGATTGTGACGATACTGAGGATGGAACAGAAACTGTTCCCAAACTAGTTTATAGTCAAATAAGAACAATATGAGGTAAGTGAAAAAAAATTCTACCTTAATTTGTTAGGATTTTAAAATATTTATAAAATGTGAATATTGTGAATCTGGTTCTATAGACATGGAAATGCTTCATGTAACATTCGCCAGGTGGCTCTTAAATTGGTGTTACCAACATTTGAAAATAATTCCAAACAATATTTCAAGACGATTTTATTATTAATTTAACACTTCTCATAGAAGGATAAATTATATTTGAAGAGAAAAATTTTTGCCTAGACCGGGACTCAAACCCGGGACCCTTGGCTTTCCGGGCCAAGTGCTCTACCAACTGAGCTACTGAGGTGAGTTACGATCTAGATGCAAATTTTTCTCTTATGTACGTTGTAATTCCCTCGCGCCAATTGCTTGAAACCATAGCTTCTATCTTTGCAAATGGCGGCTTCTTAGTTAAGACATTTATTGGGAATTTTAACACTACTTTATAGCCATTAGGGCTTCTATTGACGATTTTATTATTAATTTAACACTTCTCATAGAAGGATAAATTATATTTGAAGAGAGAAATTTTTGCCTAGACCAGGACTCGAACCCGGGACCCTTGGCTTTCCGGGTCAAGTGCTCTACCAACTGAGCTACCGAGGCGAGTTACGATCTAGATGCAAATTTTTCTCTTATGTACGTTGTAATTCCCTCGTGCCAAATGCTTGAAAACATAGCTTCTATCTTTGCAAATGGCGGCTTCTTAGTTAAGAAGACATTTATTGGGAATTTTAACACTACTTTATAGCCAGTAGGGCTTCTATTGACGATTTTATTATTAACACTTCTCATAGAAGGATAAATTATATTTGAAGAGAAAATTTTTTGCCTAGACCGGGACTCGAACCCGGGACCCTTGGCTTTCCGGGTCAAGTGCTCTACCAACTGAGCTACCGAGGCGAGTTACGATCTAGACGCAAATTTTTCTCTTATGTATGTTGTAATTCCCTCGCGCCAAATGCTTGAAACCATAGCTTCTATCTTTGCAAATGGCGGCTTCTTAGTTAAGACAGTTATTGGGAATTTTAACACTACTTTATAGCCAGTAGGGCTTCTATTGACAATTTTATTATTAATTTAACACTTCTCATAGAAGGATAAATTGTATTTGAAGAGAAAATTTTTTGCCTAGACCAGGACTCGAACCCGGGACCCTTGGCTTTCCGGGTCAAGTGCTCTACCAACTGAGCTACCGAGGCAAGTTATGATCTAGATGCAAATTTTTCTCTTATGTACGTTGTAATTCCCTCGCGCCAAATGCTTGAAACCATAGCTTCTATCTTTGCAAATGGCGGCTTCTTAGTTAAGAAGACATTTATTGGGAATTTTAACACTACTTTATAGCCAGTAGCGCTTCTATTGACGATTTTATTACTAATTTAACACTTCTCATAGAAGGATAAATTGTATTTGAAGAGAAAAATTTTTGCCTAGACCAGGACTCGAACCCGGGACCCTTGGCTTTCCGGGTCAAGTGCTCTACCAACTGAGCTACCGAGGCAAGTTACGATCTAGATGCAAATTTTTCTCTTATGTACGTTGTAATTCCCTCGTGCCAAATGCTTGAAACCATAGCTTCTATCTTTGCAAATGGCGGCTTCTTAGTTAGGAAGACATTTATTGGAAATTTTAACACTACTTTATAGCCAGTAGGGCTTCTATTGACGATTTTATTATTAATTTAACACTTCTCATAGAAGGATAAATTATATTTGAAGAGAGAAAATTTTTGCCTAGACCAGGACTCGAACCCGGGACCCTTGGCTTTCCGGGCCAAGTGCTCTACCAACTGAGCTACCGAGGCGAGTTACGATCTAGACGCAAATTTTTCTCTTATGTACGTTGTAATTCCCTCGTGCCAAATGCTTGAAACCATAGCTTCAGTAATGGCTATGGTTTCAAGCATTTGGCACGAGGGAATTATGACGTACATAGGAGAAAAATTTGCGTCTAGATTGTAACTCGCCTCGGTAGCTCAGTTGGTAGAGCACTTGGCCCGGAAAGCCAAGGGTCCCGGGTTCGAGTCCCGGTCTAGGCGAACATTTTTCTCTTCAAATATAATTTATCCTTCTATGAGAAGTGTTAAATTAATAATAAAATAGTCAATAGAAGCCCTACTGGCTATAAAGTAGTGTTAAAATTCCCAATAAATGTCTTCTTAACTAAGAAGCCGCCATTTGCAAAGATAGAAGCTATGGTTTCAAGCATTTGGCGCGAGGGAATTACAACGTACATAAGAGAAAAATTTGCATCTAGATCGTAACTTGCCTCGGTAGCTCAGTTGGTAGAGCACTTGGCCCGGAAAGCAAGGGTTCGAGTCCGGGTCTAGGCGAAAATTTTTCTCTTCAAATATAAATATTTCTAGAAATTAACTTCATTTTGTTAGATTCTGATGGGACAAGTTAGTGTACATAAAATTAGTTTATAGTTTATTAAATAATATGCATGTAATTTGTTAAAAGTGTCATACATACATGCATGTTAAAATATGCAAGGAAATGCATTTTTAGAATTCACTACAAAATTGCTGGTGCATAAATTATGCAAGTAAATAATTGTCTTTGTTTTAAGAATTTAGATATTTGCATATATTAATAAATCGTCATTTTTACATCTTACCTCATATTTCATGTTTTATTAAACACGGTAACTATAGTTTTCAAATGATCTTGTCATTCATTTTCAACCGCCATTATGACTACCAGATATTTGTTGGAATCTCCCTCTATAACGTTGCCATCTGGTGTTGATTTGATGAACTTCGAGATATCGTTGCCATCTGGTATTGATTTGATGAACTTTGAGATGAGTTCACGTTTTTCCGGAATGTCGAAATTCATGGATTTAAATTTCTGAATAAATATTTTCTCCCAAACTGTCAAATCCAAAGGTTTTTCCAAATGTTTTAGAAGTTTACCTTCTTTTTCAATTTTATGACCTTCCAACAAACTATGTGCTGCAATAGCTGATTTTACAACCTCGTGTTTCCCAATTTTAACTTTGAATTTGCATATATCTTTGATTGGCAAGGAAAAAAGTCAGGCCTATTATGATTTTCATATAATATACTTATACCTTCTGATCTAAATACATAAAGTAATATCTTAACATTCTGATATATTAGTATCCATTATATTTATTTTTTGGTAGTAATTATATTTTTTTAATATTTAACATTTTCCAAACCTGAACAGAATTTTTCTATCTAAAATAAAATTATAAATACGAGGTAAGATAAAAAATGACTCCATAATTTATGGAAAAAATTATATTACATTTATCTTCTGAAGATAATTAAACATGAAAAATTGTATGAAAGGTTATTTATTCTGATTTTTTCTTGCTGATCAAAAGTTAAGTAAGGTAAATATAGTAGTGAATGGCAAGCGATGTTTGGGGGTCTGTCGGGACAGGCTCCATCATAACTCCGGAGCTGTATAAAAAAGCAGTATAGTCCTAGTTAGGCATCGCAGAGTAATTTTTGCCTCCAACTGGAAGAGCGAAACACAGCATATTCCATATACTTTCTGTAGTCCATTGGGCAGTGATCAGAGAGTAAAACCATGCTGGGTACATTTACACACCTCATATAATATAGCTTAGTCACTAAAGCATAACTGACATTTTCCATCACTACTACACAGGTGTTTAGGCCTGTTATGCCATAAGAGTTTAACATAGTATTAACTCAAAATTGGCAATTGGCTCACGTTTCCATTAAGTGCAGTGTGAAGTCCAGGGCAGACACCACGTGCATGTAACATCAGGGTTTTATTTTCCACCATTTGCAACAAATTTTAAATTTCTTCAGATTATTTGAATGTATTTTTCCTATGATATAACTATATACGTAACATGAAGACATGACATCCATATTGATTTTTAAGAATATTCTCTACAGCAGTGCACCCAACATAGGGTATGTACTTCAGAATTTGAGAACTTGCTACTTATTTTTGGGCGTTGCATTCTTTCACAGGTTAGAGTGCTAAAATTGCATTTCGTTAGCTTTTAGGTTCATTAAATAGCCTGTATAATATTGGCTGCATTGCTATATTCCATAGAGAAATTGCTTTGCATTTGTTAGCACATGCGTGTGGTGTCTGCCTTGGGACTTAGAAAAAAATTCTCGCTGCGCTTAATGGAAAGATTATCCGTGGCAATTATTGAATTTAGCTGTTACTGAAATAGAATAGTTTATATAATTTGAGTAAGTCTGGAGGTTGTGAATGACTCATTGGTGTTGTGTTCCAGAGGTGAATAAAAAGGAAATAGTAGAGGCGGTGACAATCCTCGAAGCACCTCCAATGATAGTTGTGGGTGTTGTTGGATACATAGAAACTCCACATGGAATGAGAGCTTTGAAGACCGTGTGGGCAGAACATTTGTCTGAGGACTGCAGGCGTAGATTCTACAAGAACTGGTAAGATGCACAATAAAATGGGTATGATGTGATCAACTAAGAAATTTAGTTCAACAAAAAGCTCTTACATTCTGAAAGAATAGAGGCACGTGTGAAGTAGAAATGAATTTAAAATAGGGTCAGATGGGGTAAATGACTCGCTTAAGATCGTAACAATATACTTGATTTTATATAATATGCATCAATTAACATCTTGTAAGCCCATGTTCCCCTTAACAGGGAAGAAATTGAACTATGTTAATTTAGTTACACTTGTCTTTATCGATGTCACTTTAGTGGTCCGTGGTCAGCGTTTCGCTTCATACTGACATCTAGGAAACCAAGGAAGTATTAGGATGGGAAAATTTGGTAAATTTTGCATAGAGGCCTTTTCATTCAGGCTTAGGGATCTGAAAATCTTCACTCAGGACCCACGGTTTAAAGTCCCTCATACCATTTTACAATAGTTTTACTGAATATAATTTAATTTTGTTTTTACCTTGATGTTTTCATATGCTAACTGGTACCAGTTAAGATGAAATGTTTGAAAGGCCTCCATATAGGAACCACACTATGAAGTTTTTGTTGAGGACGAGTGGCTTTCCAGGTACCAACTCGTTAAAAGAAACCTTGTAGCGTTATTTTCTACAAATATGAACTAATTATGTAGTGTTTTTTAATATTTTGGTGAATGTAAAGAGTTTTTGAAAGTATCTAAATATTCAAGTTGATCAAAAAGATTGTGAAATTTCATTCCTTGGGCTCTGGCATAGTGCACTGTCTGCTAATTGAAATCTTAATCTTTAATACTAAATTAATCTTAATTAGTGGAGACCAGATTTGTAAAATTGAACCCAACAATTGTTGTAAACTAGTTCAACTGTCAATGATGATTTAGACCTACAGATACAATAATGAAGAGAACATTCTAGGGCGGTCTGAGACAGTTGTTAAATATTTTACTACTGAAGATTTGTAAGGCCTGTTAGTTCAAGTCATGAACCACTTTATTTCTTGTTGTGGTTATCAAGCTCTCCAGTTTTTTAAGGTCCAAAGTAAATACAGGCAAATCTATGGAAATGTGTATATTTAGTTTTTGCCCAAGCCATGAATTTTTCATCTGGTTTCCCTGTAAAATGTTTCAATATTGTACCCAATATACTAGCGGTGGTTTGCAAGAATTAGTTGCTAATTGTCTACTAAAGTGTTGCAAGAAATGCCAACAGTGTAAATGGTTCCCTAAAGCATTATATGGTAGTGACAATCGGCCTTCAGATGTAGAAAGAAATGTTGATGTTCTTATGAGTGCTCAAATAGTGTAATTGGCATCACACTGATGTGCAGAATCAGAAATCTAGGGTTCAAGTCCTGGTTTGAATGTTAGTTTCTTTCTTAAATTAAATTCTATCCACTTGAAAATAATGTATGAAATGCTTCTGAAAAGAAAACATCAGTTGGTAGCGACAGCTATTGGCCTTTAGACAAATGAGACTTGTATAAGTAGAAAGAGATAGATATCTGTGCTCGAATGTCGTAATTGGTACTTGTACTGATGTACAGAATCAAGATATCCAGGGTTCAAGTACTGGTTTGAACATTAATTTTGTTTCTTAAATTAAATTCTATCCATGATTAGAAAGTTAATTTAAATAAAGAAACATTGAAACCTATAAATATATATGTATATATACAGTACTCATTCCCATTTTTCAAGGGACCAGAGGTAAAGATCAATATTCAAGATCTTGGGTTTTGGTTCACCTAAGAGTACATTGGTTCTTTGATATACAAAGAGCATAATGTGCTTTATTAGCAATTCTACTTGTCCCTTGCCACAACAGTGTTTTAGGCAGGATGTGTTAACACTAAGCTATAGGACTTACACTGGTTCGGGTCTCCATGAGGAAGTTTTCTCGTGGAATTTTGGCCAGTATGATGCTGCTAACCAAGCATTGTGAGGCATTTGCGTAGCTTCAAAAGTAGTGGTTGAGAACCAGCTATAACTGTTGGTGACCCGATGTGCTGACATTTTATTGGATCATCTACGTCTGTTATTAACATGTGGATGTGAGGCTTGTAGACTAAGGGCCTTCGAGGCCTGTTGTGCCATGGAGTTTTATTCCACTCATGATGTATTTACCATTTTTTTAGTAATGTGCATAATACTCCTAGACTACATCGAACGTGTTTGACTTTTGGTAAAATTTTTGCTTCTATTCCTCGTAGCTCATAAAAACACTGAATACAAAGTTGTGTTAACATAGGCAATAGTTCCCAAGTTTTGTAGATAATTTTTTTAATAACTAGCCCATTAATTGCATTAACTCCCAAAAAGTCAGATGTGGTTAATGACAGTGAAGGAATAAATTACTTTTTCTTGCAACCCACTAATAAATCATCTTTTGAGTTGAATGATAATGGTCCAGTTTATTATGTTTTGTTTACTCTCCTTAGGAGACTAAATTCCTCAGCTGACTGCTACGGTCCACCAGCAGTAGAAAATATTTTATAGAATTGGACCATGCCATTGATCACCATAAGGTGATTATAAGAATTATGGGTACTAGCATGTGTTAGTCAATTCATGCTGCACATAAAATACATTCATGGATTTTTGTGTTTCTCCCAATTTAAACATTGTGAATTTTTCACTAGCCGTACAATTGGATAAACTTAAGTAACCAGTAAATCAAGAATTTATACCTCACTCTCCAGGATTTAGTTTTGAGCTCTCATCACCTCTGACTGCTGATTTGACAGTTTGTTTTTGTGGACCTATGAACATTGCAAGTCATATTTTTCCCAGTGAATTTCAAAATTCATAGATGTAGATAAATATAACAAGGACCATTATTTGATTTGGGTTTTCATCAGTCCAATAAGAGAGGAGTTCTAAAAGTTACCACATTCAAGTCGGGGTCAGATGTCTGTTGAAAACTAGTCCTGGAGAGATAATAAAGTGGGCGTAAGATCTGATTTGAAGGTTTTAAAACCATAATGTTGCTCAACAAATTTAATACACATGACTGGCTAAATTGTTAATCTTAGAACAAAAAGTTATGCATTTGTGTATTAGTAAATGTGACTAACAAATCATGTCAGCTCTCCACTCGACAGATGAGGGCCTAGTGATCTGTGCCGACAACACTGATGTTGTGGCTAGGGTCGAGGTGTCGGT
Source organism: Diploptera punctata (assembly GCA_030220185.1). Taxonomy (NCBI): domain Eukaryota; kingdom Metazoa; phylum Arthropoda; class Insecta; order Blattodea; family Blaberidae; genus Diploptera; species Diploptera punctata. The sequence continues at coordinate 390,365 of JASPKZ010007280.1, read as the reverse complement.
CTCCGCTCACGGAAGAGATCGCCCTCATTCTTATCCCATCTCATAGGTACAAGTCTAAGAAGAAGGCCTTCACAAAGTCCTCAAAGAAGTGGCAGGATGATCTTGGACTGAAGTCAATCGACAAGGACTTCAAGAAGATGGTGCGCTACTGCAAAGTGATCCGTGTCATTGCCCACACACAGGTGAGTGAGCTCAAAATACATGTTAATTGTATAGACAACTAAGATAAAATATTTTTTTTATTTGAGCAATGCAAGTTGGTTAATGTCGTTGATAAATTCATAAAACAAAACTTAGCCTTTCAAGAATTTACAAGAATTGATATGAAAGTGATTGACACCTGTTTTTTTGTTATCCTTGACTGGACAAGCACACTAGAAAGTGACATGTTCTAGTAATATTCTACAATATTTGACAGGGAAAGTAAAACATTTTTCCACGTACATAACCATGTGCATGATTTTCTGCTATTTGTAGTTCTAGAAACTTCTGACTCAGTGCACTGTTGGCTAATTGAACCAAATTAGTCTTAATTACTGGAGACCAGACTTGTAGCCGTGCTAAATTAAGTTGAACCCAATAATTGTAAACTAAATTTGAAGAGAAAAATTTTCGCCTAGACCGGGACTCGAACCCGGGACCCTTGGCTTTCCGGGCCAAGTGCTCTACCAACTGAGCTACCGAGGCGAGTTACGATCTAGACGCAAATTTTTCTCTTATATACGTTGTAATTCCCTATCGCCAAATGCTTTTGAAACCATTGTTTCTATCTTTGCAAATGGCGGCTTCTTAGTTAAGAAGACATTTATTGGAAATTTAACATTACTTTAATTAGAGGCCTTACTGGCTTTTAAAGTAATGTTAAATTTCCAATAAATGTCTTCTTAACTAAGAAGCCGCCATTTGCAAAGATAGAAACAATGGTTTCAAAAGCATTTGGCGATAGGGAATTACAACGTATATAAGAGAAAAATTTGCATCTAGATCGTAACTCGCCTCGGTAGCTCAGTTGGTAGAGCACTTGGCCCGGAAAGCCAAGGGTCCCGGGTTTGAGTCCCGGTCTAGGCGAAAATTTTTCTCTTCAAATTTAATTTATCTTTCATTGAGAAATGTTAAATTAATAATAAAAATTGTAAACTAGTTTGACTGTCAATGATGATTTAGACCTACAGATACAATAATGAAGAGAACATTCTAGGGCGGTCTGAGACAGTTATTTTGCTTTTGAAGATTTGTGTGGCCTAAGAGCACCATGAATCAGTTTACTTGCAGTTGGCAATTAATGGAATTTTGTATATTTAGTTTTGCCCAAGCCATGGATTTCTCAACAGGGTTCCCTCTTGTAAATGTTTCAACATCATCCCAATGGTGAGTTCCAAGAATTAGTTAATTGATAAGTTGCTGAAATTAAAATAATAAGTTGCTAATTGTATAAGTACTAAGTGTACATGGTCCCCTACAGCATTTACTATGTTCATATGGTAGTGACAGCTAGAAATAAATGTTTAATTTCTTATCACTGCTCGGAATGGTGTAATTGTACAGAATCAGAAATCTAGGGTTAAAGTTCTGGTTTGAACTTTTTTCTTTCTTAAATCTATCTAGGATTGGAAAGTGGTAATTGAAATAATCAAAATATGAAGCTTCAATAGTAATGTATAAATACTCAATAAAATACTTCTGAATTGAAAACATCAGTTGGCATGTTGATAGGGACAGCTATTGGCCGTTGGACAAACTAGAATTATACAAGTAGAAGAAATATTTGTTCTTATGTGTTCCAATTTAATTGGTATCATCCAGATCTAAAGAATCAAGAGATCCAGTGTTTATTAAATTCTGTTCACGAATAAAAACATTGAAATTATAAATATATATATACCGGGACCAGTGGGAAAGATGGTTAATAATGTTGATTTTGGTTCACCTAAGAATGCATTGGTTCTTTGGTATACAAAGAACAAGACGTGCTTTATTAGCAATTGCAATTCTTATATTTGTCCCTTGCCCTAACAGGCAAGAGCCTTGACACAAGCTACGGAACTTGTGCTGGTTCGGGTCTCTATGTGGAAGAAATTTTTGCTATTCCTAGTCCTAAAAGCTTTGACCCTTAAATATATATATTACTGACATAGCCAGATGGTTTAAAGCATGGTGCATGTAGCAGTAATAGCATGGCTTGCTTCAGGTTTGATGCTTGACATATAGATGGTGGTATACAATATTTGATGCCTGAATTAAATTGTAAATCCTTCTACAGTACATTTGGGATGTGGTCTTTCAGTTCAACCTTTGGTTGTACTGTTTATTCTGGTGTTTTGACGGTCTTTATGTTCCAATGCTGGGGGTTTTAACCCCTGTTATATTCAATTTTGCTTCTATACAGTATGTCTTCATCTTCCTGGCAGGATTTTGTAAACAACTCACTTCATTGGGATACTGGTGCACAAATTGATTGTGCTATTCAGGCATATCTATTGACAATATGATACATATCTTACAATTCTGTATGAGATGGAGAGTGATACTACATTTTGTCAAGATCCACTCTAGTAGTGGTCGAGAGGATCAGCTAAAGAAGTGTGATGAGAGTAACCTCTCGACCACTACCTTAGAGGAGTTGGTTGATGTTTTGCCAAAATTAAGTTTCAATTGTTAATAGTTATAATCCCAATTGCATTTTGAATGATTGTTGGTCTCTACAGAAGACATAATTACAAGAAAATTTTGCCTAATTGGGATGCCTAGTTAGCTGAAGTTAGTTCACTAGTACATAAAGCTGAATGTTGTTACAAAATTGTAAAGCTGGTAGTTGTGTAAAGCAGCAGAATAGCGATATGATGGCTCGAATGATCCAGTTTTTCTGGCGATTTTGTAGTCTGGAGTGACCCAGGAGCTGCTGTTGTGCAGTAAAGTCCAAGTCACTGTATCGCAGATAAACTCTACCCTCTACTTAGTAGCAGTGTGTGGGGAATTGGCATATTCCTCGAGCTTCCTGGAGTCCATTGGGCGGTGACCAGGGAGTAAAACCATGCCATTTACATTACAACGTAGTAACAAGTAGTTATTAGAATGTTTGTTGATTATACATGCAACTTGTATCTAGTATCTGTTATGTATGGTTATGTTCTTCTCGGGGGTAATTTTTTCTTTATTATCAAACTGCAATGGAACTCTTTTTTTAATGCCACCAGGTTTTATTATGACATTTCTGGCTTTCTCTCCTGGCATTGGTTGAATTGTAATCCATTTTTTAGGTTGGGGCACTTGCAAGCACCAGGAGAGTTCTTAACTTAAATTCCAGACCATGGGTAGCCATAGGAATAATTCCCTTGAGGAAAAATTCCCATGGTTTGACCAGGTAATTGAACCTGGGACCTCACGAACTGTAGTCACTAACCCATGAGGCTCGTCAGACTGGAATATGTTAAAACTATAATGTAAAATTCTCATTTAAAAAAATTAATCTGATGGTATTGATAGGAGCCAAGTGGAAAGAAAATTTAGCAGTTGTATCTAAGTCCTCAATTGTTATGGATTGCGTGTTAATGTGCAGTTGGATGTCTAGGGTTCAATTCCCAGTTTAGGTGTTATTACTTTTATATCTGGCCTCTTTTCTTAAACACAGCTGCAGTTTTAAAGAGAAACATCCGTCCCATTTTCAACAGACTTTGACTACTGGATTTTGTTTACTTATTATAAAAATACCTGGATGGCTTGCAGAAAATCTGACTCTTTATTTTAAGTACTTTAAAATGCAATGCAATGTGAAAGAATATTAAATATTATCTTTGATTGTATTACAGATGAAATTGCTGAAGAAGCGCCAGAAGAAGGCACACATAATGGAAATCCAACTGAATGGAGGTACCGTGGAGCAGAAAGTGCAGTGGGCCAGAGACCACCTGGAGAAGCCCGTGCCTGTGTCACAGGTGTTTGCTCCCGATGAGATGATTGATGTCATCGGTGACAAAGGGAAAGGGATACAAAGGTAATACTCAGTTTGGATTGTGTTTACTGATGCACTGGCGCATGGGTTTGTGATGAGAAAAATGATGCGCATTATCTGATAATACAGCAGTGTGGATACAATCATGTTGCCTTCCTACTGATAACCCAATCACACACATACATGTGCATGGTTTGTTAACTGCATCTCGAAGCATTAAATGATGCACACTTCTCCTGGGGCATTCAACCCAGGACTTTGAATGCCAAAACTCTACTGACTGAGCTATCCTAAGCACTATAATCAAAATGCAAATTTTTTATACCTATTACATTCCCAAGAGCAACTGCAATTTTAACAGCTTACTAAGAAGGGGGTTAGTGATCTGTAACGTAAAGTGATAGCATCGGTATATTGTCTGATACAGGTAAATACGGCATGGATGTTCATGCTAAAAACCTTTATTTTCACTTTTGTAGTAAAAATTAAGGAAAGAAGTAAAATTAAATATTTTTTACCGTTAAGACAACATGTAATTTGACGATTTTATTATCAATTTAACAGTTCTCATTGAAGGGTCCTGGGTTCGAGTCTCGTCTAGGTGAAAATTTTTCTCTTTAACCATGTAATTTACTAGAACTAATATTGGAATTGGCCAATAGCCAAACATTTCATTTTACAGAACTGCTGTAATGATCTGGCTCTCTTGCATTCAGTTGACGTCACGTAGACATGTTTTGATCATTGTCCCAGTTTTTAATCTGATTCAAATTCTTTGTGTGCTGGCTTTCTTCCCTCTCAATGAGATCAAATTGACCATAATTTTAAAAGGGCTAAGAATTGTATGTAATTTCAGTTTCCTTTATTTATGCATAGCTGACCACATTAAAAATGATCATGAAAAATATAAATTTTTTTATATAACATTTATTTTGTAAGTTTTTCTAAGAGGTTCTATTTTCTTTCTGCATTTATTTATTGGTCCAGTCAAATGGTCCCCAAAATCCTTTTGTCTTTTCAAGCTTTATTCTGCCCAAAATGAATTATCATTGTATTTAATGCACTGTACTTGAGCAGGCATGATGCCTTGGTTGCAGAGCCATGGGTCTTGCAGTGGTTCTATTCCCCACGATGGTAGAAATGTTCTTGTGATATTTTGAATAAGTAGTGGCCCCAAGTTTAGAAAGCTAGCTGTAAATGGTTAGAGGACTCGGATGTCAGCCCTGTACTGGTGTGGAGGATTGTTCACCACTTTGACACATGCAAATGTGAGGCCAGCAGCCAAATTCATGTTGAACTACTAGCTAGCATTTTTGTTCATGGATTCAACACATCCAAGATTGATGGATATTTAAATATTTTTTTCTGTGGGGAAACTAAATCCATGGGGCCCGCCTTAAGATTTATGGCATGTAAAAGAACCTCAACTCTAAAAAATGCAATGTGAGCAAAATTTGGAAGTTAATTACCTTAGCTGTTAAATAAAATAATTTAAAAAGGTCAACCAATATTTTCAGTAACTTAGCTCTTGCTGTATAGGACAGTTAAAAGGGATATACCCCAGAATAGGCTATTAAAATTCTGTGATCAATGGACAACACCAGGTATCATCAGTTGATATGCTAAATTTAAACAACAAATGAGTTTGCCATGCATAGTATTGAAATTGAAAATTGCATTTGATAAAATTGCTTGCACATCCAGTTTGTCGGATGAACAAGACATGAATAACAAGTCTAATACACAGAACCTTGTGCATGTGTGTGGGTTGTGCCGTGTTTATTTGTGTGCAGTTTGTTGATGTGGATGTTCCGTGTATTAATACAAATGATTTGCAGGTGTAACGTCTCGTTGGCACACCAAGAAACTTCCTCGTAAGACGCACAAGGGTCTGAGGAAAGTTGCCTGTATTGGAGCATGGCATCCCAGTCGAGTATCATTCACTGTGGCTCGTGCAGGTCAGAAGGGCTACCACCACCGAACTGAAATGAATAAGAAGATATACCGCATTGGTCAAGGCATCCATACCAAGGATGGAAAGGTAAGAGTGCATTTAATATTTTAAACCATTCTTCTCACCTCACTTCATCTTGTCTTCTAATTAGATGGGTTTCATCACGTCACTTTATGACCAATGTGCTGAGTAGAATATCGGTCATATAACTTCTAAAATCGCCCTGATTACAAGACAGGATGCTAGGTGAGAAGAATTTTATTTTTAATTATTAATATTTCCTATAATTTGATTTTATATTTTTTTCAATCAGTGGGAAGATTTGGGTTAATTTTATTTAAATCTATGAGGGGGGGGGCTACAATTGTTTGTGCTAGTGGCAGGAAATACAACATTGAATCATGTTCATGGAAACAAAAAGGAGTGCTATTAAAAGTAAAAGTTTTATTAGGGGCTAAATGGATTAGTTTTTTATTAACTTGCAGATATTTTGAGAGATCTTTGCCCAGACAGGGAAGTTCCATTTTTATCATTTATATGTTGTAATTCCCAGCATTTGGGAGTGTTTCATGATTATAGGGCTGATTTCTATGACCTAAAAAAATAAATAGGTTTGCATTTATGGCCAACTTTAGTCCTAAAAAGCATTTCCAAAAAGAGAAATTGCAATGTTTAATGTCCTGAGAAATTAGAAGTCATAGAATTCTCAAGATGAAACTATTTTAGAAAGTAATTTTCATTCTTTTTCAATGTTTTCACTTTATCCTCAGATTCTTTCTCTTTCTGATCTTTATCCTGCACTTAGCATACTCCTTTTATTTAGTGTATAATCAAATCCTAAGTTTTCTTCATAATATAAAGATAAAAGTTTATAATTTTATAATCATTTCTTGTTCAATAAGTTTTACGTGTAAAATGCATGACCATTTGGTTGTAAACATTGTAATTTCATTCATGAAATGTTGAATTGATGTCTGCAGTCTTTGTGTCCTGTGCAAATTTGTAGAGCTTATCTGCTAATGATGAATATTTTCACAAAAGCCAAAAGGATGTTGAATGTAAAGTGAAATGAGTTTAGTACTGAAGCAGTTTAAGCCACGTCACTGATGTCATGAGTGATGATAGTAGATCTGAATACTGATGTGAAATGAGAATCTGAGACCTGGCTCACAGCCTTATTCATTCTTACATAATTTATATATTGTTATATTGTTACAAGGAGTTACTGGTTACAGGTGGTGAAGAACAATGCCTCGACAGAGTATGACCTGACAGAGAAGACCATCACACCAATGGGAGGTTTCCCTCATTATGGTGAAGTGAATAATGACTACGTTATGCTTAAAGGCTGTGTCATGGGACCAAAGAAGAGGGTCATTACATTGCGCAAGGTAAGAAAATTGTAATATTGCTTATTATTGACTATTTTTCTCAAACTCCTTTATGTAGCAAGCCTGCCTGCTAGGGTTGCAATCTTTTAAATTCATCGGTCGGAGGGTGGATTAAATGTCTGAAACCACAGTATCAATTTTAACTTTTTTTCTCCATTACTTTCTGTGTAAGTAAATCCTAATTTAATCTTAAATTAAACCTGTGATTTTTTCCTATAAAAGTTCATTAAATTATGATTATGATAGTAAGTTTGTCTAATCATGTGTGGAAGCATGACTTCCCAACACATGTTCACCTTCATTGTGAGTCATTGACCGATGTGAGATTTATCCTCATTTGTCACATAAAAGAACCATAAGTGGGTCTGAGCAAAGTTTCTTCTTCCTTTCACATTTAGAATACATTCTAAACTGTTGAAATGCTGCATATGATGAGATTACCGAGCCAAAAGGATTCTGAATGTACTGTTTAATTGTTGAACAATGATAGGACTGAAGCAGCATCAACAGTCAAAACTATTATAGAGTAAAAAAAAATTTCTCTTCAAATATAATTTATTATAGAGTACTTTATGCTCTGTGCTTTATAGTAACTCAGTTTGCTTTGCCTTGCAGTCTCTGCTTGTCCACACGAAGAGGAAGGCACTTGAGAAGATTACTCTGAAGTTCATAGATACATCGTCCAAATTTGGTCATGGTCGCTTCCAGTCTGCTGCTGATAAGGCAGCTTTCATGGGCCAGCTGAAGAAGGACCGTATCAAGGAAGAGACTACAGCTGCACAATAATCAGAAATGTGATCTTAATAAAGATTTGAATTTGTTTTGAATTAAAACTAAAACCTTACTTATTTTATGAACTTTTATACCTATCTGTAAAACCTTGTTCCTTCATTCTTTAAGGGGAGATTCAAAGCTTTATATCCTGACTCATTTTCTCACTATTTGAAGTTCTGATGGATCTTCCTCAGCATCTTAGCCAGTTGAAAAAAGTAACAAAAAAACCAATATATATGTATAGACTTTACAAACCTGCAAACAAAATGAGGCCAGTAATTGATATCATAAAATGGCTGAATGATGAATCCAAAAGAATTGATAATTTTGAAAGTCTACAGATTGAAAATTTATGAAAAGTTACAGATTAGTTTCCTTTGTAATTTCATTCACTGCTGGTTAAATAAAAACATTGACAAGAACAAATCGTCATTCATATTGGGGCTAAGAAAAACTGCATAGTCTACAATTGTCATTTTCAATCAATAATTACAATTTATGTCTTTTTTGTTATTGATTTAACATTTCAAATATAATTACAATTTAACTAGTTTTTTATGTAATTGAGTCATGCTTCAGTCAATTCTGATCCAACAAAATGGCAGGTGGCAAGTCTTGATGTGTCATCTAAATTGTTTAATGTACTCCATTCAAGAATCATGTCTTATGTACATGTGCTCCCTTGTCAGTGCGATTGTAATTGTGCGAATGGTGGAAGGTCATAAGATGAATGAAAGACTTGCATGGAAGCTTCTTGTAGGAAAGCCAGAGGGAAAACACCCAGTTCGTATACAAAGAATGAGGTGGGAGAATAACTATGATTTGAGGGAAGTGGATTATACAAGGAATGATTGGAAAGCATTAAGTCAGGATAGGGATGTATGGAGACCTTGTCAGTGTGGTCATGAACCTATGGGTTTGATTGTGCCAGTAACAGTGGCTCCAGGTTGAGAGGCATAATGGCTGGGTAAGCCGAGTACATTATCCCTTTGGCACATTTTGATGTGTAAGAGCCTGCTACTATGCATTGCAGAGACTTTTGATGTCTGAAGTCCTTTCAAAAAATTTTAAGTTGAAAATATTTAAAAGTATTTGAGAATAAAGTACTTAGGAAAATGGACTACATGGTCTTTATAGGAAGCCAGATATAGTAACAGTTAAGTCTCGATTATACAGGGAACAATTGCAAAGCATTAGCTCAGGATAGGGATGTATGGAGAGCTTATGTCCATGCAGCCATGAACCTATGGGTTCGATAGTGCCAGTGAGTAATCTAAGAGCCAGCTGTCATAACATGGGGAATATTATCTGGGAAGTCTTATGCACTACCATAGATCAAAGGAAGGTAGTACTTCATAGGTAGGCTTTGAGATTTTTTAGATCTGTATCCGATTCCCTAATCTGTGGATCTATAATCTTGTCATGGACGTCAGATGGACCAGAGAGTGCAACCCCCAGAGACACGTCACAACACGACTCGCAGTACACGGATTTCACAACAAGATATGTACAAACAAGAAATTCCACGAGCCGACCGAAGAATGCAAGTGTGTGTTGTGTGGACAGAGATGCGGCAAATACCACATCATAACATGTGCGAAAAGGACAAAACCCATTACAGACTACAGCAAAGACTAAACCACCACTAATGCTCAACCTGAGTGCACATTTATTATTATTATTATTATAATCTTGTCATGGAACAAGTTAATTTTCCCTTATGTTTACTCAGGAAGGTTTAACACATTGGCTGTATGTCCCTCTTTCATGCCATGTCCTGCCCATATCAGTCTTATGCCAGTTGTATGAATAATATATTGACTCTTAGGTCCAATCTATGAACTCATTACAGTGTAAAAGGCGTTCTTGGCTGAGAAAGTTTTATCCTAATACGATTTTACTTAGAAATCTGTTCATGCGATGATAATTATAGAAATTTGTAAGCTACCTGTTGAGAGAAACTTATTGTGAGAATCCCGAAGGGAACGGATGTAGTTTGAAACCGTGCTGCTTTATCCAAGATGTCGGACCTTCAAGACTTCGATCATGTTTTCGGTATACACGGAGAAGAGGAATTTGATAGTCTACCAAAGAATTCAACTGGAAGAACAGGAGAATCGGCGTAATATTGCATGTTGCAGACGTGTTTGTATACGGTATTATTTGTGGGATGCAAGCATAAATGCATTCCTCTATAGCAGACGAAAATAACGGAAGTGGTTTTATCGCTGAGAATTGTGGGTAATTCGTTGCCAATATTACGAAAATGTCGACTCTTGTGCATGACCGTTAATTCGTTCTCAGCAATTGCTCACGGTGAATCAGCTCACTAGTGATTGGAAGTAATTTGAGTAGAGAGTAATGTTCTAACATACGACCCTTGGGGTCGTATGCAAATACATTACTCTCTGACGATTTTATTATTAATTTAACACTTCTCATTGAAGGATAAATTATATTTGAAGAGAAAAATTTTCGCCTAGACCGGGACTCGAACCCGGGACCCTTGGCTTTCCGGGCCAAGTGCTTAATGGAACTACTGAGGCAAGTTGCTATCTAGATGCAAATTTTCCTCTTATATGCATTGTAATTCCCTCGTGCCAAATGCTTGAAACTGTAGCTTCTATCTTTGCAAATGGCGGCTTCTTAATTAAGACATTTATTGGGAATTTAACACTTTATAAAGCCAATAGGGCTTCTATTGACGATTTTATTATTTAACACTTCTCACTGAAGGATAAATTATATTTGAAGAGAAAAATTTTTGCCTAGACTGAGACTCGAACCCGGGACCCTTGGCTTTCTGGACCAAGTGCTCTACCAGCTGTATATAAGAAAAAACAGTTGCGTCTGGATGGCAACTTGCCTCGGTAGCTCAATTGGTAGAGCTCTTGGCCCAGAAAGCCAAGGGTCCCGGGTTTGAGTCTCGGTCTAGGCGAAAATTTGCTCTTCAAATATAATTTATCCTTCAGTGAGAAGTGTTAAATTAATAATAAAATCATCAGAGACTAATGTATTTTCATGCAGCCCTTAGTTTCACCCTTAGAAGACTTCTGGGACAAATTTGTTCAATACAATGTGAAGCCCCAAAAGACAATGGGACATCTTTGTCCCATCATAGTTATTTTTTAAAATATTAAATCCAAAAAATAAATTTCAGGGATGTTATTAGTCACTTCCTTTCACGCTCAGATTTAAATTGAGACGATAATGACCATAGATGTTAAAGGGCATTACAGTCTAGGTATCTAAGGAAAATACAGGCAGGTGGTACCTTTTTTCACCCCTAAATTTATTTTTTGAAGTGTAAAGCAGTAACATGGTAAGTTCCTCTCATTATTTAAAAAAATATTTAATAAAGGTACTATTTTGGTGGATTCATAATGCAGGATGTCTTCAATCATTTAGAACTGCCTTTCAATATGGTATGCCCTTGAAAACTCTGATATGCACAACCCTTTGCTGCATTTTTAACACTTTGTAAATGGCGCTGCTTTTCATCTCGGTCGTAACACACTGTATAATTAAATCTGATTGCATAAATTGTAGGTTAATGTTTATCCCTTTGTTCTAAACAAGAAACCCTAGAAGATATGTCAAGGTCATTCTACATGTTAGGGGTGGGTCTGTGGGCAAGTCTGAAGTAAGAGGTGTCAAGTCACGTGTTTTCTCATGTAAGTAAATAATGCAATCTCTTCATTTCAACACACTTCACTAAACTGTGTGTTTGTACATTTGAGGACTGGTATGAGACCTTCAAAATAGTGTTTTTTTTTAACAGGCAGCAAGCATACAGTCTCGAATTTTCCTTTCTAAGCGTGATAAATTTAACACACACCTGTTCCATTCTGTCTTAGGATATTAGTACAGTCACCTTCATGTGGCAAACTGAGACCTTTGTATTATCAAGCCAAAAAAATAGACCTCATCTGGGAAAAAATTAATTTATAACAAAATTGTCTGTTATACGTGAAAATAAATCATGCCATTGAATAATATACTCTTTTCTGAATAGAATAAAAGTTTTTATATTTCTATCTCTAACAGTTTTTTGTAAAAAAAATTTTGTTTGTATATGCGATCTAGTATGGATTTAATCACACTTGGGGCATTTAAATTCCGGCCAGCAGTACAGCGGGGAATTTAAATATCCAGGCACTTTCATAAAGGTTAATTGTGGAAAGGAGATTGCGAGTATTTGAGAGTAAAGTTCTTTGGAACATTTTTTGACCAAAGGGAGATCAACAGACAGGTGAATGGAGAAGACTTCATAACAGTAAAGTACATGGTCTTTATAGGAAGCCAGATATAACAACAGTTAAGTCTTGTAGACTGCATTGGGCAGGACATGTGACACAAATGGGGAATGAAAGATGTCCATGAAAGCTTTTTATAGTGAAAATGCCCAGTTGGTAGATCAAGAATGAGGTAGGGAAGATTTGAGGAATTAGATTATACAGGAAATGATCAGAAAACATTAGCTTAGGATATGGATGTATGGAGAGCTTATGCCTGCATGGACATGAACCTATGGGTTTGATAGTGCCAGTGAGTTGGTTGTATTTAACTCACATTCATTGATATAACTATTCAATAAGAATCCAAAAATTGTAGTTTCTGAAATCAACCCTTTATTCACAAATTTTTCGACATTTTTACATACAAGACTAACTTGGATCAGGACCCGCACATTCTCACACAATATAATTATACATGATCTACATAAGGCTTATACATTGTATAACTAAACAACTGATGAAAGCCTGTATAAGAGATTTTTATTAGTAAGACTGTATGTCAACATCCGAAAATTAAAGACAATTTACAAAGTTCATACATATATTGCCTATACTAATTTTTATTAGTCAACATTCCAAAGATCAAATAGACAATGTGAATTTAATTACTTATAAAGTGCATCATATGTTGTCTACAACATTTTAAAGGTTGAATAAATAGTTCATTTCATTATCAAAGGGTGATTTAGAATTTGAACTTTATACTCTCTGATCAGGAAGGTGAAATTCAGAAATGTGAGCTCTCATGTTGGGATTTACCTGGGAACATAACTTTTTCCACCCATCACCTTGATTTATCTAATGTTGCATTAAAAATGTAAGATTCATTGTGCAAATTTCTACATTATCAGCTGGTAATACATTGGTCATTAAATTGATTCAATTGGTAATGCATGTCCTGTCCATTGCAGACTGTTCTTCCTATATTAGACATATAACTTTTCTTCTTCTTCCTTCCAAGTATTAGGCCAAGGCCTGTTTCGATCCTATAGAAAATTTTCCCTCCAGCATTTCATAGTACGGCCCAGTGATCTTCGTCCTCTTGGTATATAACTATAAACAGCTTTGGGGATCCGATTTGAACTCATTCTTTCTAGATGATGTTTCCAATTTAGTTGGTACTGTTTAATATATTCCAAAATTGGCATAGTCTTAAATTCTTTTAAGATATCGGTGTTCCTTTTCCGATCCCATCTGGTGTAACCCGCTGTTCTGCACATGAATCTCATTTCACAAGCCGTTATTCTGCTTTCATGTTGTCTTTTTTAATGTCCATGCTTCACTACCATAGGTCAACACTGGTCTAGCCAAAGTGTTATATTAACGTAATCTGGTGTTTTTTTGTACAAGGGATGGTTTCATAACTTGATTAATAATTCCCAAACTTTTATTATAACTAGTAATTTTTTCAGGGATATCGTTTTCATCCCAGATAGAGAGATAATATCCAAGATATTTAAATTGATTAGATCTCTCTAAAATTTTATTCTGGAGACAGATTTTACTTTGTATGGGGTCCATCCCATGAAATGCAATAATTTCAGTTTTGTTAATTGATATTTCCATATTAAATTTGGCAGCTATTTTTTGTAATTTATAAATTGATCTTTGCAAATAATTTTCAGAAAGTGCCAGAAGAGCTAAATTGTCTGCAAAAAGAATAGCATCGAGTTTGAGGTTCCTATTGATGGGTATATATCCCCATTGTGTTTTCCTCCATTCGTTTATTATTCTATTCATATATATATATATATATATATATATATATAATGAAACTTTTTATTTTATTATGTATTTAAACCTGTAGCTTTTTATCCTCATTCAATTCAGTGTTTTTTAATACACCTTAGAATTTATTTTTTATTTCTTCTATTTAACATCCATTAGAGCATCATAGATGTTTTAGGATGTGTCCAGATTATAAACAACAATATAAAATATAACACATAAATACATAATAAAACCAATTTACATTGCAACTAAAATACACCATATGTTAATATTATTCGTTTTTAAACATCTTAATGATCCATCCATAGTAATTCTGCCTGAAGACAGGTCCTTCACTGTAATCATAGCATTTTCATACTATGCTTGCAGCTTTACTAGGGAATTGTAGGTGTGGTAGTTTCCCGTTGCTTTCCACACCGGTAAAGGATGCTGATGATGATAAGGGTAATGATGATGATGGCCATATGATTTCGGGGACCGTTTGGGCCTTAAAGTTTTCCTGACATTTGTCTTACAGGTGAGGAAAAACCCCGATAAAAACCTCATCCAGAAAACTGCCCCGACCGGGGATTGAACCCGGGCCTGCTGCATGACAAGGCAGCACGCTACCTCGAGACCACAGCGGTGGACATCTTAATGATGGACAAATTATATTTGAAAAGAAAAATATACGCCTAGAGTGGGGTTTGAACCCAGGACCTTTGACTCTCTATGTCAATGCTCTTCTAGGTAGCTCAGATGGAAGAGCATTGACATAGAGAGTCAAAGGTCCTGGGTTCAAACCCCAGCCTAGGCATATATTTTTCTTTTCAAATATAATACACCATAATATCAAGGGGCAGCACTTTCACAAGAAAGGATAGCGATATAATTCCAATCAAATATTACTTACAATTTTAAATTTAGGTATTCACCCATACTTAATGGTGTGTAAGACAGTCTGCCCGTAAATAGTTTAATAGTGGAAGGGAGATGATTGTATAGATATACCTCTATGTGATAGGCTGTTAATACTTGTGGTAAGCCTGTGACAATTTAGGTGTACTGTATATTATTAGATATTCTAGTGCTGTGTTGATGTATATCTGAATTTATTTTGAAGAATTTTAAATTTTTATGAATAAAGCAAACTTATTCTAAAATGTAAATACAAGGAACAGGTAATTTTTTGAGTTCTTTGAAGAGTTTCTTACTTTCTGTTCAGACTGGTGCTTCCTTAGTGATTTTAATAATTATTTTTTGTAATTTGAGTAGATTTTGGTGATGATCCCCTCAGCATTATACCATATGTTAACTGTGAATGTATGTATCCAAAATATACAGTTTTTAATACTTCCTCTGGTAATATTCTAGTGAGGATGTGAATTGCATAGCATAATCGGTTAAGTTTTTCAGATAAGTGTTGTATATGGCATTCCCATGACAAATTGGAATCAATCCATACACCTAAAATGTTTGTCCTGGTGAATTGAAGAGAAGGCCACATGGCCTTAACTCCACCAGGCTAAATAAATCTGATTTAATCTAATCTAAAAGTATGGCACAATTTGCTTCTTTTATTAAAATATGTATCATATTTGCAGTCCATGATGTAACTGAGTGGTCTTAAGGCATGTTGCCTTGGTTCAGAGCAATGGGAATTGTGCTGGTACTAGTCCTCATAGGGGGGAGAACTTTTCTCATGGAATTTTGGCCCGTAAGCTACTGGTGCTCACCCAGCATCATGAGGAATCTGGGTACCTACAATAAATAGCCCCAGGATGAAAAAAGAAGCTTTAACGGTTGTAGGACCCGGTATGCTGACCACTTGTTAGCCCCTCTTGTGACCTGATACCATCGTTGACTTCTATAAAAGGCATATATGGATGGATGCTGGTGGTTTTTCTTAGCGCAAAGGCAAATGTCGGAGTGGTCCCCTAATCTCCACCAGTAAACTGTAAATTCCCAATGATTTGAATTTTAACTTTAAACACATTTTGGAAAATAACATATCAGTTTAACCTGAAGGGGGTCGTTTCCCATTGGGGTGAGGGTCGTCCTCGCCTCTTCGGGGCTTGGGGCGTCGGCGGTCGCGGACGACGAGAAAGAAGTACTAGAGACAGGCATTCTTTGTCTGGACCTTGCCAGGAATCACAGACTGTCATTGTGCTAGAAGACTTTATCTGAAGCTTGAGAGTGGGAACCGACAACTGAGATTTTATATTCTCGACTTGATATCCTGGGCTAAAGAGGGTAGTTAACACATTGGTGACCGACAGCTGTGCGTTCCACCCACCGCTGCTGGACCGGACATTTCTGTCAGTAGGGTGGACTTTTACATCAATATATTTACAGTCAATAACAATAATGCATAAGTAAATCTTTATTAGTCTTCTCACTAGACCTTCTAGTAGAAATTGAGGGTTTGATAGCGTTGGACACATTTCCCTTTATGTAAAGGCACAGTGCAAAAGAGTATATCTAGCGAGCGTCTTTTCTTGTGTTCACTGCAAACGCGGCAAGGTTTAGAGGAGTATTTTTTCTTTCCAATCACAATTGGTCTTAATTTATGTTTCTTCATGTCTCAGCCTCCCTGGTGGATCTGGACGTGGTCTCCTAGAAGTGGTTTCATTTTCTCTCTGTCTTTCTTCCTCTTCCCTGCCATCTGTTCCTAATTTCACGACTGTCAAACAAGAGGCTGTTTCAAGTAAAAAACTTCTGTTTGACATTTTGCTGTTAGGATTTTGAAATTTATAGATCCTGAAAGCATTAAAGAGTGCACAATTCAGAATCCACAATACAACTTTCTTGCTCAATTTCCCTGTTTTTCTAAGGATGGAGTAATATGATCACAGTGCAAAAGAGTATATCTAGCGAGCGTCTTTTCTTGTGTTCACTGCAAACGCGGCAAGGTTTAGAGGAGTATTTTTTCTTTCCAATCACAATTGGTCTTAATTTATGTTTCTTCATGTCTCAGCCTCCCTGGTGGATCTGGACGTGGTCTCCTAGAAGTGGTTTCATTTTCTCTCTGTCTTTCTTCCTCTTCCCTGCCATCTGTTCCTAATTTCACGACTGTCAAACAAGAGGCTGTTTCAAGTAAAAAAACTTCTGTTTGACATTTTGCTGTTAGGATTTTGAAATTTATAGATCCTGAAAGCATTAAAGAGTGCACAATTCAGAAGCCACAATACAACTTTCTTGCTCAATTTCCCTGTTTTTCTAAGGATGGAGTAATATGATAGGTACTGGTCAGCCCTTCACGTACTTGTTATATTGAAGTATTCAATAGGGAATTTTTACAACTTTAGCCCTCCCACTCTCGTGTTGCCTGATGCAATGTGCTAACCATTCTTACGTCTCTTTTATCTTTCGATGTTTGTAGCAAAAGGTCCCCCTTACTACAAAATACACTTTCTCCTGGTTTGAGTTTATTTCTTGCTTCCACAAATGATTTTCGAAGCCCTCTGTTAATCCTTATTGTTTCACAAGCTCTTGTCTTTCTTTCGAGCAAATCTTCAGCTATAGCCACACTATTATAATACTTATCCTGGTAGACATGATGCCACAGATATAAATTCGGCTCCAGAACGCAAAATAGAGTTTCTTCTAATTTTTCCGCTCTGCAACATATATTTACAGGTTACATACGTATCCCGTAATCGCCTATCTACCGGCACTAAAATTCCATATTTCACCAGCCGTCTGTCTTAAAATTGGAAACAACTCTATCTGTAAAGTTGGATATTTCATAAAAGAGAAGAGAGGGGTACAAAAACAACTAAAATTTATTTTTACAATGAGAAGAAACAAAATTCCATGTCTCATTCAAAAACGAAGAGGCAGGTAGCCATAGAAAACGTAAAAACGGAAATCTCCGGGGCCGGTTGTCTAGCGTTGGCCATTTAAACACGGAGATCTTCGTGGCCCGTCACCAATGTGTTAAGACCCTAAAGTAGCCTGCAAGTGGTGGACTTCTCTGCGCTTCCGATCACACACACATAAGGCTGGCTTATAGGCTTGTCGCGCCATGGAGTTCGTAGGCCTAGAATCACAACTCTAGACTATCGATAAAATAGTAAGCTGTAATTAGTTTATCTTGTCATTGTTTGATGTCTCTGGAGATGCCAGAGGTAATAGTTCTGTTGATGACCTTCGCTCTCATTAAATCCAGGATAACCCAAATCATAGAATAATCTTTACGTTGTTCTATGGATTCAATCACAGAGTACCTCATTTATATTTCGTCTATGAATTCAACATCTATGTTCAACATTCAATTTAGCTCATTCAACGTAGAAAAGTGGTTCAGTTGTGTAGTGTGTATGTTTTAAAAAGAGTTGTTTTGTAACCTGAATGTTGTTTAATATTTAGGTAAGATTAAGCATGTATACATTTTTTAAGTTAATGGTGTAAATAACGATTGTTTGAAACAAATAGATGTCATCAACTGAAAGTGATCGTTAGATTCGAGGTGACGATTGGGTGACTCATGTTGTATCCTGGAATGTCAATTTTTAACGAAATCCGTTAGATTTAAATTTAAGCTCGGTTCATATTGAGCCATGAAATGGGGTATATTAAAATTTTACATCTTATGTAAGAAGAAACCGTAATAGAAACTAATATATAGTTAATTTTGTTTTTAAAGGGGTGGCATATTTTCACGTCATAACACGTCTGACAAGTTCGGGGTGTATAGTTAGAAGCTATTCATTGATCTTCAAGAGATTATTTTCTTTATTTTGGATGTAAGTATTGCAGATAAGCTCTGAAATTAGAACAAACATAAGTCTGTGAGGTTCTGTTAATCTAATACATATGAATGAATTCATGTCCATATTTATATCCTTATTGATCAATGACCTTCAGTATTTTCGTTAATTTAGTGTATATTTAACGTTTATATAATACTTTAAAATATCTTATTTCGTTCTTTATTTAATAAAATTACCTTATGTAGTAAATGCCCAGTCTAAGCAAGGTTTGTTTGAGCATGAAAAAAGTATCTCATTTGAAAATTTAAATTTGCGAGAGAGAATTTTAAAATTCAACAAATCCGTGGGCTTCCTGAACAGAATTTTGAGTACAAAGAGGAAAAAACTTCAGAATACTCATTCAATGTCTTTTTGAAAGTGTGTGGATGCGCAAACATTTTTTGAATTCAATGTTTTAATTATTAATTTAATACTTTTCAATGAAGGACAAATTATATTTGAAGAGAAAAATCTGAGCGTATATTTTTTCTCTTCAAATATAGTTTATGGAATTGTTGGCAGATGAAACCACATCTGTGAAATTGGTATGACCAACATTCATAATAAGTCCTGTGCCGTAGCCGAGTGGTTAAGGCAGGAAGGCTTGGCGCAGAGCTACGGGACTGGTTCGAGTCTCCATGGGGGAATAAATTTTCTCATGGTGTTTCGGTCAGTATGGGACCGGTGCCCACCCAGCATCGTGATGCATTTGGGTAGCTACAATAAGTAGCGGCTCTAGGTTGAGGAAACCAGCTATAACGGCTGGGGGACTCGACTAGCTGACCACATGTCACCCCTACACTGGCTGATTATCATCTACCTCTGTGATTGACACATGTGGATGTGAGGCCAGCAGCCGGCTGGTAGGCTAAGGGCCTTGTAGGCCTGTTGGCGCCAGGAGCAAAAAAACATTCATAATAAATTCCCAAACCATTTTATAAGAAATGGATGTAGCTGCCCTTTCGTAACCTAACAAAATAAACTATAGGCTAAAGTCTAGTACGGTATTTTTTGCTTACAATTTTCCATACAACATTCTTAAGCTACTGTTGCACTATACACTTTTACCATTTGTAATAATGTTTTGTATTATTTTAAAACATTTTGCAACAATTCCTTAAAATTTTGCAATAATTTTTTGGATAAGGTGTATAAACCGTCGCACGTGAATTCTTCTAAGTTCTATAGAATCGCAGTGCGCATGCACGAGTTGCAGGAGTTGCTGTAATGGTTAATGTAGCTTCCGGTAGATGGCTCTGAAGTTGGCGTTACCAATTTTAGAAATAAATTCCCAAACACTAAAAAAATGGATGGAAACTAACTTCCCATTTCCTAGCCTAACAAAACAGTTTACATGCATATTATTTATTTCCAAAAGCCAAAAAAAAAAAAAAAATATGGACGTACACTAACACTAAATATGGTTTTGAATTATTTTCAAATGTTGGTAACTGCAATGTGAGAGTCTCCTAGCGGATGTTACATGAAGCATTTCTGCGCCTGTAGAACTCGATGTATGATATTCACGTAATTTAGAAATATTTAAAAATTGTAAGAAATGTTTATAAAATGGTTCCAAAATGTTTAAAATAGTACCAAACATTATTATAAATGGTTGAAAAGTGTTTAATGCATCAGTGGCATAAGAATATTACATGGAAAATTGTGTGCGACAGTTTATAGACCACAGCCCAGTTTTTAAATATTTATGTAATTATGCAAATATTGTGAATAAAGTTCTAGAGAATTGCTGTGTGCACGACCAAGATGTGCACATGTAACTTCTGCTTGATGGCTGGGAAATTGGTGTTTTCAACATTCACAATTAATTCCAAACTATATTCCAAGAAAATATCTTAAGCTCAACTGCACTTCTACTAGCGCTTGATTTTCTAGTTATATTGTTGTAAACTATAGCTCTTCTTCTGTATTTACTAACATTATTTAATATTTTAAACTTTTTCAAACAATTTTTATAACATTATTAGACAATTTTGAAGTATTTATTTAAATATGCAAATCACAATATTATGACACTGTTAGACAATATTGTGATGCTAACTGCTATTTTCTCCACAGAGTATATTACTTAGTCCATGATTTTTCTATCACTGTTTTGGGTTATTGCTGGTTGGATCAGCGTTAGGGAGTGATAAGTAAGTGTACACCCATTTTTAATAAACATTTGGAAATTTTAATAACATTAATATATTTTTTAACATAGATTTGGGGATTTATTGCAAATATTGGTCATTTAAATTTCATAGCGACGGATAGTAATCAAGGATGATAATTGATGTGGTTCGATTGTGGGTTATTGCTGGCTCTATAAACTCTGGCGCAAGCGCACTATTATTCTATAGGACTCTGAAAATATTTTACACTAGTTTAAGTGCAGTTTTTCCGATAACTTCATTTTATTAAGTTCCAATGGAACATGTGATGGGGCTGTACAAGACCAGCATTTTACTTATGCGACTTATGCCATTTTTGATGTAATTTAAAGTATTACAAATTGTTAATGATACCAATTATGTGCAGAAAATTACCATCGTGAAAATATGTAAACGTATCATGAAATGAACTAGTGGAATTATGATTTTACGTTGTAACCGTCAGACATGTTGAATTTTCATAGAATAACTGTGATGAAGAGGTAATTTATTTTACGTATTAAAATCACATTTAAAATGCAAGGAACCTAAAAGCTATTCTAACCTAATTCAATTACTGTAACCTAAATAAATTACTCTAACCCAGACGAATCCAATGGAACGCCCTTTTTATTATTTTATGCGGTTAAATAAGTAAAAGTTAAATTTGGACATAATTTGTTGATACCACAGATATGGTCTAAGTGTGGTAATTGGTGGTTTATCGCTGGTTACGACGGCCATTTTGAATAACTGTTGTAACCTTTGTGGTCATGACAGGAAATAGTCCCACTTTATTTTCATATTTACGAGTAAAATAAAGAAATAATTACTTTCCCGCAGGTAAATACATTTAATATAATATTTCATTAATATTTCCTGCAATTAGGTCCTGCGTAAATAAAAAGCTGGGCTGTGGTGTATAAACCGTCGCAGACAACTTTCCATGTAATATTCTTATGCCACTGATGCACTAAACACTTTTCAACCATTTATAATAATGTTTGGTGCTATTTTAAACATTTTGGTACCACTTTATAAACATTTCTTACAATTTTTAAATATTTGTAAACTATGCAAATATTGTACATTGGAAATGCTTCCTTTAACATCCACTAGGAGACTCTCACATCGCAGTTACCAACATTTGAAAATAATTCAAAACCATATTTAGTGTTAGTGTACGTAAAATTAGTTTATAATTTCTTAAATAATATGCATGTAAATTGTTTTGTTAGGTTAGGAAATGGGAATTTAGTTTACATCCATTTTTTTTGTTTGCATTTGGAAATAAATAATATGCATGTAAACTGTTTTGTTAGGTTAGGAAATGGGTAGTTAGTTTACGTCCATTTTTTTTAGCGTTTGGTAATTTATTCCCAAAGTTGGTAACACCGACTTCAGATCCATCTACTGGAAGCTACATTAACCATTACAGCAACTCCTGCAATTCACGCATGCGCACTGCGATTCTATAGAACTTAGAATAATTCATGTGCGATGGTTTATACACCCTATCCAAAAAGCTGGTCTTGTCTCACCCGGCCGAACAAGTTAGTGTACACAAGATTGGTTTGTAGTTTATTAAATAATACGCATGTAATAATTTTGTTAAGTTAGAAAGAGGGAAATTGATGTATGTCCATTTATTATAAACATTTAGGAATTTAATCAAGTTTGACTGAAGATTGACGTAAAACTATATTTTTGAAACCAATATCGTGAAGACCTGCAACTTTATGAGGTGAGATGTTAAAGCATTTTCTCCAACTCATTCATTAATTGAATTTGGGAATTTATTGCAAAAGTTGGTAACACCGATTTCAGAGCCATCTAGCAGAAGGTACATTATTAAGTATCTGTATTAATGTAAATTGTTGTTTGCAGCCTTGAGAAGACTTTAACATGACATCTGATATACTTGCCATTGATCAAGACATACCAACATTCTCCAGTAAAGATGAAGAGGTGCAATACTGGAAGGATTTAGCGACACAGTTACATCAGGAACTTGAGTATGCTCGAGACGAGACAAAACAAGTTGAGCGAGAACTCGAGGAGTTTCAGGAAAATTCTCAACAGCTTGAGAAAGAGCTTGAAACACAACTTGAACAGTCAGACAAAACGATAAGAGAACTTCGCACGCGTAGCAATAGGTTACAGCTGGACTATGAAACATTAAAGGTACGTGGTTTATTTTAGGCTCTACCAACTGAGCCATCTGGGCAAGTTCCAATGTAAATGCAAATTTTTTTCTCGTATACATTGTCTGTTCTTGTGCACCAAATGCTATGAAACCTTTGCTTATATCTTTGTAAATGGTGACTTCTTTATTAAGAAGACATTTATTTGGGAATTTAACATTACATTATAAAGCCAGTATGGCTTCTTTCAATGTTTTTATTATTCATTTCATACATCTCAATGATGGATAAATCATATTTGAAGAGAAAAATTATATGCTCAGACTGGGACTCGAACCAGGACCTTTGGCTTTCTAGGCCAATGCTCTACTGTCTGAGCCATCTGGGCGAGTTCCAATCTAAACACAAATTTTCCCTTATATACATTGTGAATTCCCGCGTACCAAATGCTATGAAATCTTTGCTTTTATTTTGCAAATGGCAGCTTCTTTATTAAGATGACATTCATTTGGGAATTTAACATTACATTATAAAACCAGTATGGCTTCTTTCAATGTTTTTATGATTCATTTCGTACATCTCAATCATGGATAAATCATATTTGATTCATATGATTTATCTATCATTGAGATGTACGAAATGATTAATAAAAACATCTACTTTTCTCTATTACCATTTTTTTACCATTAAGTCTAGGGAGACATTCATAATTTTGTTTCCTTTCTCTTCTTGTTTTATATAGAATATTAATTTCTGTGACTTGGATTATGATCATTTCCTTCTTTGTACACGGTAATAATAAAATAGAAATGTATTACAAGTTGTGTGTTTTACAGGAAAGTTTCGAACAGACAAAAAGACAAAACACCTCCCAAATATCAGAACTACAGTCGACAGTTACAGAGTACCAGAATCACGAGAAGAAGCTATTGGAATATATCCGGCAACTAGAGCAGAAAAATGATGACTTGGAAAGATCTCACAGGTTTGTACTTAGAGTTTTCATTTAGATATGAATTTTTGTTTAGATTTAAGTTCAACATCAGACACAATCATAACTATAATAGTAAAATGCGCACAATGTGCAAAATATTGGTGATTAACTATTCTAGTCCTAATTTTATTATTGACACTTTTCTTCTTTTGCAGTTTTGTACATGGTATCTTTCACAGTATTTGTTACACAGTTTGCACATGGAAACATCATTCGGTTGGTGGAATGTCTTGTCTTTGCAGAATTTGTAATGAAAGCCGTGCGTAGCAAATCGTGTTACTATGTGTCGGAGCTCATAGTTTGCCTGCTTCCATTCCTCTGTTGTCATGGCGTCTGTTACGTAGAAGTTGGGCAAGATGGCGTTGTTCTTCTCGTTCAATAATTGGAGTGTCTCCTCGTAGGCTTTGGTGTTTGGTAGGAAATACTCTACTCTGATGTTCGTGATGAAGAAGTTCTCTTTTGACAGTACGTACATTAGTCTCGATGGTGCTGTTTTCCCAATGCCGAGAATCCGTTTCAGGTAGCGGGACTTGACTTTCTCAATTGTTATCAGGTTGCTAGTTTTGAGTTTGTCCCAGATAATGCTGATCCCGTAGGTTGCAATTGGTGCTATGGCTGTCTTAAATAGTTTTACTGAGGTTTCCAATAAATTTAGGGTATATAATTGCCCTGTTTTGTTCTCAGCTACCCAGGGAGTAGGAATCATTTTTATGATCATCCAAATCATCATCATGGATGATGCTTTACACAAGTGCTTGAATAGGAAATGTTACACCTTATCTTGACTTTTTTTTTTTCATGCTTTCATGCTTTGATGAAGCATCGTTGCCATTCTCAAGAACAATTTGACTGTTCCAGTGATTATTCTTTCTGTTTGATGATGGACAGATGAACCTTGCAATTAATTCTTTTCCCCAGTAATTTCAGAAATAAATATTTTCTTTAAATTTTTTCTGGATGTACATTTTTCTCCCATAGTGTGAGTTGATTTTTTTTCCCCCCCCCTTCATTTCAGCGATTTTAACTTCTGTTCTATGAGGCAGTTCTGTGGCACAAATAAGAATAAGAATAGATTGTTGATATTTTTTATTATTCATTTCATACATCTCAGTGATGGGTAAATTATATTTGAAGAGAAAAATTATATGCTCAGACTGGGCTAGAAAGCCAAAGGTAAGCCCATTTTTCCCTTAACAGAGATTTAGGCACTCTCCCCTTTCAGGGAAGAATTTCAACCATAATAATTTAGTTACTCTTGTTTTCGTATAGATGTCATTTGAGTAGTCTGTGGTCAGCGTTCTGCCTCATACTGAATCTAGGAAACCAAAGTAGTACTAGGATGGGAAAATTCGGTAAATTTTGCTTAGAGGCCTTTTCATTCAGGCTTAAGGATCTTTTACAAGCCTGAAAATCTTCAGACTCCGGACCCATGGCTTAAAGTCCCTCCCGGAGGATTTAGTCCTTGGATTTTTCCATCCTAAAAAAATCCATCGACCCTGGCTGGGTTTGAACCCACGACCGTCGGGACCAGAGGCAAGGAGCATGACCACTAGTCCACCGCAGCCGAAAATCCATATCCATTTAATTAAATATAAACAATTTTATTATTAATTTAACACTTCTCATAGAAGGATAAATTATATTTGAAGAGAAAAATTTTCGCCTAGACCGGGACTCGAACCCGGGACCCTTGGCTTTCAATATCAAATCGTCAGTAGAAGCCCTACTGGCTATAAAGTAGTGTTAAATTCCCAATAAATGTCTTCTTAACTAAGAAGCCGCCATTTGCAAAGATAGAAGCTATGGTTTCAAGCATTTGGCGCGAGGGAATTATCAACGTACATAAGAGAAAAATTTGCGTCTAGATCGTAACTCGCCTCGGTAGCTCAGTTGGTAGAGCACTTGGCCCGGAAAGCCAAGGGTCCCGGGTTCGAGTCCCGGTCTAGGCGAAAATTTTTCTCTTCAAATATAAAATATAAACAAACTTAAAGTTTTGTATGATTTTCATATTTATTACAATATAAATTTGTAACAGGTGTTTCGGTACTTTGTACCTTCTTCAGACATGATTACAAATGAATATAATAACAAAATTCATTCATTTGTAATCATGTCTAAAGAAGGTACAAAGTACAACATAAATTTATCACAGGTGTTTTAGCACTTTGTACCTTTTTCAGACATGATTACAAATGAATATAATAACAAAATTCATTCATTTGTAATCATGTCTAAAGAAGGTACAAAGTACAACATAAATTTATCACAGGTGTTTTAGCACTTTGTACCTTTTTCAGACATGATTACAAATGAATATAATAACAAAATTCATTCATTTGTTATCATGTCTAAAGAAGGTACAAAGTACAACATAAATTTATCACATCCAGGAGCCAGTTTCAAGACATAAGATATATTCTGGCATATAAAAAAATAACACAGGGGGAAATAAAATGAAACAATATAAAAGAGAATCCAAACAAATGTTAAGCTATCATATTTGAACAGAAAAAAAAAATTCTCTTCAAATATAATTTATCCTTCAGTGAGAAGTGTTAAATTAATAATAAAATCTCAATAGAAGCCCTACTGGCTTTATAAAGTAGTGTTAAATTCCCAATAAATGTCTTCTTAACTAAAGAAGCCGCCATTTGCAAAGATAGAAGCTACGGTTTCAAGCATTTGGCGCGAGGGAATTACAATGTATATAAGAGAAAAATTTGTGTCTAGATCGCAACTCGCCTCGGTAGCTCAGTTGGTAGAGCACTTGGCCCGGAAAGCCAAGGGTCCCGGGTTCGAGTTTCGGTCTAGGCAAAAATTTTTCTCTTCAAATATAATTTATCCTTCAGTGAGAAGTGTTAAATTAATAATAAAATCGTTAAGCTATCAACCTGCAGGAAGAAGAAGAGCACTCAAAAGACTTTTAGATAGTGTTTCTCTTGAGACTGAAACAGGTCAACAAATGGCCTAAATTCGTGAATGTACTATGATGATTATGATATAGAAGATATTAATACCAGACTGAAGAAGGTAATTAAAGACAGTAAATAATATGAGACAATGTATTCACGTAGACTTTCACGGCCAGAGTTGCTATGTTGATCTTGAAGAAGATATTCGGGCTGTAGGCCGTGGTCGTGAGGCTTGTAGTTCACCGACGTTTCGCCAGAGACCGCGTCTGGCATCCTCAAGGGTTGTCTTGAGACTGGCAATTCTGTCCGCTGTCTGTCTTATTTATATGTTCACCGCGATGTGTTCGTAAGTTGTATCTGCATTCTGATTGGTCAGACTTCCATTGCTCCAATGAGATTGCTGTTTGATGGTCTAGTCGACTGTACTATACAATACCAGACTGTACTGTACAATACCAGAATATACAGACATATTATCTAACTGCACACACTATTTCACCCGTCTACAACGAGAAGCCATCGAAATATTCAAACATAATAACAGTTTCAGCAGAAAAGAAGAATCATTAAAAGTCAACAAAGTATGGATACCGGTTCTAAAAAACACAAAATGTAAACTTCTACAAGCACAGTCGACTAGACTATCAAACAGCAATCTCAGTGGAACAATGGAAGTCCCTACCGCTAACCAATCAGAAGACAGATATAACGTACAGTCGACTAGACCATCAAACAGCAATCTCATTGGAGCAATGGAAGTCCCTAACGCTGACCAATCAGAAGGCAGATACAACTTACGAACACATCGCGGTGAACGTATAAATAAGACAGACAGTGGACAGAATTGCCAGTCTCAAGGCAACCCTTGAGGATGCCAGACGCAGTCTCTGGCGAAACGTCGGGGAACTACAAGCCTCACGACCACGGCCTACAGCCCGAAAATCTTCTTCAAGATCATCAATATGAGACAAATTTAGGAGAAAATATCTATGTATGTAGCTAATGTGCTGGAGTTAACAACAAAGTTATTCTCCTTGTTGCTTCCCAATACTTGGATCTCACATCTTGATCCTACACAAATGGAAACCTTGAGAGACTGATTCTTCTAGAAAGCAATGCATCTGGAAAACTCCCAAAGGGCTTTTTTGATTCAAAAGTCACAACTCATAAATCCTTCTCCACCTTATAAACTGAATCTCGCTGCAGCCTGCAGAATTCAAAAGCTGATCTAGCAGTGCATCACAATGTTCTATTTACTATTTAACTCGTGCCGCAAATGGGAGTCAATGACCAATCATGTTTCAATGTATTTTGTTTTACAACCAATCACAGTCTTATTTCACCTCGATAATTATCGAATTTTGATTACCAAAATAAAGAAAACTCCTCCTTTTTAATATTCTAAACAGGTCAGAGCATTATTTTGCAGTGACTGAATCTCGAACAAATATGTTGAATGTAGCATATAATGAACAGATTCGTTCGACCTACACATTTGATAATTTGTTTTTAAATACTGATTTTAGTGAGTTGTTTCTGAAAAAAATGAATTATCATCATCATCGTCCTTTCAAGTATTAGGCCCAGTGGCCCGTTACGGTCTCCCGCCATCTCCGAAAAGGTCGACCCACAGATCTTCTGCCTCGAGGAATGTAGTGAAGAATTTGTTTTGGTATTCTGTGACGATCCATGCGCTGAATATGGGCTAGCCAATTGTTTCTATATTCTTGGAGGTATTCAGATATTGGTACGATGTTTAACTCTCTGGCTATTGTTGAATTTCTTTGGTGGTCTAGAAGGCTATAACCTGCAGTTCGTCGCAGAAATTTCATCTCCGTGGCTGTAATATGACGATCATCCTGAGTTCTGATGGCCCAAGCTTCACTGCCATAACAGATTATGGGTCTAGCGAGAATTTTATAGATTTTCATTCTTGTGTGTCTCTGCACTTTTGATGGTTTAAAAACTTGGTTGATAATTCTTAAAGCTTTATTATAATTTTGTATTTTAAAGGATATATCACATTCCTCATTGTAAGTTAGATTATATCCTAAGTTAAGGTAGAATATACCTCATAGTGAGAATTCCTAAAATAAGTTAGATTATATCCTAAGTATTTAAATGAATTTACTTGCTCTAATATTGAATTCTGAATACAAATTTTACTTCTTACTGGGAATTTCCCTTGAAAGGCCATAATTTTAGATTTTGTTGTTGATATTTCCATGTTAAATCGTTGGGCTATTATATTAAGATGATGAGTGGAATATTGTAATTCATCTTCATTATTGCCGAAAAGAGCCTGATCATCTGCATATAAGAGTGTGTCTAAAATTGTGTGTCTTGAGAGAGGAATATTACCATGAACTGTCAATCTCCAGTGTCTGATGATAGCATTAATGTATACATTAAATAGAAAAAAATGAATTAATAAGCTATAATGTTTATTATATTGTAGGGCACGCTGTAGCATAGTGGTTAAGGCACTACACTACAAGCTGGAAGGTAAAGGTTTCGAGTCCCGGTGGGTCAGGATTTTTAAACTGACCTAAACTTTCTGGCAACACTACAGTCCTGGGATCGACTCAGCCTCTAACGGAAATGAGTACCAGATGCTTATATTTAACTTTTATAGGGATTAATCACTATGATATTTAATTTATGGTGAAATTAAATGTTTCTTACCTCTCCTCATATAATCTTCTAAGTAGATCGCGATTTCGAGACCATAACGGTCTCATCTTCAGTACTTCTTTGGCAACTGATGTTATGTCGATTGGAAGAAACTCTTCTTCCCTCTGTCGGTGGACCGATGAACCTTTGGATCAGGTCAAATTTTGCAGGAATTTCGAAGTTCATAAGTTTTCCTTTGTTTTTCTGAATATGATAAGAGGTAAGAAACATTTAATTTCACCAGATGCTTGTTCTGTCCGTCATGCAGGATTGATAACCTAGCTAACATCAAGTGCCGATTGTCCACAAAAAGTGGGAGCCTTAACCTCCTACTACCCCAAGGGCCTCCTGAGGCCTGTAGTGGCATCACTTTTTTTTTTGTTGGTTGGTTGGTTGGTATCTAATGTCGAGCACTTGATAATGAAATCATTCGCTCTCTTGCACTCCAATATTTAGCAGAAAGGCTGGTCTCTTCTACAAAAGCTGGACAACGGAGGAGATGGTTTCTTTCCATATCTTCATTTAAATTGCAAAAAGGGCATTTAGGTGAATCTGTTATGCCAATTCTGTGTAGGTGTTTATTCAAGCAGTCATGTCCCGTTAGCAGTCTGAATGTTGCTACTGCAGATTTTCTTTGTAATGTAGTAATGTCATAAGCTTTTTTTTTTTGTTGATTATAATACACAGTTTTATGCATTTCGTTTTTTTTTTTTTTTTTTCCACTAGGGTGCATTCTTACAATATTGCGATCCTATTTGGCAATAAAGAGTATGATCAAGTTGCAGTGATGAACAAATGAAACAAACCAAACATTTCTCATTTGTTTTCAAACATTGCCATTTACATTAAATATATATATATATATATATATATATATATATATATATATATATATATATATATTTCTTTTTCCCAAATGCCCCAGGTTTGTCTTTCGACATTCCTGGTTTCTCTCCTGGCATGGTATACTTGTAACCCACTTCTGAGGTAGGGGCGCCTGGAAGGCAGGGTTACGTTGCCCCGATGATATGATGGGTGATGATGAAAATGGTGCGCCAGGAGAGTCCCTAATCCTAAGATGAATATGAATAATGATGATTGCGATAGCCATACGATTTTGGGGACCGTTTGGGCCTTAAAGTTTTCCTGGCATTTGTCTTACAGGTGAGGAAAAACCCCGATAAAAACCTCACCCAGAAAAAACTGTCCCGACCGGGGATCGAACCCGGGCCCGCTGCGTGACAAGGCAACACGCTACCTTGAGACCACAGCGGTGGACACATTAAATATATAAATATTTTAAAATAACTATATTTATATCCCAGCCACCGATTCTCCAGCCCTGAAATTTTCACGACTGTGTTGCCGATTTGGATATTCAATGGTAGTGGCCGCTTTATGTATGTGGTTAGCACACATACAGCTGACAACATCTCAGCAATTTCAAACCTTACTAGCGCGCTATAGCAGCATCAAGAACAGTGATTGGTTGTGGCTGATGTGCACTCCTACGTCACCCATTTTCTTATTGGCAGTAGAGGGCGAGTTTCTCCCTTTACCCCTCGTATAACCTAAACTTCAGAGCCGGACTTACAGTGGCTGTAGTGTAAATAATGATTTGTGAGTAAACACCTTAATTTAATTCGTTAAATAGACCTAACAAATGCCACTCCCATAGATAAATTGGAAATCACTCGTGGCGTTACTTATGATAATTCACTTCATACTGCCACTTCTCATTATTTTTTATTAAATTTGTTGTTTTTGTTTATAGAGCAATGATGACATCTGTAGCAGAATTTGAGGCAAAATTGAACTCGGCAATCGAACGTAACGCACTTCTCGAATCCGAACAGGATGAGGCTCATGCAGTGGTCCAGAGACTGAAGGATGAAGCTAGAGGTACGTTAGGAATCAATCACCTTGTCTCTCTGATTATCTTATCTGGTCCTGCGGCCTGGTTACGGCCCTCAGAGGTACGGGTACTTACCCGGGTTCAAGTCCTCATGAGGGCAGACATTTTCTT
Source organism: Diploptera punctata (assembly GCA_030220185.1). Taxonomy (NCBI): domain Eukaryota; kingdom Metazoa; phylum Arthropoda; class Insecta; order Blattodea; family Blaberidae; genus Diploptera; species Diploptera punctata. The sequence goes on along the minus strand of JASPKZ010007280.1, from coordinate 358,633 downwards.
GTGTGATTTTGGCCAGTTATGGGTCTGGTGTCCAGCCACCATTGTGTGGGCCTTGGGTCGGTCCACTCCGCAAACCAGGCATCCTGGCTTGGGTGACCCGACATATCATCCCTATACTGGCTGATGATTGTTCACCTCTGTGATTAACACATGGTGGATGTGAGGCCAGTGGGTTAAGAGCCTTCTGGGCCTGTTAAGCCATAGAGAAATTTATGATTATATTATCAGTAGAAATATTATATGGATGCAAAACATGGACTCATACTTTAAGGGAGAAAAGAAGATTGACATTATGAGTATTTGAGAATAAAGTTCTTAGGAAAATTTTTGGACCAAATAGAGATGAACAGACAGGTGCATGGAGAAGACTACATAACAGTGAACTACATGGTCTGTATGGAAGCCAGATATAATGAGAACAGTTAAGTCTCGTAGACTGTGATGGGCAGGACATGTGCCACAAATGGGGAATGAAAGACATGGGTGAAAGCTTCTTGTAGGAAAACCAGAGGGAAAATGCCCAGTTGGTAGACCAAGAATGAGGTGGGAGAATAACATTAACCGTGATTTAAGGGAGAGGGAAATTTTGAGGAAGTGGCTGAATTCAAATACCTAGGAACAATAATCACAAATAGGAATGAGATGCACAAAGAAATTAAACATAGGCTTAATTCTGGAAATGCATGCTATTATGCATTGCAGAGACTTTTGATGTCCCAACTTATTTAAAAAAACATTAAACTGAAAATATGTAAAACTATTATTCTACCAGTTATATTATATGGGTGCGAAACATGGACTCTTACTTTAATGCAGGAAAGGAGATTACGAGTATTTGTGAATAAAGTATTTAGGAAAATGTTTGGACCGAAGGTGAATGGAGAAGACTACATAACAGTGAACTACATGGTCTTTATAGGAAGCCAGATATAATAAGAACAGTTTAGCCTCGTAGACTGTGATGGGCAGGACATATGGCACAAGTGGGAAATGAAAGACATGCATAGAAGCTTCTTGTAGGAAACCAGAGGGAAAACACCCAGTAGGTAGACCAAGAATGAGGTGGCAGAATAACATTAATCATGATTTGAGGGAAGAAGATTATACAGGGAAGGATTGGAAAACATTAGCTCAGGATAGGGATATATACGAGAGCTTATGTCTACATGACCATGAACCTATGGGTTCGATAGTGCCAGTGAGTTAGTTATACCCCAGCCACTGATTGTCGGCCCTGATGTTTTCTCGATATTGTTCCCGATATGGATATTCAGTGGGAGGGGTCACTTTATGTATGCAGTTAGCAGACATACAGCTGACAACTTCTCTGCAATTTCAAATCTTACTAGTGCGCTATAGCTGCGACTATAGTAGCTCAGTTGGTAGAGCATTTGGCCTGGAAAGCCAAAGTCAAAGGTTCGACTCTCGGTCTAGGCGAAAATTTTTCTCTTAAAATATAATCAATAAAAACATTGTTATTGTTATGTAACCGGTTTAGAATTTATAGAGAAAAATTATATGCTCAGACCGGTGTTTGAACCCAGGAATTTGTTCAGATAATAACTTTGCACTGTGTCTGTTGATTTGCAGATCTGAAGCAGGAAATGAAGATCCGAAGCCGCGATGTACCAGACAATGACAAATGTTTGGAGAGAGTGAGAAGTCCGATGGATTCAAACAAGTTGAAGGTAGAGATGGAGACACAGACAGCCGTACCTGGTTCCCCTTTGAAAAGTAAGCTGAATATGGCATATCGTAGATCAAAATCTCTGGGATTGTCGTTAAATTGCATGAAAAGTCCATGAAACACTTCGCCTGCATGTCTTTTCGTGCATGATACATTCTGCTTGTTGCAGCTTTACTTTGTTTTTTTAATAAGTTCTGGAAAGTCATAATCATGGCAGCTCAAGACGTCACATAGGTATTGTTATTTATTTGGGTATTACAGTTTTGGAATATTAAGGACTGTGTGTCTGTTTGACTGACAAATATTCGCTGTTGCCTGTATATAGCCTATCTGCTTCCTTTCTCCTTTTCTCTCTATGTTCTATCTCTCCGTATCTTTCCTTCACTCTCTCACCATTTGTTTTAGTTCCCCCTCTTGTATATTTTCCATTCTATACTTTCCTGATCAATTCTTCTCTTAAGAAATATTGGGTACAACTAACGGAAAGGTACTTCGATTCAATATTTACCATATCTTTGGCTTTAAGTACTGTTTGCACCAATCAGTATTTGAATTTCCAAAGTACTTACATCAAAAATAATTTTTATATTTGTTTATGAAATTACCTTCTTTTCTCTTTGTATCTCTCTGTTTGTCATTCTCTTCCTCTTCTTATCTCTCTGTTTGTCCCTCTCTTCCTCTCTCATTTCTCTGCTTTTCTCTCTCTCTCTCCTTCCTCCCAACTTAAATACTCTTTGAAATTCATCGGAGAACATTTTTTTGACAATTCACCTCATAGATTTCACATTTTTCATGATACCGTAGTTTCAAACGTGCTCACGTTCTTCCTTAGCTACAAGAGGATTGACGTGAGCACGTTTGAAACCACGGTATCGTGAAAAACGTGAAATCTATGAGGTGAGTTGTCAAAAATGTTCTCTGATGAATTTCAATGATTGTTATATTATTTTTGGTCTGGACATCTTACCTCAATATTAATGTTGATTTGTTCTTGGACATGTTTCAAAACAATTCTCTGTTTTATCTTCAGCTTTCCCAGACTGGTTTTATTTATGTTGCATTATGTTGCACCACCTGGATGTCGATGTCAGCTCCATCCTGTGGTTGGCCAAAGAACCTCCAAACAAGGTCACCCTCCATCGGAATATCAAAATTCATAACTCTGTTTCTGTTCTTCTGAATATAAATTTTTTCCCAAATAGTCAGCTCGTTTGTATTTTCTAACTGTTTTAATAATTTAGTGTCTGAATTTATATTATGTTTTTTCAGACCAAACATGAGCAGCAACTGCAGATTTTTCAATTTCTCCATTTTTAATATTTCTTATGTGTTCTTTGGTTCTAATTTTTAGGTTTCTTTTTGTTTTCCCTATATATATCTTTTCACAACCCATGCATTCAATTTGATATATTCCTGACTTTTTATTTTTATCAGTTTTTTCATTTTTGTTGGTTTTTATTAGTTTATTTAAACTGTAGTTATTTTTTGGTGCTAATTTAATATTAAACTTCTCAAATATATTTTGAAATTTATTATGTACCCAGGGGTGATATGTGAATTTCCTATATTTTTTCATAGGTGGTTCTTCTTTTTCAAGATTACTTCTGTTTATCATTTTTTGTTTTTTATACTTTTCTATCCTTTTATGTACCATTTTTTCATCAAACCCATTTCTCTTGCTACTTTGATTATGTGTTTTTTCTCATGTTTGAAATCTTCTTCGTTTAAGGGTAAGTTTACCAATCTATGAGTTAAACTATTAAATGCTGCTAATTTATGTCCAATTGGATTGAACCCTGTTGATTTTATAAAATTTTCCGTATGAGTTTCTTTCCTATGAATCCTGAATTCAATTTTTCTTTTTTCTTCGTTTCTGACCAATTTAAGATCCAAAAAAGGTATTTGTTTATTGTCTTCTATTTCTTTGGTGAATTTAATGTTTGTACTCTGTAAATTTAATAGTTTTAGGGAATCTTCTACATGTTTTTCTTTAACAATACAAATTATATCATCAACATATCTACTACTCCAAAATTTAAACATTGTGGGATGTGCTTTGGTGATTTTACATTCAAAATCGCTCATAAATAAATTTGCCAGGAAAGGTGATAATGGGTTTCCCATTGAGAGCCCTGATTTTTGTCTATAGAAATTCCCATTGAATGTAAAAAACATTTGGTCAATGCATAACGCAGTTAATTTCAAATAATCTTCTTTGATCTCTCTGTCTATGTTGTTTTTTCTTAACCAATTGTTCAATATCTCCAAAGTTTTTTGTTTCGGTACATTTGTGAATAGTGAAACTACATCAAACGAAACCAACCTATCTGTGGGTTCAATTTCCACTTTTTCTAATTTCTTAACTAATTCCAATGAATTTTCAATCTGCAGACTTTCAAAATTATTAATTCTTTAAATTGATTATTCAGCCATTTCGAAATTTTGTAGGTTGGTGATCCAATATTGTTAATTATTGGCCTCATTTTGTTTCCCGGTTTGTGAATTTTTGGAAGTCCATGTATATTAGGGTTTCTTGGGTTGCTTACTTTTAATTGAAATTTTTCTTTCTTGGATAGAATTTTAACATTTTTAAAACAGTTTTCCACTTTTTTTATGGTTTTTGGTAGGGGGTCATTCTTAATTTTTTCATACTCTTTTTCTTTCAAAAGTTCTTCCATTCTATTTGATAATCTTCTTTGTCCAGAATTATAATTTGGTTACCCTTATCTGATTTTGTATATACAACATTTTTGTTATTTATTTCTTTGAGTGTTTTTAAATTCTCCTTACAAACTGGGTTTTTATTTGTATTCTTTATTTTATTCAAAATTTCTTCACATTTTTTTCTGATGATTATTTTTTCTTCTGTAACTAACCCTTCTATTGAATTTTCAATGTCCACTATGTATTCTTCTATTCTATTGGAATAATCTATTGCTGTTTTTAGACCGTTTTCTAACAATTTTGTCTCTTTTAGGTTAAAGGTTGCCTTTGAAAAATTTTTAACATAATTTCTGGTGGATTCTGATTTTTCTTCATTTCTGGTTTTATTCTGATGTTTGATTTTATTTGATGTATTCTTCTTTCCCTTTGATTTAGTTAACAAATTATTTATCTTTGTCTTTTGTTTCTCAATTTTCTTTTTCATGGTTATGTTCAAAAAAAGTGAAAAATTTATTTTCTAGGTTTTCCCACATGATGTTTCCTAATATTTTAGACAATTTGATATGTAACAAATAAATTTCAATATCCAGATTACTGATCATTTCAAAGTGTTTATTCTTTTCTAGTTTTAGTAATTTTGGAGAACAAATTACTAAAACTAGAAAAGAATAAACACTTTGAAATGATCAGTAATCTGGATATTGAAATTTATTTGTTACATATCAAATTGTCTAAAATATTAGGAAACATCATGTGGGAAAACCTAGAAAATAAATTTTTCACTTTTTTGAACATAACCATGAAAAAGAAAATTGAGAAACAAAAGACAAAGATAAATAATTTGTTAACTAAATCAAAGGGAAAGAAGAATACATCAAATAAAATCAAACATCAGAATAAAACCAGAAATGAAGAAAAATCAGAATCCACCAGAAATTATGTTAAAAATTTTTCAAAGGCAACCTTTAACCTAAAAGAGACAAAATTGTTAGAAAACGGTCTAAAAACAGCAATAGATTATTCCAATAGAATAGAAGAATACATAGTGGACATTGAAAATTCAATAGAAGGGTTAGTTACAGAAGAAAAAATAATCATCAGAAAAAAATGTGAAGAAATTTTGAATAAAATAAAGAATACAAATAAAAACCCAGTTTGTAAGGAGAATTTAAAAACACTCAAAGAAATAAATAACAAAAATGTTGTATATACAAAATCAGATAAGGGTAACCAAATTATAATTCTGGACAAAGAAGATTATCAAAATAGAATGGAAGAACTTTTGAAAGAAAAAGAGTATGAAAAAATTAAGAATGACCCCCTACCAAAAACCATAAAAAAAGTGGAAAACTGTTTTAAAAATGTTAAAATTCTATCCAAGAAAGAAAAATTTCAATTAAAAGTAAGCAACCCAAGAAACCCTAATATACATGGACTTCCAAAAATTCACAAACCGGGAAACAAAATGAGGCCAATAATTAACAATATTGGATCACCAACCTACAAAATTTCGAAATGGCTGAATAATCAATTTAAAAGAATTAATAATTTTGAAAGTCTGCAGATTGAAAATTCATTGGAATTAGTTAAGAAATTAGAAAAAGTGGAAATTGAACCCACAGATAGGTTGGTTTCGTTTGATGTAGTTTCACTATTCACAAATGTACCGAAACAAAAAACTTTGGAGATATTGAACAATTGGTTAAGAAAAAACAACATAGACAGAGAGATCAAAGAAGATTATTTGAAATTAACTGCGTTATGCATTGACCAAATGTTTTTTACATTCAATGGGAATTTCTATAGACAAAAATCAGGGCTCTCAATGGGAAACCCATTATCACCTTTCCTGGCAAATTTATTTATGAGCGATTTTGAATGTAAAATCACCAAAGCACATCCCACAATGTTTAAATTTTGGAGTAGATATGTTGATGATATAATTTGTATTGTTAAAGAAAAACATGTAGAAGATTCCCTAAAACTATTAAATTTACAGAGTACAAACATTAAATTCACCAAAGAAATAGAAGACAATAAACAAATACCTTTTTTGGATCTTAAATTGGTCAGAAACGAAGAAAAAAGAAAAATTGAATTCAGGATTCATAGGAAAGAAACTCATACGGAAAATTTTATAAAATCAACAGGGTTCAATCCAATTGGACATAAATTAGCAGCATTTAATAGTTTAACTCATAGATTGGTAAACTTACCCTTAAACGAAGAAGATTTCAAACATGAGAAAAAACACATAATCAAAGTAGCAAGAGAAAATGGGTTTGATGAAAAAATGGTACATAAAAGGATAGAAAAGTATAAAAAACAAAAAATGATAAACAGAAGTAATCTTGAAAAAGAAGAACCACCTATGAAAAAATATAGGAAATTCACATATCACCCCTGGGTACATAATAAATTTCAAAATATATTTGAGAAGTTTAATATTAAATTAGCACCAAAAAATAACTACAGTTTAAATAAACTAATAAAAACCAACAAAAATGAAAAAACTGATAAAAATAAAAAGTCAGGAATATATCAATTGAATGCATGGGTTGTGAAAAGATATATATAGGGAAAACAAAAAGAAACCTAAAAATTAGAACCAAAGAACACATAAGAAATATTAAAAATGGAGAAATTGAAAAATCTGCAGTTGCTGCTCATGTTTGGTCTGAAAAACATAATATAAATTCAGACACTAAATTATTAAAACAGTTAGAAAATACAAACGAGCTGACTATTTGGGAAAAAATTTATATTCAGAAGAACAGAAACAGAGTTATGAATTTTGATATTCCGATGGAGGGTGACCTTGTTTGGAGGTTCTTTGGCCAACCACAGGATGGAGCTGACATCGACATCCAGGTGGTGCAACATAATGCAACATAAATAAAACCAGTCTGGGAAAGCTGAAGATAAAACAGAGAATTGTTTTGAAACATGTCCAAGAACAAATCAACATTAATATTGAGGTAAGATGTCCAGACCAAAAATAATATAATTAAAATAACCTCAAAATATAACTTCCTAAAATTAAATATTAATTTCAATGATTGTACTTCATAATTATTTAACTGTCACAGGGAGAGAACACTATGAGGTTTAATTTAAGAATTAAATTCATGTTTTTATTACCTCACCTCATATCCTTTTTCTTTTATACTGCAGTTTCGGAGCTTATCTCCATCATCAGTAGCCTCTGGTCGACCGGTGTTATGTTGTTTCTTGGCGGTTTTCTTCTTACTTCTATCGTAGGACTGATCCAGAGGTTCATTGGTCAACCGATAGAAGTAAGAAGAAAACCGCCAAGAAACGACATAACACCGGTCGACCAGAAGCTACTGATGATGGAGATAAGCTACTAAACTGCAGTATAGAAGAAAAAAGGATATGAGGTGAGGTAATAAAAAAACATTAATTTAATTCATACCTCATAATGTTTACTTCCCAACATTAATATGTTATATACTCTCCTTTCAGTATCTTCCTATCATCCTGTTCTTTATTTATCTCTGATTTCATTCTCATTTCCTTTCCATTTCTTTCTCTGTTTCTTACTTCCTCTTCTGTCTGTCTCTGATCCTCTCCTTGTCTCTCTCGTACTTCCTTCTTCCCTCTACCTTTCTATCTGCCTATCTCTCTCCATTCTCTTCCCTCTCTCATTTGTTCTCTCTGAACATGTTTTAACAAAATAAAAATAAATGTTAAATGAAATGAACATAAATGTGAAATAGTTAACTTGGTGAGTTGATATCTCAGAATTTACTGTAATGTATATAGTAGGAATTTTCTAGAATGGAAAGAAAGTTTTATTGGGGTAGTAAATAATGTTATACTTCCGACAATTGTAGGAAAACAAACATTTTCTTTATTAATAATTTGCGATGTGGAATATTTAAAATTTGTGTTATAAAATAGTTTTTCTTTTTTTTAGAAAGAATGCATATTTGTATTAATTGGTAGAAATTGAAACTGGGCTTATTGCAGAACCGTTTTTGTTGCCAGAGGAAAATTATATTCATCTGTATCAGGGGTCCCCAAATTTTTTTGTCTCGTAGACCATTCACCAATTTTTTTCTATTTTGGATAGACCCCTGCCTTTCTAATATTGAATTTTTACAAATTCATCAATATCAAATGAGTTTTTGACAGCTAATTCAGTACTACTCACTTTTGTTTTTGCTGATATTGACCCCTTGCAGGTGACAGTTGATTCCTGAGTATTGGTATAGACCACTTTGGGAATGACAGATCTATACTAATAAATATTTTGTCAATGTCAACTGCAATTTTATTCATCTTATCTTATTTCCATGACTGAAGAGGGACATGATATTGTCTGAAACCGTCGGTATCAAAGAAATTTGAAATTATATGAGGTGAGTCGATAAAAATACGTTCTCCACTCACTATTAATTTTTGGTTATTAAAATTCATCGGAGAACATATTGTTTAAACAACTCACCTCATAGGATTCATGCTTCCATGATATTGCGATTTCGAACACAGTCCTGTTTGTCTTCAGCCATGGAAGCATGAATCCTATGAGGTGAGTTGTTTAAACAATATGTACTCCATTTGAAGAGAAAAATTTTCACCTAGACCGGGACTCGAACCCGGGACCCTTGGCTTTCTAGGCCAAGTGCTCTACCAACTGAGCTACCGAGGCGAGTTACGATCTAGACGCAAATTTTTCTCTTATGTACGTTGTAATTCCCTCGTGCCAAATGCTTGAAACCATAGCTTCTATCTTTGCAAATGGCGGCTTCTTAGTTAAGAAGACATTTATTGGGAATTTAACACTACTTTATAGCCAGTAGGGTTCGAGTCCCGGTCTAGGCGAAAATTTTTCTCTTCAAATATAATTTATCCTTCTATGAGAAGTGTTAAATTAATAATAAAATCGTCAATATGTACTCCAATGAATTTTAATGATTATACCTCATAATGTTTACTTCCCAACATTAATTTAATATAATGTTTGGTTATGTTTCATTTCTTCATCACTCCAACTTGATCATACTATTTATTGCCAAATAGGATTGCAATATTGTAAGAATGCACCCTAGTAGAGAAAAAAGGAAACGAGGAGGAGCTTTCTTTATTTTGGTAATCAAAATTTGATAATTATTGAAGTGAAGCACGACTGTGATTGGTTGTAATTCAAAATTCATTGAAATGTGATTGGTCATTGACTACCATTTGAGACATGAGTCATGATAATATTATAATGGATAAGATTATGTCCTAGGGCAAGCTTCTTCTATAGAGACGGATGTTGTCTTATAGCCAGGGTGACCAACCAACTACTGTAGGCTGTTGGAAGTAACCCCCGACATAGATCAGGGAATCTAGCTCAGTTAGGCAGTTAAACAGTATTGAACTATTTATATAATAAATTTGGGAATTTTTAACATTATGAGGTTTATAAGAATTAAATGAATCGTGATTTCTTCTTACCTCATACTTTGATGTTTTTTTAAACACAGCACTGCAGTATCATCGACCATCGTCACCATCCTCAGCCTGAGTCGTGAAAACAGCTTAGGATGGTGACGATGGTCACCGATACTGCAGTGCTGTGTTTAAAAAAACATAAAAGTGTGAGGTAAGAAGAAGTCACGATTAATTTAATTCTTATAGTATTGAATTATTATAGGAAATGTCACTATGAGGTTTAATTCAAAAGAAAATTCTTTTTACCCCACCTCATATCCAGTCTTCTAATTGGACTATTAATTCCCGCACACCAAATGCTATGAAACCTTTGCTTCTATCTTACAAATGGTGGAATTAACAGCATATATAAGAGACAAATTTGTGTTTAGATTGGAACTTGCCCAGATGGTAGAGTCTTGGCCTAGAAAGCCAAAGGTCCTGGGTTCAAGCCCCAGTCTGAGTGTATAATTTTTCTCTTCAAATTTAATTTTTTTATTTCTACATGGAAGTGGACTGTTAGGAAATTTATGTCGAGTTTTTCCACATGATTTCTTAAAAATGGTTTTTAAAATGTATTGATGTTTACATAGTGAGTACTGCATTACGAACATGTGTAAAATCAATAATACACCTCCATGATCTAATCTCCGACTGACTTGTCACTGTTAAATTATGCTAGAGGAGACAGGAAATTTACGATATCTGCTCGGAGCATGTGTTGTTGCACCAGACCCACAGTCTAGCAAGTAATGTTGGGGACTCACTATTAAAATTTAAAACAAATGCCTATGTGATGTCTAGAGAGTTTAAAATAGTTGAATTTAAAAATATATATAAAGTTTTTATTGTATGTAATGGATAATACGAGTTCTGTGCAGTATTCTGTATATATTATTTATTAATGTTCTTGGAAGTTATCATTTCTTCATATTAAATAACTTATTCATTAAGGAACCAACCATTGTGATAATTTTAAAGAATAACATGAAATCTCTTCTAAATAAAGAAATACATTACAATTTTTTCTATGTTTTTATTTGAATTAATATTTTCCAATCCTGGATAGAATCTAAATTAAGAAAGAAAAATTAATGTAAAAAAATATTAAAAATTAATCCCGGTTCAAACATTAATTTTTCTTTCTTAAAACACATTACAATATTTGTCATTTATATAATTATTTATATACAAACTATTGGACAGAATTCTTTCCATTACATTCATTATCCATTATTAAATCTTATATTTTCATGTATAAATTTCCGTATATATGTGAATTTCTCAGTTAAAAATTCACCATTGTATTTATATGTTTCTCCTGCTTATTGTCACATTGACTGAGGATATATATATATTTTTTTTACTTCCCAACATTAATTTTAACATATTAAAATATATAGTTTTGGATAGAGTGATTGGTGATTATGTATAATTGCCAGTTATGTTAGTTTACCACATCAAATTTGGTAGGTATTATTATAAAAGAACTTTTTGTGAGAACGGGAACATCTTGCCTCAAATTAATATTGGTTCATTTTGAACATGTTTCAATATTAACAGTGAGTGGAGAACATATTTTTAACGACTCACCTCATAAATTAAAAATGTGTTCTCCACTCACTATTAATGATATAACCTCATAATGTTTATTTCCCAATATTAATTTAAATATGTTTCGATATTAATTAAATGAATCGTGATTTCTTCTTACCTCATACTTCTATGTTTTTTTAAACACAGCACTGCAGTATCGGCGACACGTTATCATCAGCTGTTTTCACGATACTGCAGTGCTGTGTTTAAAAAACATAGAAGTATGAGGTAAGAAGAAATCACGATTCATTTAATTATTATTAATTGAACCTCATAATGTTAAAAATTCCCAAATTTAATATATAAACGTTTTGATATAATCCTTTATAACATCGTCAGCTTGCCCAGATTGTTGAGTTTTAAGTTGTGGATCCTGGATGTCAATATCAGCTCCTCCGGCTCACCGAAGAACCTTCAAACTAGATCACGTTCAGCAGGAATTTCAAAATTCATGACTTTGTTTTTGTCCTTCTGAATGTAGATTTTTTCCCAAATGGTTAGTTCTTTCCTATTTTCTAGTTGTTTTAATAATTTAGTGTTTACAACCAAGGAAAACATAAGAAATATTAAAAATGGAGAAATAGATTAGAGTATTCAAGGCCAAAGGGTTCATTTTTGTTTTTCCTATATCTCTTTCTTTTAACCTCGTGATCACTCACCTTGAATGCCCACATAAGCTGCATGTTCAAATGCAACCCCATTGCAACTTATAGCATAAGTATGCAATGAATTCGTGTCGTCAGCTACGGCTGGATACATGTAATGAAGAAATAAGTAAAATCTGCAGTTGCTGCTTATGTTTAGTCCGAAAAACACAATATAAATTTGAACACTAAATTATTAAAACAATTAGAAAATAGAAAAAAACTCACCATTTGGAAAAAAGTCTACATTCAGAAGAACAAAAATAGTCATGAATTTTTTAATTCCTCCTGAACATGACCTAGTTTGGAGGTTCTCTGGCCAGCCGGAAGAGGGAGCTGATATCGACATTCAGGGTCTACAACATAAAACTCAACAGTCTGGGCAAGCTGACGATGATATAGAGGATTATATCGAAACATGTTCAATATGAACCAACATTAATTTGAGGTAAGATGTTCCCATTCTCACAAAAACTTGATTTGAAGAACATATTAACATATTAAAATATATAGTTTTGGATAGAGTGATTGGTGATTATGTTATAAATCTCGGTGCAATAGGCCTAGACTACCAGCCAGCTGCTAATGGTTAGATATATTTCGTAATGGCTTAGAGTAATTATATATAATTGCTGATTAAACAGTCTGATCCTAACGTTATAACAGTTGTAAGTTGTGTTTATTGTGATTATAAAATTGTTACTTTACGTCAGCAGGAAAACATTTTTTCATAACAAGCAATTTGTAATATTGTTGTAAGATGCTGGCTGCCTCAATCTTTTTAGTATATTGGATTATAATTCTTTTAATATAATAAATTTGGGAATTTTAACATTATGAGGTTTTAGTAATAAGAATGAAATGAATCGTGAATTCTTCTTACCTCATACTTCTATGTTTTTTTTAACACAGCACCGCAGTATCGGAGAACAATCTTCTCCATCGTCAGCTGTTTTCACGACTGTCAATTTTTTTCTTTTGCCAGTAATTATCCAAACTGCCGTCTGGTGTACTTTTGAAAATTACTCCTTCAAAAGTACAGCAGATGGCAGTTTGAATAATTACCGGCAAAAGAAGAAAATTGACAGTCGTGAAAACAGCTGACGATGGGGAAGATTGTTCTCCGATACTGCAGTGCTGTGTTTAAAAACATAGAAGTTTGAGGTAAGAAGAATTTACGATTCATTTGATTCTTATTATAATTCTTTGCTAAAATATAGTTTACTTTGTGTGAGGTGACTGCATTTCTACAAGTCCTCACAATCAAAACATTTATTCTTTGCCTTCCTTAGTATTTTTAATGTACTTGCTTAAATCTTACATTCTTTTTTCTGTATTCAGTATTATGTCCATGTTTAAGTCCCATGTCAGGTATCAATATTTTGAATAATATATAATTCTTTTTAATTGTTCCATTCTCACTGGTTTGTTATATATAATCTGATTTTAAACTAAATAATAATTACAGCAGTTTACTAGTTTAAATCCGATTTCATTAACGATTGTTGAGGTTTAACAACTTTATTGTTTTAATACATATTTTAACAAAAAATTAATTTCATCGACATGTTTTTCTTTTAACAATGTGTTATACTGCATGTTAAATTAACATCCTCTTCATTTTGTTTAAAATTTGTAGGAAATAACACTATGAGGTTTCTTTTAATTATCTTGAGTTAGTTATTTTTGACTCACCTCATAATTTTTTTGATATTCTGCTGACTATAGTTTTGTCGCATTTATGTGACATTGTCTATACATTCTAACTGTTGTCATCCTGTAGGTCGACTTCTATTCAGTCTGTTGGCTGACTGATGAACACCCAAATCAATTTTTTTTTCTCTTTTCCTGAGAATTTCAAAATTCATAGATTTACCAGGTACCAGTTTTGTATTTTAATATCTCCAACTGTGCTTTAAAAAGTATTGACAGATGTGTGTATACTCATATCCCTTTCTGTGCATAATACATCATAATATGAAATACATGGATTGTATTATGTAGGTAGGAAATAACACTATGAGGTTTATTTTAATATTGTTTAGTTATTTTTTGACTTACCTCATACCTCTCAACTCTCACACAGACTTGAGTTTCTTCACTTCATTTGTGACATTCTCAATGCTGTATTACGTTCACAACTGATGTCCAACGGCCTCCATGAATTTGATATCTGCAGCTCTTTTTTTTCTGAGTTCTTTTAATTTCAAGTATCTTTTAATTTTCATTTTAGTTTTTGAAAAATGTTCGTTGAAATGTTGTATTTTTTGAAGCCGCCATCTTGTTCCAGTTGTTTACGTTATTCTTGTTTTCCTATGACTTGATAGCCAACTTTATTAAGTTATGTAGGTAGGAAATAATACTATGAGGTTTATTTTAATATTATTATTTATTAAATTAATATTAAGAAGCTAAAGCTATTACTATGATTGAAATAAGTATATTAAAGTACACTAATAAATTATTGTAATCAAATGGTAAAGAGAAAAATTTATGCCTGAACCGGGAATCGAACCCCGAACAAGACAGTAAGGTAAAGGAAGGATTTATGCTTGGATGGGAAGGAAGCCTGGATTAGCTCAATGGTTAGACCATCAGCACGGAAAGCTGAAGGTTCAGGGTTCAATTCCCGGTTCAGGCATAAATTTTTCTCTTTACCATTTGATTAAAATAATTTAGTAGTGTACTTTAATATACTTATTTCTATCATAGTAACAGCTTTAGCTTCTTAATATTAATTTAATAAATAATGCTATAGCTGTGTGGAGTCCCTTCATGTCTTCTTCAGGTAGAAGCCATTCATTGTGTATTTGTGAATGATGATTCATAGCATTTGAATGTGGGACCAAGACAGTAAGGTAAAGGAAGGATTTATGCTTGGATGGGAAGGAAGCCTGGATTAGCTCAATGGTTAGAGCATCAGCATGGAAAGCTGAAGGTTCGATTCCCGGTTCAGGCATAAATTTTTCTCTTTACCATTTGATTACAATTATTTTAATATTGTTTAGTTGTTTTTTGACATCAGTTGTGAACTTAATACAGCATTGAGAATGTTACAAATGAAGTGAAGAAACTCGTCTGCGTGAGAGTTAAGAAGTATGAGGTGAGTCAAAAAACAACTAAAGAATACATGGATTGAAAATGCAGAACCTAAGTCAAACAATAGAAATGAATGAAGAACACCTACAAACCTGTGAAGTATTACCTGTTGGATCCACCATATAGAAATATTGGAGAGCAAGAACGCTAATGGCTTTGGTGCCAAGGCCCAGCATTTGAAAACAACAACAACAGTCAAACAATAGTATATAATTACAAATTGGAAATTCATCACAATTTTGAGATACATGAAAAAGAAATTGAACTTGCATTACATTCATTCACTCAATGCTGTTATTTATTTTGAAAAATTCACATCAGAATTTGCTGAAATCCCATTCCTATCTGAAGTTTGTGATACCTGCTAGATTTAGCATGATGTTACCTAACATTCTGCACACTTTGTTGGCAAAACAAATATATTATAACACATTAATAGTGAGTGGAGAACATTTATTTGTAACAACTCACCTCACATAATTTCAAATTTCTGTGATACCGGCGGTTTCAGACAATATCTTGTCCCTCTTCAGTCATGGCTTCCACTGATGAAATTCTATGGTTGTTGATGTCCGTAGAGAAATCAACAACCATAGAATTTCATCAGTGGAAGCCATGACTGAAGAGGGACAAAATATTGTCTGAAATCGCCGGTATCACAGAAATTTGAAATTATATGAGGTGAGTCATTAAAAATATGTTCTCCACTCACTGTTAATGATGTAACCTCATAATGTTTACTTCCCAATATTAATTTAAATTATAACACATTGTTAAAATTTAAGCATGTTGTTAACAAGCAAATTGTTTATGTACTTTTTAACATCAACTGGCCCTTAGTGAATTTGCATAGCATGTTTTTAATCATCAGTTATATTAAGATGAGGTAATTTTCTTAACTTTAGTTAATTTGTGTAAATTTTTAGTTTGTTATGTTTGTAGTTTTGTTAGGTGTTTGTAACAATAATGAGAAATAATCTGTTGCAGAAATAGCTCGTGATAACGTCCACTGTTTAAAACACATCAAAGTACTGCGAACTTCATGAAAATATATTTATAGCATCCGTATCTTAAAGCACGTGAAAGTATTGCCAACATCATGAAAAGATGTTTACCTTAAACTGTAGTCAAAATAAGCCTTTTTAACATCCATAATTTAAAGCACATGAAAGTACTGCCAACATCATGAGAAGATATTTATCTCAAACTACTCAAAATTATATCACAATTATAAGATATAGCACTTTTGTTTAGTTTTTTTTTTTCTATACGGTGCAAGTACAAATGAATGGAACTACTTTGCCTTATGTATTATGAAGACACTATTTATGATAGAAAAAGTGATGAGGCAACTTTGGATAGAAAAACTCTCAACGTTTACTTACATTAAAAATATTCACAAACATTTAATATGGAAATTATATTTGAGTTGTGTTTTTTGACTCACCTCATTATTCTTGATTTTTATGCAGACTGGTTTTATCGCTAACTGTGTGACATTCTCAATGCTTCACAACTGTTGTCTTGCGGTTGTCCCTCCTGCAGATTGATTTCTGTGCCATCTGTTGGCTGACCGATAAACTTCCAAATTAATTTTTTTTTTGCCGGGAATTTCAAAATTCACAATTTTCTTTTCATTCTTGCAGATGTAAATTTTCTCCCAAATTGTGAGTTCCTTAGATTCTTCTAACTGTTTAAGTAATTTTGCCTTAGTTACTTAAACAGTTAGAAAAATCTAAGGAACTCACAATTTGGGAGAAAATTTACATATTCAAGAATAAAAATAAAAAGTATGAATTTTGAAATTCCCGGTGAAAAAAAAAAATTATTTGGAATATTTTATTTTAGGAAGTGACTTCAATTAATTGCCCTTCAAGTAGGAATCGATTATTGAAGTCATTTATAATTAATATTATTTTGAGGTTATTTTAATTAAATTATTTTTAGTCTGGTCGTCTTACCTCGATATTAATGTTGATTTGTTCTTGAACATGTTTCGATTATTTCATCATCAGCATCTTGCCCAGACTGGTTGGATGCTGATGATGATTATGATGTAATCAAAACATGTTCAAGAACAAATGAACATTAATATTGAGGTAAGATGATTAGACTAAAAATAATTTAATTGATTTGGAAGTTTATCGGTCAACCAGAAGAGGGAGCAGAAATCAATTTGTAGGAGTGACAACAGTTGTGAAGCATCAAGAATGTCGCACAGTTAGCGACAAAACCGGTCTGCATAAAAATCAAGAAATATGAGGTGAGTCAAAATACACAACTCAAATATAATTTCCATATTAAATTGACGATTTTATTATTAATTTAACACTTCTCATTGAAGGATAAATTATATTTGAAGAGAAAAATTTTCGCCTAGACTGGGACTCGAACCCGGGACCCTTGGCTTTCCGGGCACTTGGCCCGGAAAGCCAAGGGTCCCGGGTTCGAGTCCCGGTCTAGGCGAAAATTTTTCTCTTCAAATATAATCCATATTAAATATTTGTGAATCTTTTTAATGTAAGTAAACTTTGAGAGTTTTTCCATCCAATGTTGCCTCATTATTTTTCTATCTTATAGTGTCTTCATAATATGTAAGTAAACTAGCTCCATTCATTTGTACTTACCCTGTGTTAGAAATTGATTTTATCTGTATTGTAATGTTGAAATTAATTTTATTGGTAACTGAGTATTTCACACAAAGAAATTTAACGTTTATAAATATATAGTTGTGTGATGTTTCCAGGATTTTTGCTTGATGTAAATAAAGATGGAGGTTAAGGAACAGGAGAGCATGTGGCAGGTGCTTTGTTTCATATTGTAGTGGAATTCTTATTTAAGGTTGAGTCCAAGCTCAGTTTTCTCAATTTTGTAAATATAAACCTTAAATATAGGATTGTGTTACATAGAAATTGGATAAGCTGCATGCTGTAATTTGATATTATATTATTGTCGTTAATTTTTAAAAAAATAATGTAAATAATTTTTGATTTGATTTCTGTAAGATAAAATAAATTCACGAGATTTTGGGTAAATCTTTCTTGCTTTATTTTCCTTTCCTTAATCTCCTGTGCATGTTTAACTGCTAGTGCTGTACATTTTTATCTTTTTATTTTTAAGATTCTGCTTATATGGTTGCATGATCTCGCTGTACTGCACTACAAAGCCAAAAAGACGTATCTCTAGATCTTTAAAGTTCGATAGATAAACATTTTGTTAAATTGCATTCCATGCCAATTCGTTCATAAAAATAAGTGTTTTATGATATATAACTAAACCACTGGCACTATCAGACCCATGGGTTCATGGTTGTGCAGACAAGCTTTCCATACGGCTCTATCCTAAGCTAATGTTTTCCAATCATCTTGTGTATATTATATTTGAAGAGAAAAATTTTTGCCTAGACCGAGACTCGAACCCGGGACCCTTGGCTTTCCGGGCCAAGTGCTCTACCAACAGAGCTACCGAGGCGAGTTGCGATCTAGATGCAAATTTTTCTCTTATATATGTTGTAATTCCCTCGTGCCAAATGCTTGAAACCGTAGCTTCTATCTTTGCAAATGGCCGCTTCTTGGTTAAGAAGACATTTATTGTGTATAATTTACCTACCTCAAATCATGGTAATGTTATTTTTCTCACCTCATTCTTGTCCTGCCTGCTAGATGCTTTTCTTCTGGTTTTTCTACGAGTTTTCAAGCTGCTCTTCTGTTCTCCATGTACTGCCCATTGCAGTCTAAGGCCGGTATTCAGGAATCAAGCTTTATGTAAAGAGTGAGTCTTTCCCACCTTCTATGACATAGAGAGTATTCATAAAACAAGTAAAGCTTGATGTTCTTATTATTAATTTCATACATCTCAATGATGGATAAATCATATTTGAAGAGAAAAATTATACGCTCAGACCGGGACTTGAACCCGGGACCCTTGGTTTTCTAGTCCAAGTGCTCTACCATTTGAGCTATCTGTACTTGCTCAGGTAGCTCAAATGGTAGAGCACTTGGACTAGAAAACCAAGGGTCCCGGTCTGAGCGTATAATTTTTCTCTTCAAATATGAAGTAAAGCTTGGTTTGTGAATACTGGCCTAAAAGACTTAAATGTTTATTACATCTGGTTTCCCATAAAGATCAAGAGCTTCTGTTATGTAGTCTTCTTCATTCATCTATCTGTTCATCTCTCTTTGGTCTAAAAATTTTGCTAAGAACTTTATTCTCAAATACTTTTCTTTTCTCTTCCCTTAAAGTAAGAGTTACGTTTCACATCCATATAATATAACTGAGACAACATTTTTATACATTTTCAATTTGCATTTTTTGAGCGATGTTGGTATGACAAGAGTCCCTGTAATACTTTTTTTTCATGTGCCCCTGGTTGTCTTTGGACATTCCTGCTGTTCTCTCCTGGTATGGCATACTTGTAACCCACTTCTGAGGTTGGGGCGCCTGGAAGGCGGGGTTACGTTGCCCCAATGATATGGTGGGTGATGATGATAGTGGTGTGCCAGGAGAGTCCCTAATCCTAAGCTTAATCTAAGATGAATATGAATGATGATGATTGTGATGGCCATATGATTTCAGGGACCATTTGGGCCTTAAAAGTTTTCCTGACATTTGTCTTATAGATGAGAAAAAACCCCGATAAAAACCTCACCCAGAAAAACTGTCCTGACCGGGGATTGAACCCGGGCCCGCTGCATGGCAAGGCAGCACGCTACCTCGAGACCACAGCGGTAATACATAATAGCATGCATTACCAGAATTGAGCCTGTTTAATTTCTTTATGCATCTCATTCCTGTTTGTAATTATTGATCTTAGGTATCTAAATTCTGGACCAAAGAGAGATGAACAGACAGGTGAATGGAGAAGACTACTTAACAATGAACTACATGGTCTTTATAGGAAGCCAGATATAGTAAGAACAGTTAAGTCTCGTAGACTGCGATGGGCAGGACATGTTGCGCGTATGGGGAATGAAAGATGTGCATGGAAACTTCTTGTAGGAAAGCCAGAAGGAAAACGCCCAGTTGGTAGACCAAGAATGAGGTGGGAGAACAACATTAACTATGATTTGAGGGAAGTAGATTATACAGGGAATGATTGGAAAGCATTAGCTCAGGATAGGGATGTATGGAGAGCTTATGTCTGCGCGGCCATGAACCTACGGGTTCGATAGTGCCAGTGAGTAAGTAAGTAAGGTATCTAAATTCAGCCACTTCTACAGAATTTCCTTCATTTTCATTAAATGTTAATTTCATCATCATCATCATCATCATAGTACATTCACGAATTTAGGCCATTTGTTGACCTGTTTCGGCCTCAAGAGAAACACCATCCAGAAGTCTTTTCAGTGGACGTTCTGGTCTTCTTCTTTCTGCATATCTTTCTGTATATCTTAACATTTGTTTGGGTATTCTGTGATCTTCCATTCGATGAACATGTTGCATCCATCTTGACTTATAATCAGAAATTTTGTTTTCTAAAGATTCCATGTGTAATTCTTCTAAGATGTCTTCATTTTTTTGTGATCTAGTAGTGTGTATCCTGCAGTCCTCCGAAGATATCTCATTTCAGCAGATCTAAGTCTCTGTATATCCTTCTGTTTCAACGTCCATACTTCGCTACCATACAAAAGAGTTGGAAGAGCCAGTGTTTTTATACACTTTCAGTCTTGAATGCTTTTGGACTAGCTGTGGCTTGAAGATTAGAATTTATTAACCCTAAAATTCTTAAAAATTTAGATATTTTTGCATTTACATCCTTTTCTTCTTCATATGAGATATTGCATCCTAGAAAATTTCTGATTATAAGTCAAGATGGATACAACATGTTCATCGAATGGAAGATCACAGAATACCCAAACTAATGTTAAGATATCAACCTGCAGGAAGAAGAAGACCAGGACGTCCACTCAAAAGACTTCTGGATGGTGTTTCTCTTGAGGCCGAAACAGGTCAACAAATGGCCTAAATTCGTGAATGTACTATGATGATGATGATGAGATATGAAAAATTATTCACCTGCTCCAAAATGTTATTGTCCAGTACAATTTTACTTCTGACAGGATCTACACCTTGAAATGCCATAATTTTTGTTTTTTCTGTAGATATCTTTAATCCATATTCTTCTGTAATTTTAAATGTTAATTCCCATTATATTACTAAATTCTATTTAAATGACAGCTGTTTAGCATTTAGTTTATTTTCCTTTCAGCTTTCCAATATATTTCCATAATGTCTTTGCAGTTCTGTCTGTCTTAATTTAACCTATGACATCGTAGGAAGTTCTGTACAGTATGACTATTTAGTTTAGTAAATAGGTAGAGTGAACACTAAACATTGCTATAGAAAGGAAAACTGAAAATTAAAAAAAAGAGTTGTATGTCTTTTGGTTAAGGACAGCATTATATGCCTTAGGAGGATCTTCAAATAGTTTGAAGTTGTCTCTCAGCTTTCTAGACAATTCCATGATGGCTGTGTTTACTCCTAGATCACTGTCTGGTACTTATTTTTGTTAGAGGCTGAGTCAATCCTAGGGGCCATTGTGGCTGCCAGAAGGTATGAGTGAGTTTAAAAATCTTAACTTCATTTGGAATGTGATTTTAAATTGGGATGAACACTTAATAACAAAGGAGGGAAATTTTAAAGTTGTGGAATTCAAATGTACTAAAAACTAATGCACATTCTATTGAGTAAAAGTCAGAAATCAACTTTTATAAGATTCATGATATGTTCCATTGAGGTATTATTCAAAATTAAAGTATAAAGTTATGGAATATTTACCTGAAAGGTTCGTCTCCTCAACTTTATTAGTTATTTATCTGTAGCGTTTTCGGGACTAGTCCCATCATCAGCAGGATTCAAAACAGTTTTGAGGAGAGGTAAGAAACATTTAATTTCACCATAAATTAAACCTCATAGTGATTAATTCCTATAAAAGTTAAACATTGGAGATTATCAATTGCAATGAATGAAGCCTGGATTAGCTCAGTGGTCTGAGCATTAGCACGGAAAGCTAAAGGTTCGGGGTTCGATTCCCGGTTCAGGCAAAAACTTTTCTCTTTACTATTGATTTACAATAATTTAATTGTGTTTATTAATTTACTTATTTCTATCATAGTAATAGCTTTAGCTTCCCAATATTAATTTAATAATACATTTGTTACTCGTTAACATCTGTATGGAAATAAGTATAACTAAATTTATTAATAGTGAGTGGAAAACATATTTTTAACAACTCACCTCATAAAATTTCAAACTTCTTTTTGAAATTTTATGAGGCCAGTTGTTAAAAATACGTTCTCCACTCACTATTAATGATACAGTTACGTAACTCAATGGTAAAGAGAAAAATTTTTAATATTTAATTTTAGAAAAATTTTTGCCTGACATTTTTTTTCGCTTTACCATTGATTTACAATAATTTAATTGTGTTCATTAATTTACTTATTTCTATCATAGTAATAGCTTCAGCTTCCCAATATTAATTTAATAGTTAAGTAACTTCTACAAGGGAACAGCCTTGTTTCACGTGGGAATATAAGGGTATAGGTAGACTGGATAGTGAACATGTGACAAATACCTTTATTGAGAGAAGAGTTTGATGTAGAATATTCTAAGACATTTTTGGTGAGTTATAATTAATAATAATAATATTACAAATTAAAAAAAAAATTATATGTTATTCATTCTTCATTACGTGTAACCAGTTGCTGCTGATGACATCAAACCATTGCATACTTACTGTGTATAAGTTGCAATGGGGCTGCATATACAGTGCGATCAGTATAGCACTGGACAGCAGGTGCGGGGATTTAACTACACACTGCTGATGCACTCGCGGCGGGGAACGGACAGCGTAGGATCGCGATGATACAGCCACACATATTTTTGTAACTATTTTACAAATTGTCATATTTACCAACTTTATTGAAGCAGGTGATGGAACTGTTCACCTTCGTTGTCCATACATTTTTGGCACCTCTTTATAAAATTTGTTGTACAGATTATGGACTGTTGAACATGACGGAATTTTTACACCCGGAAATCGTGTTTCAAAAAGTCTTCATACTTGGCTGGCAGACTGAGTTACAAATTAAGTTATGTAGATAGGAAATAACACTATGATTACAGCTTAGGTAATTTATTAAAAACCAACAAAAATGAAAAGATTGAAGACTGCAAAAAATCGGGAATTTATCAAATTAATTGTAAAGATTGTGAAAAGATATACATAGGAAAAACAAAAAGGAATCTAAATACAAGATTAAAAGAACACCTCAGAAATGTTAAAAATGGAGAAACTGAAAAATCTGCAATAGCTGCACATGCCTGGTCAGAAAAACATAGAATAGAAACCAAAACAAAATTACTTAAACAATTGGAAAAACCGAAGGAACTCACAATTTGGGAAAAAATTTACATATGCAAGAATGAAAATACAATTATGAATTTTGAAATACCCGGTTATAAGGAGAGAGGACTGATTTGGAAATTCTTCGGTCGGCCATCAGATGGCGCGAAGGTCAGTCTGCAGGATAGAAGGCCGTTGGACGTCAGTTGTGAACGTGACACAGCATTGAGAATGTCACAAATGATGTGAAGAAACCCTGGGTCTGCTATGAATTATGAAGTATGAGGTGAGTAAAATAATAAAAAATAAACAATGAGTTACAAATATTGATGATAAATAAATATATGTTGTTCAGTAGAAAAATTATTATCCATTATACAGTTTACACTTATATGCACGTGATACACTTATACACGCCTGTTTTATAAGATACAGATTTTAAAATTGAAATAACTTATACATACGCCATTCTGTACACAAGGAAAAGCAAGCCAGCACCTTATCCACTCAAAGCATACAATCTGACTGTGATCGTAAATGTGTGGGATGTGCTTGTATACTGCTGAGTCTGCGCACATTTGAAGTCCCGTGTCTGCACGTGTAAGCCTTCGTCACCGCACAGCACAAACCACGCATCTGCTGTCCAATGCTATACTGTACATGCAGCTTATGTGGGCATTGAATGCCCATGAGGTTAAAAGAAACAGAGATTGGAAAGACAGAAATGAACCCTTCGGTCTCTAATACTATCAGGGTCGAAAAAACATCATCAGTCACTGGAGAGCAAAGTAAAAAGAGGGATCTGGTCCTAGAAAAGGAAGAAATACCAAATCGGTCTATAACCCACCAAGCCGACAAGTGCTAATTGGTGGGTAGCCCATCCCTTTGGTTCATACAATATGTTAACAGCTACACCACGAGAAGGTAGGATTGGATGCTGGGTTATTGTCCAGGTTGGTTCCTGTAAGCTTTCAATGTAGAAAGAATTGGAGGGTCTCCTCCCTGTTAAAAACAATAACCCTTTGCAGCCAAAATATGGTAGGTTATGTACTTTCCAAGGTTTGCTTGTCCTTTGGAAGCAGAATACTATCCATTACCAACTTGCTAGGCCTAACTTAACCTGGAGCCATCATTTCAGAGTTGTTACTGGGCCATGGTGCTACCTGAGACGAAATGTCTCCTGCAAGCATTCTCCTACTTAACTTTATCCACCTGTTACATTGAGGATGTAGAGATCGGAATTCTAGGAACAGAGATGTAGTTTTTAAGAAACGTGCTTGGAAAAACCAGAAAAGATAGAATGCACTAACATAAGAGAATTTTGAAGTTGGACAATATGGTTGGTTGGTATCTAATGTCGAGCACTTGATAATGAAATCATTCGCTCTCTTGCACTCCAATATTTTGGAGTACAATAAACTAGTTGTAACCGTTTAGTAGTAGGCACCATATGTGGTGGTTACGTCACCCATAGAGAGAAAGTAGGTATAGGAAGGAAGGAGAGATGAACCCCTAGGCCTCGAATACTCTAATACCATCAGGGTCGAAAGAAACAAGAGGTCAGTCAAGGGAGACTGGATAGAAAAGTTGAAAGAGGGAATTGGTATGGGAACAAGAAGTAATACCAATTCGGTCAAAAAAGAAAACTCACCAAGCTGACCAGTGCTTATTGGTGAGTAGCCCTTCCCTTTCGTTCATCATGCATAAGCATGATTACTAACAGCTGCACCACGAGAAGGTGAGGGATTGGACACTAGGTTACTGTTCAGGTCGGTTCCTTTAAGCCTTCGATGGAAGGAATTAAAGGGTCTCCTCTCTGTTAAAAACAGTAGCCTTTCCGCAGCCAGTTGGACAATATACAATATGAAATGGAAGAGAGATAGAATAAGATGGTATGGCCATGTTAAGAAAATGAATACTGGAACTATACCAAGAGAAAGCTCTGGAATTTAGATTAGAAGGAAAGAGACTAAGGGGTTGGCTGATACATAGAGGAAATGAGCAAGTTGAGAAAAAAGAAGTTGAATGGATGGAAATGATTGAAGTGCAGATATGGAATGGCTTTTATTCAAAACTCATCCCCAAAAATGGGACAGAGAAGAATAGATAGGTTATGTATGCTCTTGAAATGTAAAGAATGGCATTTTACTATGGTCATTAGGCTTATAACGTTTTGGACTTTTGTGAAATAAAATATTTCCTGTGCAATGAATGGATGTAAAATGTTTCCTGTGCAAATAATGGGTGAATTTGTACTTAAAACCATTGAAAAAGGCCTTCATTTCACTGAGCTTCAAGAAAAGGTCACCCCCAAATTAATATTAAATATTGATATATAAATATATTTGGGGGTGACCTTTTCTTGAAGCTCAGTGAAATGAAGGCTTTTTTTCAATGGTTTTAAGTAAAAGTTCACCCATTCATTGCACAGGAAATATTTTATTGCACAAAAGTCCACAAAATCATAACCCTACTCGGTATGGAAGCAGAGAATACTTAAATTATCACAGGATGCACTTCCCTTAAAATATTCCATTCACTTCACAAATAAAAACAAAAAAAATAAATTAATATTTAAATCACCATGTATCTAATCATCTCTGTAGACATATATATAGAGGGGACTTAGTAGATAAGGTTTTGGTAAGGAACCCATGTCCAGAAACATACCATTTCAATGTAAAATTAGATCGGAACACAGTGGGCTGATAGAGTTTCAGAATAAGTATTACACACTTCTAGGGGTTGTACTACATCCCGAGTTCGAGGAATATCTTCTTGCACAATTTCTGGTGGCAACAGAAATTATTGAGCACACACCAGGTCTTGTGGGGCGTGTGTATGAAAACATGCGTTGCAGGTATAACAGGGTCGCCATGTGGAACCACACTTGTAGTACAACCCCTAGAAGTCTGTAATACTTATTCTGATACATCCTATATACATGTATATATATATGAATAAAAAAGTTTTCTTGGGTTTTCTGCATCATGGATTCAAGTTCGGCCTCGGGCCACTGATTCTGACGCTTTGTCATGATCTGGCATGATCCATCAGATTCAGTGGCCAGAGGCCAAGCTTGAATCCATGACACGGAAAACCCAAGAAAACTTTTTTATTCATACTTATATCCGTGAAAATCTGCAATATAACATATAATATATATATATATTTAGTTATTTATTTAGATGTGGACAAATTATACGTGTGTATAATTCACTGATCCCTGTGGGGGGGGGGGGAAGTCCAAAACTGGCACAAATAAGATATACCTTATCCGCTCTTAGAGTGATCCTAACATAAACAAATGCCAATTGTATCCTTCTGCCATTCACACCACAATTGTCACATTGACAAGAAGCACATGTGAAGTATATAAGATACGTGATCATTGAATGGGGCAGATTAGAAGAAAGCTGGTGAGATTTTTCACTGAACTTGTGAAATACATTCAAAATAACTTTTTTTTTGCCACTTGTCAAAGGTTTGCAAGACTTGTGTTTTAAAAATTTAGATGATGACACACCAACAGAAGACTCAACCCCTTCAGCCATTTTGTTACATCAGAATTGACTGAATCCTGACTCAAATGCATCACCCTAACTAACTCACTGGCACTATTGAACCCGTAGGTTCTTGGCCACACGGACATAAACTCTCCATATATCCCTATCCTGAGCCATTGTTTTCCAATCATCCCCTGTATAATCTACTTCCCTCAAATCATAGTTAATGTTATTCTCCCACTTCATTCTTAGTCGACCAACTGGGCGTTTTCCCTCTCGTTTTCCTACAAGAAGCTTCCATGTACATCTTTCATTCTCCATTTGTGCCACATGTCCTGCCCATTGCAGTCTACAATGGGCAGGACATTTGACACGAATGGGGAATGAAAGACGTGCATGGAAGCTTCTTGTAGGAAAACCAGAGGGAAAACACCCTCCATATGTAATAAGCTATTTTAATTAATAAGTGAGTTGGAGAAAATGTTTTAACATCTCACCTCACAAAGTTGCGTGTCTTCACGATACCGGTTTCAAAAGTATAGTATTACTTCCATTGGAATTTGACTGAAGATGGAAGTAATACTATACTTCTGAAACCGGTATCTTGAAGACACGCAACTTTGTGAGGTGAGATGAAAACATTTTCACCAACTTGTTTATTAATATAAATACCTCATAGTGCTTTCTCCCACTGTAAATTTAATTAAAAACTATTTTAAGTTGTAATAATTGATTAGGTATATTTTAGATATTTTTTGATTTGAATATTATTATTTTCTTTCATGAAAAATAAATATATTCAGAGGACATATTTTTAATTTAATGAAGGAAACTACTTTTTCATGTTCTTATTGCTTCTATGGGATTTTGGCCAGTATGGGACCGGTGCCCACCTAGCATCGTGAGGCAATTGGGTAGCTACAATAAGTAGCAGCTCCAGGTTGAGGAACCAGCTATAACGGCTGGGGGACTCGACATGCTAACCACATGTCACCCCTACACTGGCTGTTGATCATCTACCTCTGTGATTGACACATGTGGATGCGAAGGGTAAAAGGGCAACCGCTGAAAAGTGGAAAGACCCTCAATCGGATTGCTTCTATGTCGTATGTCGGTGTCCATAACCAATGAATAGCGAGCAGGTCAACATGGTTTTGTTTTGACAAGGACAACTTTAAGAGCGGACAGCCTGTAGGTCAACATATCTGTTTTTTCCCACTAAACTACTTTCTTTTTAGACTTATCTAACTGTCTATTATAGCAAATAGAATGAAGAATTGACTCATCTTTTTATTATCATATGACGTGGCATAAAGAACAGTATCTGTCAAGAAAATAAAAAGAAGCTGGAAAAAATGAACTTATCTGATTTTTCCCAGGGATGAGTGAATTATAAGTTGAATTGAAATTTGTTGCAGTGTCGCAGTCTGGGTGTGGACAGAACATTCCTCTCACTCCTCCAGCTCGGATATCTGCGATGAACATTGTGGGAGATCTACTGAGGAAAGTTGGGGTGAGTATTGTATCTTCTTGTATTAATATTACTGTCTACTAAATTATTTATTTTATTTAATGTTTATTTAGTTCATATACAAAGTTTTAGGGATAACATCATCATTATTGAATGAGTTGCTTCAACTGGTAAAATTTAGGGTTCATATTTGGAAGGTATTGGACTCAAACCCCAATGTCGACCAATCTAAATGAGATTTTTTTTCTCCTCCTTTTATCCAGTCTTTAAAGGAAAATCTACAACTATTCTTCAGCTTCTAGTAATCGTTCTTCGTTTCAGCTGCTCATAGAGTCTGTGTTGAATGAATTGGTTGTTACATTGACGTGCACCGGAGCAGAGTTACCTCTTTTTTGGGACAAGAATAGGATCTAAAAATCTTTTTTCTGGGATAGTGCATTTTGTCATACTTACAGCAATTATGACCCAGATTGAAAGTTCAACTTCCTACATTTCGGAGTTGCCAACCTAAATAACTAACTGCAATATTACATATCACAAACCACGTGTGAGAAGTAAAACCACTGCCCTTTATGTATACTAAGTACAACAATATATCCAAAAGGTATTTTAATACACAATATATCTAACAAATCACTGTGAACTGAACTTTATTTGAAACAATATTAACAATAAATATGTATTTGCTACCATTTTATCACTAATTGGTATCGTGGCCTCCACTATTTTCAACTAATAAACATTGGCCAGACTGCTAACGTTAGTCAGTTGTTTATAATGAACAGAAATATTTCCAACAAATATGTTATTATTTTATATTTAAAGAGAAAAATTATACGCTCAGACCGGGACTTGAACCCGGGACCCTTGGTTTTCTAGTCCAAGTGCTCTACCATTTGAGCTACCTGAGCAAGTACCGATCTAAACGCAAATCTTTCTCTATATACGTTGTAATTCCCGCCCACCAAATGCTTTGAAGCCTTTGCTTCTATCTTTGCAAATGGCGGCTCCTATATTAAGAAGACATATTTGGGAATTATACATTACATTATAAATGCCAGTACGGCTATTTTCGATGTTTTCATTATTAATTTCATACATCTCAAAGATGGATAAATCATATTTAAAGAGAAAAATTATACTCTCAGACCGGGACTTGAACCCAGGACCCTTGGTTTTCTAGTCCAAGTGCTCTACCATTTGAGCTACCTGAGCAAGTACCGATCTAAACGCAAATCTTTCTCTATATACGTTGTAATTCCCGCCCACCAAATGCTTTGAAGCCTTTGCTTCTATCTTTGCAAATGGCGGCTCCTATATTAAGAGATGTATGAAATTAATAATAAAAACATCGAAAATAGCCGTACTGGCATTTATAATGTAATGTATAATTCCCAAATATGTCTTCTTAATATAGGAGCCGCTATTTGCAAAGATAGAAGCAAAGGCTTCAAAGCATTTGGTGGGCGGGAATTACAACGTATATAGAGAAAGTTTTGCGTTTAGATCGGTACTTGCTCAGGTAGCTAAAATGGTAGAGCACTTGGACTAGAAAACCAAGGGTCCCGGGTTCAAGTCCCGGTCTGAGCGTATAATTTTTCTCTTTAAATATGATTTATCCGTCATTGAGATGTATGAAATTAATAATAAAAACATCGATATTATTATTTTACTATTATTTATTATTTTGAAAACACCATCATGCAAAAAATGATGTATAACACACGCTTGTGAAGTATTTTACGGAATCTCAGAAATTAAAAACCTTGCTATTGCTCGGTTTTTAAACATTTTCCTCGCTTCTGGTAAAAACCACTTCCCAATCTCACATTGTAATATACTGATAAATACCTTCTTCTTTTCAATAATATATATATATATACATAATTCTTCTGTACGTGTGTATGTCACTGAACTCCTCCTATACGACTGGACCAATTTTGATGACTTTTTTGTGTGTGTTTGAGTGGATCCCCTGAATATTTTAGATTCACAATTGGACGCTCTAAAATCTTTAGGAGTTCACCTGAATGAAAATGTAAAAATCGCTCTAGCAGTCACAATTTTCAATGTTTCACAACAAAACTGAGTATATGGTATTAAAATATACAGAGGTAGGTATTTTCCAAAAAGGAGCGAAATCAGACAATTAGAAGTGGAGGTTTACTTGAAATCCAAAATTAAAAACTATCAACGACCATGTTTGATTTGTCTCACCGTATACCATACAATTTAATTAACCTTTAATATTTAATTTATTTAGGCGTAACAACGCATGCCGGGTATTAGCTAGTTTTTAACATATTTCAAAGTTATTCATCCTATTTGCCTTACATAATAAAGAACGGCATAAATTAAAATTCAAGTTTATCATGCAGGAACTGCATAAAGTAAGCAAATTTCTCAGCAAGTTGAATTTACGATTCAATATTGCTGGTTTATGGAATATATCTTTCTTTTATTATTTAAAACCTAATGCAGTTTGCTTGCTAGAAAGCAAACAGGGTGGTCGCTAGAATTTTGTTATGAAAAAAAAATAGCAGCCACTAGAGCAATTATTTAAATTTTTCATTTTAATAAATAAGTTGGGTTTGCCATCATCTTACCTCATATTTGATTGTTTCCCATAAGGCATGTTTCAAAACATCTTTGCTCCATATTCAATTAGTACAGAATGTCATAATGTTATTTCCTATTGAAATTCCTTTAAAATATTTAATTTTAGGAAGTTATATTTTGAGGTTATTTTAAGTCCATTATTTTTGGTCTGGACATCTTACCTCAATGTAATATTGAGGTAAGATGTCCAGACCAAAAATAATATAATTCCTTTAAAATGTTTGCTTCAGCCCAATTTCTAGTGATCCAGTTTTGTTGGATAACACTAATTTAACCTTACTTTTCTTACTTTGATTCCTATGTGCCGAGTTTTGTTAAAAAAAAAGATCAGAATTGTGTCAGTAGTGCAATAACACACACACAATTCTAAACTGCCATCTAGTGTTCATTTAATGTCAAAGTTCATCAAATCAACACTAGATGGCAGTCTAGAAGAGAATGGTGAAGGCAAAAATTCATCAGAAGTTTGATCTTTTGTTTTTCAATTTTCTGACTACAACAAACTATGTTCTGCATTGGCTGTTTTTTCAATTTCACCATTTTTAATATTTCTAAAGTGATCCTTTGTGTGAGTGTCTTTGTTGGAGAGTTATAAAATTGAAAAAGAGGCAAAACTTCTAAAATATTTGGAAAAATCTTTAGAATCACAGTTTGAGAGAAGGTATATATATTCAGAAGAACAAATTTAGATCCATGAATTTCCAAATTCCTGATGAACAGGACCTGATCTCAAAGTTCATCAAATTAACACCAAATGGCAACATTATAGATGATTCATCGGAGAACATTTTGTTTAAACAACTCACCTCATAGGATTCATGCTTCCATGATACCATGGTTTCAAACACAGTCGTGTTTGTCCTCAGCCATAACTCCGACTAACAAAATTTTTCGGCCGTCAACTGTTCTATTGCCACTATCTTCAGTGCTGCCTCTCAACATTAATTTAATATAATTATAGATGATGTTTCCAATGAAAATCCGGTAGTCATAATATCAATTGAAAATGAGAGTGATGTCCTCTTGAAAACTGCAGTTCCCGTGTTTAAAAAACATAAACCCCCTCAGGGGTCCTCATCTAGGGGATATGTGGATGGTGACCACAAGGTGTCCAAGCTGAGCAAAACATTTCTTCCACTTACTTATGTTTTGCACTCTTTTAACTTTACTATCTAACCTCTCTTGGTTAACTCTTGTTTTTTTCGACCTCGACGCTATTAGGGCATCCGAGGGCTAGGGAGTCTTTCCTTTCTTCCATTTCTTCTTTCCTTTATTTTCTTTTCTTCTCCAGAAATGCCTGACCAGAGGCTATAAGATGGCAGCCATCACTGGTCTTGCCTTCCTTTGGCCAGCAACCAAACGAAGGGACTATTGACGATTTTATTATTAATTTAACACTTCTCATTGAAGGATAAATTATATTTGAAGAGAAAAATTTTTGCCTAGACTGGGACTCGAACCCGGGACCCTTGGCTTTCCGGGCCAAGTGCTCTACCAACTGAGCTACCGAGGCAAGTTACGATCTAGATGCAAATTTTTCTCTTATGTACGTTGTCATTCCCTCGCGCCAAATGCTTGAAACCATAGCTTCTATCTTTGCAAATGGCGGCTTCTTAGTTAAGTAGACATTTATTGGGAATTTAACACTACTTTATAGCCAGTAGGGCTTCTATTGACGATTTTATTATTAATTTAACACTTCTCAAGGAAGGATAAATTATATTTGAAGAGAAAAATTTTCGCCTAGACCGGGACTCGAACCCGGGACCCTTGGCTTTCCGGGCCAAGTGCTCTACCAACTGAGCTACCGAGGCGAGTTACGATCTAGGCGCAAATTTTTCTCTTATGTACGTTGTCATTCCCTCGTGCCAAATGCTTGAAACCATAGCTTCTATCTTTGCAAATGGCGGCTTCTTAGTTAAGAAGACATTTATTGGGAATTTAACACTACTTTATAGCCAGTAGGGCTTCTATTGACGATTTTATTATCAATTTAACACTTCTCATTGAAGGATAAATTATATTTGAAGAGAAAAATTTTTGCCTAGACTATTATTATGCTTTCAAGTCTTATACGAGAATTCCCCGGAAGGATCAAACTAATGACGACCAAAGATGAGTTCAAATCGGATCCCCAAAGCTGTTTATAATTATATACCAAGAGGACGAAGATCACTGGGCCGTCCTATGAAACGCTGGAGGGAAAATTTTTTATAGGATCGTAACAGGCCTTGGCCTAATACTTGGAAGGAAGAAGAAGAAGAAAAAACATAAACTATGAGATAAGATAAGAAGTGACTTATTGAAGTAATATTTTGTTGAGATGTTTACTCTAGAACTGGATATTTTACAAAGCAATTCATTCAAATGATGGAGATCGCTGAAAACTTTGTATATAGATTATTGTGGGAGTAGCTTGTGCATGCTGATGTTGGCTGTATTTTGTTTTGTAGCTTGAGAAGTGGTTGTGTCCTGGATGTAGTCATGTCAAGT
Organism: Diploptera punctata; assembly: GCA_030220185.1. NCBI lineage: Eukaryota > Metazoa > Arthropoda > Insecta > Blattodea > Blaberidae > Diploptera > Diploptera punctata. The sequence goes on along the minus strand of JASPKZ010007280.1, from coordinate 325,065 downwards.
GCACCTGTAGGGGTGGGAATTGCCCTCCCACGCACATTCATCCCCCTCTCCAATGACAACTCGCTTAGTAGAGAGGTCTGTTTGGTCTTTTTGTTGACTGCTTGTTGCTTACCAACCTAACTTTGGTCCTTACAACAACCTCACACAGTAATAAAATTGTATACAATGTTTTACCATATTTATGCGTGTATATGCCGCTTCCAAGTTGCAATAATAAATTGAGGGAAAAATACATCATATTTTTGCTAAGAAGCAGTGCAAAAGACAGATGTAGGCCTACACCATTTTTAAATCTGGCAATGTTGTAAATTGCAAAGCTTTTTTTGCCAGCTATGTAACGGTACATTCAAACTGTGGCTCAGTCATTAACACAGGGGTAAAAAGGGACGGTCAGTTGGTAGGTACCGTATTCATTGTCATTCCTGTTCACTGTGTGTAAACTTGGGTCGGTGCAGAGTAAGTTATACCTCCAAATTCAAACTACAAGTGGTGTGCTATGCAGCAGAACACGGAAATAGGACAGCAGGAAGAAAGTTTGATGTGGATGCGAAAAAAATGTGTGATGGTGAATCAAACAAAACATGCACTTGAAAACACATCACAACATCGACAATCTATCTGCAGAAAGAAAGTGAAATATCCACAGTTAGAAAGAGTTCTTCTGGATTATGTATGGAAAAGAAGGGCAGAAGGTTTTTCTGTATCCGTCGAAATGATTCAATTTGAAGGCCTTAAAGGTACGTACACATATGCGCGGCACATGCACTGCTCGTGTTATGTTCGTCAAAATTATTAATTTCAACAAACCTTCTGCGATCCACAGGAAACCCACAAACCTTCAGTAGACATTTTGCAGAGACAAAGGCCTACACTTGGTCATTCCATGTCTCCTTATTCAATTATTTTCTTTTATCAAAACTATTTATTTTGTTCTGGATGGGATACTGAGGAATTTTTACCTGTATACCATATTACATTGTCAAATAATTTCAAAACTACAATCACTTCAGAAATGTTTTTAACCAATTATTGAAATTTTATTTTTAAAAAATTGAAAAATATGAAGGAATATTAAATTTTTACTAAAATATGAACATTTCGCCAAAATATTATGAAATATGAACAAAATATGTTGGTCTTATTTGATTCTATAGATTATTAAATGTAAAGATACTCTATGGAGTAACAAAAATTTTATAGAACACTTAATAATAATATCAACATAAGTACAATTTTCAAATGTAATACATTACAAAATTATGTATAGTACCAGTATTATTTTATTCTTTGGCATATAAACCGTATATTCCCTTTCCGGTCTCCCTCCGTTCCCTAGCTTGTCGTGCATTCTTTCCCAAAAATCGGGACTTTTTCAAAATGCCGCGGGATGCATTGTTAAAAATCGGGATGTCTGGTCACCTTACACAATACGCTTATTACGGGTATGTGTTTGTATTGTGATACTTCATACATAACATTATGAAATGAATGTGTTTAGTACACATGAAAAAAAAAAAGGCATGCTGTAACAATATTGTGAAATAATTTTTTTTTATTCGTTAGAGTAAAAAATATCAATAGACATCAACGTGCACATTGACCTGACGATCTTCACTATTTATTGTAGTGTTAAACCAACAATACTAAGTTATGTATCAACAATATAACAATATTTTACTTTTCTCTCGCCAGTAGGAAGGAAGTAAATTAATTATCTTCTTCCTGCATGTATCCGGAGATATATCCATTTTATCTCCTATTTCCCTTCAGGCATCTCCTTTCAATGATTTTTAAAATGATCCTTATGTTGAGGATCCCACAATAATTGTTTGTTTCTATAAAGTTTTAACATATTTCCCTCTGACCACTCCATACTCAAATAATAATAAGGTGTGTGCCGAAAGCAACGAACCTCTGAAGTACCCGTCCAAATCTAAACAGCGAACCATCAAAGTGTTCGTGGAAAAAACCGACAATGAGTGGATCATGGTGCGTGCGCACCTTAAAACCTCGTACAAATCTGATGAACATGGTGCGTGTGCGTGGCGTGCAAGTGTGTATGTAGCTTTAGATAGCCAAGAATATGGAACTGCCATGCATTGAATTTAAGGCAAGTTAAGGCTGGGCAAGGCAATTTATGACACGTCATGGCCTTCTAATTTGGTGGCATACATCAATAGCGCATAAACTTCCTGATATGTTCCAGTTATCTAGTTATTTCATGTATGAGCCACACCCTAATTTTGAAACTTAATTTTACGTAAAAACAAATGTGGCCTGTACACGCGTAAATATGGTATATCACAATTTGAGTACACAATCACACCAGAACCTCTCTTTATTCTAATTCTTATACTATGTGTAGTGCTAGATTCTGGTACTCTTTACTACAAGAAATTGGGGACTGCCAGACATTATCTTCCTTTAAAATAAATCTCTTTCTTTTGTAGTTGATCTTTCATAGGATTAATAGATGCTTTCTGATTTTTACTTCTCTAATAATATTTACTTGATTCACCATAATTTTAGTTTAATTTGTATAATTATTTACTTACTTTATATTCAATGCCAACAGATTGTTATTTTGACATAGTGGTATTCTCTCTTGGTATTGGTGTTATTTTAACCCACTTCTGAGGTTGGGGCACCTTAAAGGTGGAGTTATGCTGCCCGAATGATATATGATAGATGATGACGGTGGTAATGATGCACCAGGAGAGGCCTTAATCCTACACTTAGGGTCGAATGTTTGAACGCATTAGACAGTAAAAGGCGTTCTCTGCTGAGAAATTTATCCAAATACATTTTGCTTACTCAGAAATCTATTCATTCCGATTGAGGGTCTTTCCACTTTTCAGCGGTTGCCCTTTTTCTAAATTGTAAGCTACCTGACGAGGTACCTTAAGATCATAGCTCAAGATATAAACTTATCGTGAAAATCCCGAAGGGAACCGATGTAGTTTGAAACCTTTGCAGCTTTATCCAAGATGTCGGACCTTGAAGACTTTGATCATGTTTTCGGTATACACAGAGAAGAGGAATTTGATAGAGTCTACCAAAGAATTCAACTGGAAGAACAGGAATCGGCATAATATTGCGCAATGCAGACGTCGTTGTATACAGTATTATTTGTGGGATGCAAGCGTAAATGCGTTCCTCTATAGCAGACAAAAATAACGGAAGTGGTTTTATCGCTGAGAATTCTGGGTAATTCGTTGCCAATATTACGAAAACATCAACTTTCATGCATGACCGGTAAGTCGGCCATTAATTCGATCTCAGCAATTGCTCACGGTGAATCAGCTCACCAGTGATTGGAAGTAATTTGAGTAGAGACTAATGTATTTGCATACGACCCTTAATCTTCTTCTTGTAAACTCATGTTTCCCTTAACAGAGATTTAGGCACTCTCCCCCTACAGGGAAGAATTTGAACCATACTAATTTAGTTATACTTGTTTTCGTATAGATATCATTTTTGAGTGGTCCGTGGTCAGCATTCCGCCTCTTACTGACATCTAGGAAACCAAGGTAGTACTAGGACGGGAAAATTCGGTAAATTTTGCTTAGAGGCCTTTTCATTCAGGCTTAAGGATTTTTTACGAGCCTGAAAATCTTCAGACTCAACAAAATTAAGATAGAAACTTTGTTCTTGGGCAACATCATATTTTATGGGGAATAAGACTGAATACAAGATAAGATGGTACTAATAATTAGGAACTAACTCACTGGCACTATCAAACCCATAGGTTCATGGCTGCATGGACATAAGCTCTCCATACATCCCTATCCTGAGCCAATGTTTTCCAATCGTCCCATGTATAATCTACTTCCCTCAAATCATAGTTAATGTTATTCTCCCATCTCATTCTTGGTCTACCAACTGGGCATGTTCCCTCTGGTTTTCCTACAAGAAGCTTCCATGCACGTCTTTCATTCCCCATTTGTGCCACATGTCCTGCAATTATGAAGCTCCTGTATTTCTTATTTATTTATGACAAAAAAGTATGACATAAAATCATATATGGGCTTACCTAATCTGACATTTACATTTTTTCCATGATGTCAATAGCCCTTTATTTACCGTACAATTTAATAATGAGCAGAATTTATGTTCCATGCTGACTCACCTGTAAATTCTGCTGTTATTTTCACCACATCTTCTATGGCTAACGTGCAATATTTTTCACTAAACTATTTGAAAACATTCAAAATAATTTGTTTTTCAAATGCTTTGCTTTCCAATGTTTGCTATTTTGAAAAAAAAATTGAAAATTTAATGTATTCATGCATAAGAATAAAGCAATGCTTATTTAATCTATTAATATTGTAATTATATATTTTAACAATATTTCATATAACTTACATAGACATGTACTAAATAATATATATTTTTATTTCCTTTATTTTGAGTGTTACAGAGCAAACTACATTTTCTTGCTTAAAGGTAAAACTGTTATTTGACCAATGAAAATGCAGTCATACATTTGGTTTGTTTACAACTGGAACTTAGCTCAGAATTAGTATATCAAACCCGTAGGTTCATGGCCATTATTGTTGCTTCTCAAGGACCATAGTTACGTTAGTTATACTGTATGCAATTAACTAGACACAAATTTCTCAAACTACTTCCTAATTTGATGTTTTTATTATTAATTTTATACATCTCAGTGATGAATAAATCATATTTGAAGAGAAAAATTGTACGCTCAGATCGGGACTTGAACCCAGGACCCTTGGTTCTCTAGACCAAGTGCTCTACCAACTGAGCTACCAGAGCAAGTACTGATCTAAATGCAAATTTGCTCCGGTAGCTCAGTTGGTAGAGCACTTGGTCTAGAGAACCAAGGGTCCTGGGTTCAAGTCCCAGTCTGAACATATAATTTTTCTCTTAAAATACTTCCTAATTTCCTTCTTTTTCTCTTTTCTTCTCAGATTTCTTAGCATAATATACTTATTACTTTACTAAGAAGGGTAAAAATAAAATAGAATTGGACAGCAAAGTATTCTGAATAAAGTGACCAAAATTTGTTAAAATTTCCTGGCGTGACAGACCTTGGCTTATCTGCATGTGTTAATATCATGTATAGTATTGGAGTGACTTGTGATCCCCCAGTCGTTATAGCTGGTTTTCTCAACTTGGATCCACTATTTATTGTTCATGATTTTAGGTGGGCACCTGCCCCATACACCATAAGAAAAGGTCTTCTCCCCCTTCAGGAACTTAAATCAGTGCACATCCAATAACTCTGTGCCAAGGTCTTAGATTATATAGAACTTTTCAAACCATTCTCAAAATTTTAACAACTCAAACTTTTTTAAGAAAGTGGAAAAAACCCAAAGGATGAAGTATTTTACATAAAAATAAGTAACTGTAACTATATTTGAAGAGAAAAATTTTTGCCTAGACCGAGACTCGAACCCGGGACCTTTGGCTTGCCAGGCCAAATGCTCTACCAACTGAGCTACCGAGGCGAGTTACGATCTAGACGCAAATTTTTCTCTTATATACGTTGTAATTCCCTCACCAAATGCTTGTAACTATCTTTAAACTATCTATAAACTGTAACTATCTTTATTTTAGAAAGAAAAATTACGTGAAAAAAATAAATATCTATAACTAATTTATAACATCCCAGTAGTCACCAATTTCAGTAATCATGACTAACTTTTTAACAAAACATTAGAGATAATGAGACTGTATACAATATTTTATTAATTTTTTTGAAATAAAAAAAATATTATTGAATTATATATTTACGTAGAATAAATAATTTGTATCATGTTGCAGGCATTGGAGTCAAAACTCGCAACCTGTCGTAACACATCAAGAGAAAGTCTGCAATCTGGGGACACGCCCACTAGAGACACTTACAGGTGAGAAGGATTTAGTACTTTTCAGACAGATAAAGAAATTGGTAAAAAATTCAAGAAATTTACATACCATTCTTTAGTATTTAATAAGTTTCAAAAAATTTTCAGCAAATTTAATATTAAATTAGCATCGAAAAATGATTACAGTTTGAATAAATTAATCAAAACCAACAAAAAAAGACAAGATTGAAGACTGCAACAAATCAGGGATTTATCAAATTTGTTGAAAATATTGTGAAAAAATATACATAGGAAAAAATAAAAAGTAATTTGAATACAAGATTGAAAGAACACCTTAGAAATGTTAAAAATGGAGAAATAGAAAAATCTGCAATAGCTGCACGTGCCTGGTCAGAAAAACACAGAATTGAAACTAAGGCCAAATTACTAAAACAGTTAGAAAAATCTAAGGAACTCACAATTGGGGAGAAAATTTACATCTGCAAGAATAAAAAGAAAACCATGAATTTTGAAATTCCTGGTGATAGAGAAAAAAATTTGATTTGGAAGTTCATCGGTCAGCCAACAGAAGGAGTGGAAGGACAACTGCAAGGCAACAGTTGTAATGCTTCGAGAATGTCACACACAAGCGATGAAACTAGTCTGCATAAAAATCAAGAAATATGAGGTGAGTTAAAATATACAACTCAAATATAATAATTAAATGAATCGTGATTCTTTCTTACCTCATACTTCTATGTTTTTTTAAACACAGCACTGCAGTATCGGCGACACTTTGTCGTCATCGTCAGCTGTTTTCACGACTGTCAACTTTTTCTCCTTTTTGCCGGTAATTATCCAGACTGCCATCTGGTGTTCTTTTGAATGAATCATTTTCTAAACTGCCATCTGTTGTATTTTTGAAGAACTTTGTAATCAAGCTCGGTTCGTCCGCAATCTCGAAGTTCATGGTTCTAGTATGGTTTTTTTTAAATATATATTTTTTCCCAAACTGTTAAATCCAAAGGTTTAGATAGATGTTTCAAAAGTTTTGCTTCTTTTTCAATCCTATGATGCTCTAATAAACTATGTGCTGCTATAGCTGATTTTTCAATTTCTCCATTCTTTATGTTTCTGAAGTGTTCTTTTTTACGAGTTTCCAAGTTCCTTTTTGTTTTTCCTATATATATCTTGTTACAAACTTTGCAATCAATTTGATAAATTCCAGATTTTTTATGTCTGGGGTGTTACATTTATTATTAGTTAACAGAAGATTACCCAGGCTGAATTTGTTAATTGGAGCTAATGTTACATTACATTTTCTGAAAATTTTTTGGAAATTATGAACTTCAGGATGGTAAGTAAATTTCTTGAATTTACATCTTTCTTGGAATCATGTTGTAAGGTGGTGTATTCCTGTAAGCTTTTCTGTTGTTGGAATTTCTTTAATTTATTCTTTATTATGTCTTCATCAAAACCATTTATTTTAGCAACATGTACAATATGATTATATTCCTTGTCAAAATCTTCTACATTAAGTGGAACATTTAACAATCTGTGTAATAGACTATTGAAAATTGCATGCTTATGTGACAAATGATTAAAACATGAAGATTTTATGTAGTTGTCAGTATGTGTGTCTTTTCTGTGAATGTTAAATTCAACAACAGCATAAAAATTGATCATCTTACCTCAATATTAATGTTGATTTGTTCTTGGACATGTTTCAAAACAATTCTGTTTTATCGTCAGCTTGTCCAGACTGGTTTCATTTATGTTGCATTATGTTACACACCCTGGATGTCGATAGCAGCTCCATCCTGTGGTTGGCCAAAGAACCTCCAAACAAGGTCACGCTCCGTCGGTATTTCAAAATTCATAACTCTGTTTTTGTTCTTCTGAATATAGATTTTTTTTTCCCCAAATAGTCAGCTCTTTTGTATTTTCTAACTGTTTTAATAATTTAGTGTCTGAATTTATATTATGTTTTCCAGACCAAACATGAGCAGCAACTGCAGATTTTTCTAGTTCCCCATTTTTAATATTTCTTATGTGTTCTTTGGTTCTAATTTTTAGAAATTTGGGGAAATAGAAAAATCTGCAGTTGCTGCTCATGTTTGGTCTGAAAAACATAATATAAATTCAGACACTAAATTATTAAAACAGTTAGAAAATACAGAAGAGCTGACTATTTGGGAAAAAATCTATATTCAGAAGAACAAAAACAGAGTTATGAATTTTGAAATACCGACAGAGCGTGACCTTGTTTGGAGGTTCTTTGGTCAACCATAGGATGGAGCTGACATCGACATCCAGGGTGTCCAATAACAAATCAACATTAATTTTGAGGTAAGATGATCAGACTAAAAATAATATAATTAAAATAACCTCAAAATATCACTTCCTAAAATTAAATATTAATAACTGCATTTATTTCATGCAGAAACGGGGGTGTGATATATCAATTGCATGTAAATGCCTATATTAATTCGTAAATTAATGAGTAATTTTTTAACATCTTACCTCATATTTTATGTTTCTTCAAACATGGAAACTAGTTTTCGAGAGAAGGATCTCTCCCATTTTCAACCGACATTATGACTACTGGATTTTCGTTGGAATCTCCATCAATAACGTTGCCAGTGTTGATTTGATGAACTTAGAGATGAGGTCACGTTCGTCAGGAATCTCGAAATTCATGGATCTAAATTTGTTCTTCTGAATATATATCTTCTCCCAAATTGTCAATTCTAAAGGTTTTCCAAATGTTTTAAAAGTAGGGCTTCTTTTTCAATTTTATGATTCTCCAATAAACTATGTGCTGCAATAGCTGATTTTTCAATTTCACCATTTTTAATATTTCTGAAGTGTTCCTTAGTGCGAGTGTCCCATAGGAAAAACAAAAAGAAATTTGGACGCTTGCACTAAGGAACACTTCAGAAATATTAAAAATGGTAAAATGAAATATCGGCTATTACAGCACATAGTTTATTGGAGAATCATAAAATTGAAAAAGAAGCCCTACTTTTAAAACATTTGGAAAAAACTTTAGAATTGACAATTTGGGAGAAGATATATATTCAGCCCCTCAGGGGTCCCCATCTAGGGGATATGTGGATGGCGACCACAAGGTGCCCAAGCTGAGCAAAACATTTTTTCCACTTACTTGTGTTTTGCACTCTTTTAACTTTACTATCTAACCTCTCTTGGTTAACTCTTGTTTTTTTCGGCCCCGACGCTATTAGGGCATCCGAGGGCTAGGGAGTCTTTCCTTTCTTCCATTACTTCTTTTCTTCTCCAGAAAAGCCTGACCAGAGGCTATAAGATGGCAGCCCCATCACTGGTCTTGCCTTCCTTTGGCCAGCAACCAATCGAAGGGACTATTATTATGCTTTCAAGTCTTATACGAGAATTTCCCGGAAGTAGGAGGGAAAATTTTCTATAGGATCGTAACAGGCCTTGGCCTAATACTTGGAAGGAAGAAGAAGAAGATATATATTCAGAAGAACAAATTTAGATCCATGAATTTCGAGATTCCTGACGAATGTGACCTCATCTCTAAGTTCATCAAATCAACACCAGATGGCAACGTTATTGATGGAGATTCCAACGAAAATCCGGTAGTCATAATGTCGGTTGAAAATGGGAGAGATCCTTCTCTCGAAAACTAGTTCCCGTGTTTGAAGAAACCTAAAATATAAGGTAAGATGTTAAAAAATGACTCATTAATTTACGAATTAAGAACCTCGTAATGTTATTTCCCATATTTAACTATGAATAAAGCCTATATTAATGCCCATGATATTGATGTTTCAGGGGAAGACGACTCAATCGTGGCACTTCTTCTCCTTCAATTCACGGCTACCTGCGCGCCTAGATAGATCTGGCACCGAGTTTGACAGGAGCAGTGCCTTTCTCATGGCTCGAAGAAGAATTTGTTTGGTGGGAAGTACTTAACGTGAGGTAGATGTGATGGAGTAGTAGCTTTGTTTTTGTTTTGCAAGCAGCGGAGGACTAAATTGTGAGACATCATGTCTTCATTGTTTTATTTACTTGTTCTAAAATTTTAAATTTACAATTGTACATATTTAGTGGTATAGATATATTGTGCAGTGCCAGCTTAATGCAATGACTGTCTTGTACTGACCAGTTAAAACATAGTTTGCAGTATTTTATTGTATTTCAGACATAATAATTCTCAAACATGCGTCCATCTTTATTTTTCTTCCAACAATCTCCAATTTAATGTCAAATAAACCACAAAAATCCAGATTGTTCTTTGTTTTCCTTACTCTGCATCATGAATCCAGCCTTAATTTGTATCCTCAAAATTGTATTTACTTCCCAACATTAATTTTAAATTAGAATACATTCAGTTATATTTGAAGAGAAAAAAATTTTTTATGTATGAGGAAAGAAGAATTCATAATTCATTTGATTCTTATATCAACTGAATGCTGAGCGTTAAAATAGAGATTACTGACTTAACACAAGGGCTCTATTCCACAAAAGTATGGTGTATTCACTTGTAACTATCAATAAGTATTAGAATTGTTCCACAAAGGTTTCTTGTATATTACAAGATTCTGGGCTATGAGGCCATAGTCCATAACTGGTCTTTCTCCCTCAATTATAGAGGGCTTTTTCAGTGGCAAGTTCTTCCTCGTTGGAAGCTCGGCTGTCTATGAGTGATAGGCTGCTCTAATATACAACTTACCCAAATAGGGGCTGCCAAAAATGACAAAGTTTACTTGACAAAATAGAAGGAAAACAATAAAAAACAGATTATAATTTTTTTAAAATTTGTACAGTAGACATAGAACTGGAAAGGATATTTCTAATGAAGGGAAAAATCAGAAAGGATAAATTTTCATTTTGGTTCATTATTTGAGTGCAATGAATGTTTTATGTTAGGATTAATATTAGTGCCATCTCTTGTTAAAAATTGGGACTTGCAATGTTGCCAATACATCTAGTGGATTTAAAATATTCTTTAGCAATCAGAAGTAAATTTTTGTATTGTTAATATAAGTTATAAATTTTGACAAACATTTTATCTGCTTATATTGATAACAAATGAAATCACTGAATTTCATATTATGTCTGGCATTTTTCCATTAGCTTGTGTCGATAACATTGAAAATTTTACATACCTATGCAGTTTACATTTGAAAATTATCAGAATACCTTTAATTCTACTGTTTAAAAAATAATTTAGACGATATTGTGGAAACATCATTATCTTCTGTGTGTGTTAAAAATTAAGTTGTTTATAAGAAGGTTAACCTAATTTCAAGGAGTGACGTTGCAGAGTAACAGCTGTTCTGCCATAATATATTTTATACTGTAATCTCATTTTACCTTTCTTTTACCATTTTACTAATAATGTATAAGTCTTCTACCTTATTTTGGGGAACAGAAAGTTACAATTTCATTTTTAAATAAAATCCCTTTTACCTCACCTGTCTTCTAATTAGACTGGTTTCAAAACCCAGGTGGTTTCATCATCAGTAATTTGACGACTGATGTTCTGTCATCCAGGAGCACTGCATCTACAAATATGAGGTGAGGCAAAAATAATTTTATTTTAAATTAAACCTCATAGTTGTATTCATATAACTATTATATAGTTATAGTCCACCGCTGTGGTCTTGAGGTAGCGTGCTGCCTTGTCACGCAGCGGGCCTGGGTTCGATCCCCGGTCGGGGCAGTTTTTCTGGGTGAGGTTTTTATCGGAGTTTTTCCTCACCTGTAAGACAAATGTCAGGAAAACTTTAAGGCCCAAACGGTCCCCAAAATCATATGGCCATCATCATCCTTCACCGATGTGGGAAGCTACCACACCTACAATTCCCTAGTAAAGCTGCAAAGCATAGCATGATAATGCTATGATTGCAGTGAAAGACCTGCCCTCAGGCAGAATTACTATGGATGGATGTAGTTATTAATAATTCAATTATTAGACAATGGAGACTACAACCACATGGCAGTATACTACTTAATAGATTATATAATTTATACACGCTATCATTTGTAGATGAATTGCATTTATAGCGAATTCATAAGATGACCTACAACATTGAGTCCACTCTTTTCACCAAATTTCAATAAACTACAACATGGAAATCTCAACAGAAAATTCTAAAGTCATGGCTTTTCTAGGAAAAGATCCAGTTCGTAGTAAAATTATTATTAAGAATAAAATATTAGAACAAACTAACACGTTTAATTACCTCAGATACCAAGTTACATACAAAGAGGAAAAAGATTTTAGTCAAAAAATTATAAAATTTAACAGAGTAACAGGAATTATAAATAATATTTTCAAGTCAAACACAGCACAGCAACACACACGAACTAGAATTTATAAAACACTGACCAGACCCATATTATGTTATGGCCTGGACAATTCGCAGTGTAGATGAACAAAGACTAACAGTGGCAGAATGAAATTTATGACGTACTGCAGATTACTCAAGAACAGACCATAAAATGAATTCTGAGATTCTCAAAGAATTACAAACAGAATCAATAATAGAATCCATCCATAGTAATTCTGCCCGAGAGCAGATCTTTCACTGCAATCATAGCATTTTCATGCTATGCTTTGCAACTTTACTAGGGAGTTGTAGGTGTGGTAGCTTCCCGTTGCTTTCACACCAGTGAAACATGATGATGGCCATATGATTTCAGGGACTGTTTGGGCCTTAAAGTTTTCCTGACATTTGTCTTACAGGTGAGGAAAAACCTCACCCAGAAAAACTGTCCCAACCTGGGATCGAACCCGGGCCCGCTGCGTGACAAGGCAGCATGCTACCTCGAGACCACAGTGGTGGACTTAATCATAGAATATGTACAAAAATACAGAAACAACTGGAAATCTCACGTAAGAAGAATGAGTCGAACAAGAATACCACGTCAAATCTTAAATTATCAGCCACCAGGCAAGAGATCCTTCAAACGGATTGAGACTGTAACAGACCCCTAGGTCTATCACATGAAAGGAAGAAGAAGAAGTTATATTTCCTGTAATAGTTCAATTACAATTCCATACTTAATATGAATTTTTACTTGTGACTAATATTGTATTACACCATACCATAGGCCCAAGGAAACAAGATCTAGCAACTCTTTATTGAGTCAACGTCCATCCATTGGAAAACATCATACATAAGAATAAAAAAAAGTATCAGTTGGATTGCCAGGGAAAAGATTAGGAATCAGATTTTTGAATAAAAATAATAAAGTGAATTTATTATATACATATTTATACAGGATATATAAGGTTTCCTGATATAAGATTTTTGACCATGTTGTACCACTCTACCGTGGGAGGTGGTTGTACTGGCTCTGGCATGCAGTGCTGAACGGTTTTCCACCAGGAACTAGCAACAGGTTTAACGGAGAGGGTGAGAGGACTTTCTGCTTCATTCTGACGTACTGTGATGTGGACTGTACCTGCAACATACACAGTAAATAGGGCTGGTGATTTTTAGCAATTTACCATTTTGATTTGTACAATTCAATGGTATTAATAGCTGTTGGTATATATCGATCATGTTGGTTGGTATCTAATGTCGAGCACTTGATAATGAAATCAATGAATTTGTTAACATGTCTGAAGAAGGTACAGTATACTGAAACAGCTGTCACTGAATGAATAATAAATATGAAAATCAAATAAAACTACGTTTTATTTTTATTTAATTAATGAAATCATTTTCTCTCTTGCACTCCAATATTTAGCAGAAAGGCTGGTCTATTCTACAAAAGCTGGACAACGGAGGAGATAGTTTCTTTCCATATCTTCATTTAAATTGCAAAAAGGGCATTTAGGTGAATCTGTTATGCCAATTCTGTGTAGGTGTTTATTCAAGCAGTCATGTCCCGTTAGCAGTCTGAATATTGCTACTGCAGATTTTCTTTGTAATGTAGTAATGTCATAAGCTTGTAGATTTTCCCATTCTTTTCCAGATGTTTTGGTGGTGTATTCTTCTCTAAGTTTATTGATATATTTATTTGAGATAGTTCTTTTGATAGAGTGAAAGGAAACTGGAGTATAAGTTAGGTTCGAAACAATTTTACTACCCTTCTTGGCCAGAAAATCGGCTATTTCATTGCCTGTCACTCCACAATGGGCCGGAATCCATTGAAGTACAAGTTTTTTATGTAGATGGGATAACTGTTTTATTATTTTGTGACATTCGATAATTTTGGTGCTTTTGGGTGAAAAAGCTATTGTCTTTAACAGGGAGACCATTTAATTCCTTCCATCGAAGGCTTAAAGAACCGACCTAGTGTTACTACAGTAACCTAGTGTCCAATCCCTCACCTTCTCGTGGTGCAGCTGTTAGTAATCATGTTTATGCGTGATGAACGAAAGGGAAGGGCTCCTCACCAATAAGCACTGGTCAGCTGGGTGAGTTCTTTTTTTTTACCGAACTGGTATTACTTCTTCTTTCCATGCCAATTCGCTTTTTCAACTTTTCTATCCAGTCTCCCTTGACTGACCTCTTGTTTCTTTTGACCCTGATGGTATTAGAGTATTCGAGGCCTAGGGGTTCATTTCTGCTTCCTTCCTATACCTACTTTCTCTCTACGGGTGACGTAACCGCCACATGTGGTGCCTACTACTAAATGGTTACAACTAGTTTATTGTACGCCAATACAAATGTGGAGCCTTGGAAAAAGAAATACCAATCATGTAGTGTTAGTCAATAGCAAAGAATGCTATTGAGTGTGGGGCTGATCGTAAATATCAATACAACTGAATGTACAGTCACACACAAAAATATATTTTATAATGGAAATGAACAGTTAATAACTAATGAGGGAAATTTTGAAGAAGTTATTTTAAAAATACAATAGGAAGTAACATTAAGGGGTTTGTATAACTGTAGGCTTTCACGGCCGGCGTCTTGATCCCTATTAGGTTCGTCTTCCGGGCATATAGGCCGTGGTCCAGTCGTTCTTCTACTCGACGTTTCGTCTACTGCTGCGGTAGACATCTTCAGGAGATACTGCGTGCTCTCTGTGAACTCCTCAACAGTCGGCTGCAGACTGGCTGGTCGTTGGAAACTCCCTCCCTATTTATAGGCACGCCCCTGGTGGAGAGGCGGTTTTCTGCGCGGTCCGTGTTGCGTGCTGTTTTATCCAGGCTGTCGCTAGCAGAAGTCATAGGCTTCGTTGTCGTATTGTGCAGTGCCGGGATCCAGATTTTGTTTATCTTCATGGTTTCTTCTTTTTTGTTAAAATTCCTTTAAACAAAAAAGAAGAAACCATGAAGATAAACAAAATCTGGATCCCGGCACTGCACAATACGACAACGAAGCCTATGACTTCTGCTAGCGACAGCCTGGATAAAACAGCACGCAACACGGACCGCGCAGAAAACCGCCTCTCCACCAGGGGCGTGCCTATAAATAGGGAGGGAGTTCCAACGACCAGCCAGTCTGCAGCCGACTGTTGAGGAGTTCACAGAGAGCACGCAGTATCTCCTGAAGATGTCTACCGCAGCAGTAGACGAAACGTCGAGTAGAAGAACGACTGGACCACGGCCTATATGCCCGGAAGACGAACCTAATAGGGATCATTAAGGGGTTTAATCATATTTGAAGAGAAAAATTATACACTCAGACTGGGGCTTGAACGCAGGACATTTGGCTTTCTAGGTCAAGACTACCGACTGAGCTATCTGAGCAAGTTCCAATCTAATTGCAAATTTCTCTCTTATATGCACTGTTAATTCCTGCGCACCAAATGCTATGAAACCTTTGCTTCTATCTTGCAAATGGCGGCTTCTGGGTTCAAACCCCATTTTCAGCTTATAATTTTTCTCTTCAAATATGATTTATCCATCATTGAGATGTATGAAATGAATAATAAAAACCTAAATTACACACACAAAAATTGATAAGTACAAAAAACAAATTGAGAAATGAAAGCACTCTTCAGATAGAAAAACCAAAAGGAAAGAAATTCACATATCATCCTTCGGCACACAATAAATTCCAAAATTTTTTTTGGAAAATTCAACATCAGTTTAGCACCAAAGAATGATTATAGCCTAAAAAACTTGTGAAAACCAACAAAAATGAAAAAAATTGAAGATAAAAAATCGGGGATATATCAAATCAAATGTGCAGATTGTGATAAAGTATACATAGGGAAAACAAAGAAGAGAAATTTAAACATTAGAAATAAAGAACACATAAGAAATGTAAAAAAAAAAAAAGAAGTAGAAAAATCTGCAGTAGCAGCTCACATTTGGACAGAAAAAAACAAATTTATTTAAAAAAAAAACTCCTGGCCCTTAGCCTATCAGCCGGCTGCTGGCCTCACATCCACAGAGGTAGATGATAATCAGCCAGTGTAAGGGTGACATGTGGTCAGCATGTCGAGTCCCCCAGCCGTTATAGCTGGTTTTCTCAACCTGGAGCCGCTACTTATTGTAGCTACCCAAATGCATCACGATGCTGGGTGGGCACCGGTCCCATACTGGCCGAAATACCATGAGAAAATTTCTTCCCCCATGGAGACTCGAACCAGCGCAAGTCCTGTAGCTCTGCGCCAAGGCTTCCTGCCTTAACCACTCGACTACGGCGCGGAACCAAATTTATTAAAACAGTTAGAAAATACCAATGAACTCACAATATGGGAAAAAATCTATATACAGAAGAACAAGGAGACAATTATGAACTTTGAAATTCCCGGAGAAAGGAGCCTCATTACCAAGTTCTTTGGAACACAGATCCAGGGCTGACAACTTGAAGAAAAGAAGAAATCAGTTTGTGCAATGCTGAAGATCGGGCAACACCTTGAAACATAAGTCCAACAAAACCATGTGAGGTAAGAATGTTAAAAAAATATACAAACTCAATTATTAACATATTAAGAGGTTTATTCAATAATTATGATATCTGAAAGATTTATATAGGGATTTAGATCTGGTAGGAGATATTAGAAGAAAGAGACTGGGATGGATAGGACATGTGTTGCAGATGGAGCAAGAAAGATTTTAGAAGTGAAAGCGGAAGGAAGAAGAAAGGTTGGAAGACAGAAACTAAGATGGTTAGATGAGGTTGAGGAAGAATTAAGACAACTGAAAGTTGAAAGATAGATACAGAAGGCTTGGGAATAGGGAAGAATGGGCAGATGTTATGAAGGAGACCAAGGTTTTTAGAGGACCATAGTGCTAAAGGAAGAAGAAAGTATGTCTGGTCTGGTTTTATCACAGATCTTCAATAATAGGGGGCTTCATCTCACCTCATCCCTGCATTATACTGAACATGAGTAGTTGGTTTACTTTTAGAAAAATAATGTTATGTACTCACTGCTTATTGATGTGGACTGAAGCAGCCACAGAGCACTGATATACAGCGGAAGACACTGCAGGACATACCGCACACGTGTCAGAAGACCGCCAAGTCCAACTACCACAAGACGAAGCTGTCAACAAACACAATAACAATTTTTATTTATATAAATTCCAAAATCATCCATAATGGGTTGAAGCAAGGAGATGCACTATCTCCTCTACTATTTAATTTTGTACTAGAGCATGCCATTAAATCTTTAGAGAATGAGGAAGGCTTACAACTGAATGGTATTAATAAGCTGTTAGTTTATGCTGATGATGTAGTACTACTGGCCGATAGCGAGGAGATACTAAAGGCCAACACGCACACACTATTGAGTAACACTAAGAAATTAGGACTGGAAGTAAATATCAGTAAAACTAAATATATGGTCACACGTAGAAATTCAGTATATAATGGAAATGGACAGCTAATGACAAATGAGGGAAATTTCGAGGAAGTGGGTGTGAATTCAAATACCTAGGAACAATAATCACAAATAGGAATGAGATGCACAAAGAAATTAAACATAGGCTCAATTCTGGAAATGCATGCTATTATGCATTGCAGAGACTTTTGATGTCCCAACCCCTTTCAAAAACGTTAAGCTGAAAATATATAAAACTATTATTCTACCAGTTATATTATATGGGTGCGAAACATGGACTCTTACTTTAAGGGAGGAAAGGAGATTAGGAGTATTTGAGAATAAAGTTCATAGGAAAATTTTTGGACCAAAGAGAGATGAACAGACAGGTGAATGGAGAAGACTACATAACAATGAACTACATGGTCTTTATAGGAAGCCAGATATAATATGAACAGTTAAGTCTCGTAGACTGTGATGGGCAGGACATGTTGCGCGTATGGGGAATGAAAGACGTGCATGGAAACTTCTTGTAGGAAAGCCAGAAGGAAAACGCCCAGTTGGTAGACCAAGAATGAGATGGGAGAACAACATTAACTATGATTTGAGGGAAGTAGATTATACAGGGAATGATTGGAAAGCATTAGCTCAGGATAGGGATGTATGGAGAGATTATGTCCGTGCGGCCATGAACCTACGGGTTCGATAGTGCCAGTGAGTAAGTATAAATTCTAAAATCTATCATGTGAATCTAAACATTGCAATTCATTTTATTTGAAGAGTCCATGTTTCGCAACCATATAACAGAAAGAATAACAATTTTATATATTTCCAATTTAATGTTTTTTTGAGAGAAATTGGATAAATAGCATTCATTGTTTTAAAATACAATAGGAAGTAACATTAAGAGGTTTGTTTAATATATAAATAAATACGACATTTTGTCTGTATATTCTTATCTCTTATAGTTGTTTTTATCAAACATATGTTTCAAGGCTTCTGAGCCCCATCGTCAATGATTATAGACTGAATTTTCTCAAGCTGTTGGCCCTGATTCTTGATTCCTGCTATCTATGCCTCTGGTACAATGAATTTATTAATGAGGTTCCTTTCTCCGGGAATTTCATAATTCTTCTATATGTAGATTTTTCCCCATATGGTAAGTTCATTTTTATTTTCTAACTGTTTTAACCCTTTAGGTGCCGTGAGCTGATTAGATCGGCTCTGATGTTTCTGTCCATTACCTGCCAGACAATATACTTAAACTACTTGCAAAGCCGATCACATTAGCGGATGCGATTTAAATCTCTGACACAAGAGATTTTACCAGTGGCATGCAGAGGGTTAATAATTTTGTGTTTACTTCTATTTTGTGACCAAACGTGAGCAGCCACTGCAGATTTTTCTACTTCCCCCCCCTTTTTTTTACATAAACACATAAGAAATGTAAAAAAAAGGGGAGTAGAAAAATCTGCAGTGGCTGCTCTCGTTTGGTCAGAAAATACAAAATAAATGTAAACACAAAATTATTAAAACAGAAAACAAAAATGAAGTTACCATATGGGAAAAAATCTAGATACAGAAGAACAAGGAAAGAATTATGAACTTTGAAATTCCTGGAGAAACGAACCTCATTAGTAAATTCATTGGACCAGAGGCAGAGAGAGCAGGAATCAAGATCAGGGCTGACAACTTGAGAAAATTCAGTCTAATCACTGACGATAGGGCTCAGAAGCCTTGAAACATATGTTCGACAAAAACAACCATAAAAGGAAGTAAGAATGTAGAGACAAAATGTCTTAATTAGCATGCATTGTACTGCTCTTATACTGGGCAAAATTCCATAGGAACATTTCTCCCATGGGTACTCAAACCAATGGATGGCACTACTAAAGGACTCACCGAGGTGAACACGATGTAATACATGAAGGTTGTAGGCAGTAGAAACAAGAGAATGGTGAATGCTAGAGTTCCCACAAACAGCTGGTCTGGTGAATACTTGCAGGAGTCAACTCGTCCACGCAGTGGGTTATACTTGCGACCCAGAAACAGTCGCCACAGTGCGACCAGACCTGACACTTGCAGGTTGTACAGTCTTGCTGCATACACATATATGCAGTATATGTGAAAACTGACCAATGCCAGTAAGTCTGCAAGGATGGACGCTTGAAATGTCAAGCCCAGGCGTCCAAGATACAGGAATATGTGGAACGTTATCTCTAATAATGGCTTTGACACAACTGCAACACAAAAATTAAGTCACAGTACAAACACACTCATAAAATGTACGTGTCCCACTTGCAGCAAGGCGTGGAGCACAATGATTCCCAATGTGACTCACATCAAAGCCACGTGCAGTAACATTAGCAGTCAGTCCTCATTTGTAAATTAATGAGTCATTTTTTAACATCTTACCTCATATTTTATGTTTCTTCAAACATGGGAACTAGTTTTCAAGAGAAGGATCTCTCTCACTTTCAACCAACATTATGACTACCGGATTTTCGTTGGAATCTCCATCAATAACGTTGTCATCTGGTGTTGATTTGATGAACTTTGAGATAAGGTCACGTTCATCAGGAATCTCGAAATTCATGGATCTAAATTCCTCATCTCAAAGTTCATCAAATCAACACCAGATGGCAACATTATTGATGGAGATTCCAATGAAAATCCGGTAGTCATAATGTCGGTTGAAAATGAGAAAGATCCTTCTTTCGAAAACTAGTTCCCGTGTTTGAAGAAACATAAAATATGAGGTAAGATGTTAAAAAAATGACTCATTAATTTATGAATTAAGAACCTCATAATGTTATTTCCCATATTTAACTATGAATAATCATCATTTACTCGTGTTTGTGTCGTGTAAATACATAAATGGTAAATTTACATTAACTCCACCACCAGGCTAAATAAATAATTGTATATTACAATGCGATGTTGGGAAGTGGTTTATACAGAATCAAGGAAAATGTTTAAAAATCGAGTAATAGTGAGGTTTTTAATTTCTGAGATTCTGTAAAACACTTCACAAACATGCATTCTACATTATTTTTTGTGCGATGGTGTTTTCAAAATAATAAATAATAGTAAAATAATAACATCTTTGTTGGAAATAGTTGCATTCGTTATAAAAACTGACTAACATTAACAGTGTGGCCAATTGTTTATTAGTTGAAACAACAGGAGGCTGTGAAACAATATTAGTGATAAAATGGAGGCAAGTACATATTTATTGTTTTATATCGTTTCAAATAAAGTTCAGTTCATTTAAAATGCAGTGATTTGTTTCGTATAATGTATATTAACACTACCTTTTGGATATTTTTTGTATATCGTCGCTTAAGAAACAATACCACGTAACTAACAAAATACAAATTTTACACGAGAAACAAAACACTGTTAATTTTCTCCTTAGTACCTATAGATTGAAACCATTGTATCTATAAGTTTAGCGAGGTCATGGTACAAAATTTCATCCCAATCTATATTAGAACTGAGTGCACTTCTTAAGTGATGCTAACAGTATAAAAATGTCAATTTCACCAAAACTGTCAGTTACGCGGTATTGTTTCTTAAGCGACGATATACACTGTATGTAGTGTACATAGAGGGCAGTGGTTTTACTTCCCACACACATTTCGTAATATGTAATATTACAGTATAGTTATTTAGGTTGGCAACCCCGAAATGGAGGAAGTTGAACTTTCAATCATGGTCGTCATTGCTGTAAGTACAACAAAACGCACTATTGTGCATAAACAAATTTACTCTTTTCTTAATAATTAAATAAACAAATGTATTTTATTTAGGTACAATTTTATCACTCACTTCATTTTTTTTACATTAAATTTGAAAATCAGAATGTCAAGAAAAGGGATGTAGAAAAATCTGCAGTGGCTGCCCATGCATGGTCAGAAAAACATCTTATCGAAAAGAAAGCTAAATTATTAAAACAAATAGAAAACCCCAAAGAACTCACTGTTTGGGAAAAAATCTACATTAAAAAAACGAAAAGGTGAAATTAATCATCATCATAGTACATTCACGAACTTAGGTCATTTGTTGACCTGTTTTGGCCTCAAGAGAAACACCATCCACAAGTCTTTTGAGTGGACGTCCTGGTCTTCTTCTTCCTGCAGGTTGATATCTTAATATTTGTTTTGGTATTCTGTGATCTTCCATTCGATGAACATGTTACATCCATTAAAATTCATCGGAGTTATGGCTGATGATGAACATGACTATGTTTGAAATCGCGATATCATGGAAGCATGAATCCTATGAGGTGAGTTGTTTAAACAATATGTTCTCCGATGAATTTTAATGATTATACCTCATAATGTTTACTTCCCAACATTAATTAAATGTGTTACATCCATCTTGACTTATAATCAGAAATTTTGTTTTCTAAAGGTTCCATGTGTAATTCTTCTAAGACGTCTTCATTTTTTTTTTTTTGTGATCTAGTAGTGTGTATCCTGCAGTCCTCCAAAGGTATCTCATTTCAGCAGATCTAAGTCTCTGTATATCCTTCTGTTTCAACATCCATACTTCACTACCATACAAAAGAGTTGGAAGAGCCAGTGTTTTATACACTTTTAGTCTTGAATGTTTTTGGATTAAAAATTTAGATATTTTTGCATTTACATCATTTTCTTGTTCATATGAGATATTGCATCCTAGATATGTAAAATTATTCACCTGCTCCAAAATTTTATTGTTAAGTACAATTTTACTTCTGATGGAGAAATTAATGAACTTTCAAATTCCCAGGGAAAATGACCTGATTTCAAGGTTTTTCAGTCTACCAACAGAGGGAGCAAGAAGCAGCTCGTCAAGATGACAGAACAATGGTCACGAAATTACTTCTTCTTCACTTCACGGGCTAGGCAAATTGCCTGTTCTGCCTCACAGTTGTTCTGTCCATCTTTTCACTGGCCTTCCTTGGCATTCCTTGAACCTCTTGGCTTGTAGTTAAATACTGCTCTTGGTAATCTTGTTGCCCCGCACCGTAGCCGAGCGGTTAAGGTAGGAAACCTTGGCGCAGAGCTACGGGACTTGCGCTGGTTCGAGTCTTCATGGGGGAAGAAATTTTCTCATGGTATTTCGGCCAGTATGGGACCGGTTCCCACCCAGCATCGTGAGGCAATTGGGTAGCTACAATAAGTAGCGGCTCCAAGTTGAGGAACCAGCTATAACGGCTAGGGACTCGACATGCTAACCACATGTCACCCCTACACTGGCTGTTGATCATCTACCTCTGTGATTGACACATGTGGATGTGAAGGGCCAGCAGCCGGCTGGTAAAAGGGCAACCGCTGAAAAGTGGAAAGACCCTCAATCGGAATCGGTAATCTTGTTACATTCATTCTTTCCACATGTGTAAACCATTTATCTCTATATTCCCTGATTTTCTCATCCAATGGATATATGTTTAACTCTGTTCTTATATCTTCATTCCTTATCCGATACAATCTTGTGCAGCCTCTTGTTCTTCTAAGGAAGTTAATTCCTGCGCTTTGTATTCTACTTTGCAATTTTTTGGTCATTACCCAAGTTTCGCTCCCATAAAGTAATGCAGGAACTACCAATGTTTTATAAACTGCAAGCCAAGGGGTAGATGGGACTCCAAAGCTTTGGTTAGCAACCCGTCTAGGAGAAGGTAACTCCGAAATAAATCCCCTATCCACTAGGAAGGTGGTTGTGCGTCTGGACTAGTAACCCGACCATGTAAAAAATTTCCAAACTCATCTCTCTCACAGTGTTCAGCCGGACGGATTTAAATTACTGAAAATGGAATTGAAGTGTAAAGTTCTGAAACTAATATAAAAAAGAAGAAAAGTATGAAGTGAGTAATAAAATTTTACCTAAATGAATATACCTCGTAGTGTGAATTCCTAAAATAAGTCAAGTAAAATGTATTTTACGTCCACCACAACCAACCAAAGCTGTGAAGTTGAGAGAATTCAATGTTTCAGCCTCTACTTTTTGAGAGCTTATGTTGAAAGCATGAACAGAATTCTAAAATTGATTCACATATTGGTAAACTCCAAGCATGACAGACCTAGAAGGCCCTTGGCCTACCAGCCGGCTACTGGCCTCACATCCACATGTGCTAATCACAGAGGTAGACAATCATCTAGCCAGTGTAGGGGTAACATGTGGTCAGCATGTCGGGTCCCCCAACCGTTATAACTGGTTTTCTTAACCTGGAGCCGCTACTTATTGTAGCTACCCAAATGCCTCATGATGCTGGGTGGGCACGGTCCATACTGGCCAAAATTCCATGAGAAAATTTCTTTCCCATGGGGACTCAAACCAGCACAAGTCGCTAGAAAGAAAGTGGTTTCATTGTCAGCATTAGATACTCTAAAGAACATAACTTACCAAGAAATGTCCACCACAAATTAATGTGATAAAGGAAGAACCGCCCCAACATGTTGTTGAAGGCATAGTTGAGTTTGAGTCCTGCTGGTATTCCCATCACCCACTGTAGTAACTCTCTCAGAGTTCTCACAACAACCTGCAAGTAAAGTGTGTTACAATGACCCATCCGTTCAATCTGAGGACAGGTCTTTCACTGCAATCATAACATTTTCATTCTATACTTTGCAGTTTTACTATACCGTATTCGCCCTTAGTTTATGTTGTACTGTAAATAGTCACAAAAGGTATCCTCCTGCAGGCATCTGAGATTGATGGAGCGATGGTACTATTTTATGTGCCATCTGATGTTTAACGTATTCAACACGAGCGGCCATGTTGAAATAACTGAATTTCCCTCTTCTTCAATTGACATGCGCAAAATGGTGTTATATTTAAATTTCAGTTCACTGCTGTGGTCTCGAGGTAGCGTGCTGCTTTGTCACGCAGCGGGCCAGGGTTTAATCCTCGCTCGGGACAAGTTTCCTGGGTGAGGTTTTTTCAGGGTTTTTCCTCACCTGTAAGACAAATGTCAGGATACTTTAAGACCCAAACTTCATCTGGCCATCATTATCATCAATATCATATTCACCTCATTACATTAAGTTTAGGTTTAAGGCCTCTCCTGGCGCATCATTACCCATTATCACCCATCATATCATTGGGGCAGCGTAACCCCACCTTCCAGGCGCCCCAACCTCAGAAGTGGGTTATAATATGCCAATGCCAGGAGAGAATACCTGAAATATTGAATGACAAAATTGAACAAAAAAAATATTGTTCACCATTGTCATTTTTTCATATGTTTTATGTCCACTGCTGTGGTCTCGAGGTAGCGTACTGCCTTGTCACGCAGCAGGCCCGGGTTTGATCCCCGGTCGGGACAGTTTTTCTGGGAGAGGTTTTTATCAGGGTTTTTCCTCACCTGTAAGACAAATGTCAGGAAAACTTTAAGGCCCAAACGGTCCCTGAAATCATGGACTCTTACTTTAAGGAAGGAAAGGTGATTACAAGTATTCGAGAATAAAGTACTTAGGAAAATTTTTGGACCAAAGAGAGATGACCAGACAGCTGAATGGAGAAGACTATATAAAAATGAACTACATCGTCTTTATAGGAAGCCAGATATAATAAGAGGGGGCACGCCGTAGCATAGTGGTTAAGGGACTGAGCTACAAGCCGAAAGGTCAAGGGTTCAAGTCCCGGTGGGTCAGAATTTTTAAACTGACCCAAACCTTCTGGCGGCACTATGGCCCTGGGGTCGACTCAGCCTCTAACGGAAATGAGTACCAGACGCTTGTTCTGGGGGTAAAGGCGGCCGTCATGCAGGGCTGACATCAAGTGCCGATTGTCCAGAAATAGTGGGAGCCTTAACCTCCTACTACCCCAAGGGCCTCCTGAGGCCTGTAGTGGGATTACTTTACTTTACTTTACTTTAGATATAATAAGAACAGTTAAGTCTCGTAGACTGCAATGGGCAGGACATGTTGCACATATGGGGAATGAAAGACTTGCATGGAAACTTCTTGTAGGAAAACCAAAGGGAAAACGCTCAGTTGGTAGACCAAAAATGAGGTGGGAGAATAACATAAATATGATTTGAGGGAAGTAGATTATACAGTGAATGATTGGAAAGCATTAGCTCAGGATAGGGATGTATGGAGAGCTTATGAACCTATGGGTTCGATAGTGCCAGTGAGTAAGTAAGTAAGTAAGTAATCTGACTTTTTGGAACAACTTACCTCTCCAGTGTCAAGTAATAGTTGTGAAGGTGAAGACGTTATCGCCATCAACCAATAGAGCAACAGGATGCCGCTACAGATGTCAACGATGCTAGCAATTATGTAATTGCCGACTTTTACTGAGAGCTTCCTCTGTCCGATGCATGACTGGAGAACCCAAGCTACGCTCTTCAAGAACAATTGTAAATGCAGCCCCAACGTAGTGTATTTCAACAAAATATTAAGTAAATCGACACAACGTAGCAGACAATTCGCTACAAACAGCAGCACTGTTATTATCATCTGCGTAAAAGTGTTTCTCAACAACAGACTTGACTTATATTCGTACAAACAATCATTGCTGTTAAGTATTTTTGCTAACGCTTTGAACTGGTCTTTATATGCTAAACCATCAAACTCTGAATCGTGAAGCAAGAATTGAGAGTCAATAAAAGTCTTCTGATCGTATATAATGCAAACAGTCTGACATTGTTTGTTGTCTCTGTTACATGACAATTTATGAAGAAAAAATTCAGAGTTTTTTAATCCAATAACAATCCAATCTTCTTTGTGTGTGGATAAAGATTTCATTGGGAGATTCTCTTTACAGTAATAACCGATTATTTTGCATCTTGTGTTTGTTGGTGCTTTATATTTGTGATATTTGCCCAAAATAAAATATGATTTTACTCTTTCTTCAGTCTGTTGTGTTACTCCGTACAGCAATCCTGGGATCTCATTATACAGGACACATGGAATGAAAATAACAAGTGTTTCCATAATCTGTAAACACAAATTTATTTATATTTAAATTAATATTGGGAAGTAAACATTATGAGGTTATATCATTAATAGTGAGTGGAGAACATATTTTAATCGACTCACTTTCAAACTTCTTTGATACTGACGGTTTCAGACAATATCATGTCCTTCTTCAGTCATGGCGTGCACCGATTGTAGCAAAGTATACATAGGAAAAACAAAAAGGAATTTAGAAACATGCACTAAAGAACATTTTAGAAATATTAAAAATTGTGAAATTGAAAAATCAGCAATTGCTGCACATAGTTTTCTAGAACATCATAAAATTGAAAAAGAAGCGAAACTTTTGAAACAGTTGGATAAACCGTTGGAATTGACAATTTGGGAAATGATATTCATTCAGAAGAATAAATATCGATCTATGAATTTCGATATTCCGGTGGATAAAAATTTAATTACAAAGTTTATAATCCCAACGAAAGATGGCAGCACAAGAGGTGATGTCACTAAAGAAATCAACAATCACGGAATTTCATCAGTGGACACCATGACTGAAGAAGGACATGATATTGTCTGAAACTGTCGGTATCAAAGAAGTTTGAAAATGTATGAGGTGAGTCGATTAAAATATGTTCTCCACTCACTATTAAAGAAATTTATTTAATTTGTATTTCAACAAATTAGAGTAGGTGATAAAATCTTTAGATGATAAAGAAGGTATAGGCCTACAACTCAATGGTATTAATAGGTTGTTGGTACATGCGACTATTATATTAAAGTAATGTTGGGAAGTAAACATTATGAGTTATGGTGAAATTAAATGTTTCTTACCTCTCCTCATATAAATTTTCTAACTTGATTGCGATTTCGAGACTATAACTGTCTCATCCTCAGAACAGTGTTGGCGACTGGTGTTATGTCGATCGGAAGAAACTCTTCTTCTTCCCTCTGTTGGTGGACCGATGAACCTCTGGATCAGGTCAAAATTTGCAGGAATTTCGAAGTTCATAAGTTTTCCTTTGTTTTTCTGAATGTGGATCTTTTCCCAAGCCGTGAGTTCCTTTTGTTTGTCTATTTGTTTTAATTAGACTGGCTTTTGATTCAATTAAATGTTTTTCGGACCAAGCACAAGCAGCTACTGCTGACTTTTCCACTTCTCCATTTTTGATGTTTCTAAGATGTTCTTTCACCCTTGTTTTCAAATTTCTTTTCGTTTTTCCAATATAAATTTTGTCAGGGATTGTGAAAAAGATCCACATTCAGAAAAACAAAGGAAAACTCATGAACTTCGAAATTCCCGCAAATTTTGACCTGATCCAGAGGTTCATCGGTCCACCAACAGAGGGAAGAAGAAGAGTTTCTTCCGATAGACATAACACCAGTCGCCAACAAAGTTCTGAGGATGAGACAGTTATAGTCTCAAAATCACGATCAACTTAGAAAATTTATATGAGGAGAGGTAAAAAACATTTAATTTCACCATAAATTAAACCTCATAGTGATCAATTACTATAAAAGTTAAATTATGAGGTATAATCATAGAAATTCATCAGAGAATCTCCGATGAATTTCAATTATTACTATTAATTAAATAAAAATAAAACTTAGTTTTATATGATTTTCATATTTATTAAGTATTAATTCAGTGACAGCTGTTTCGGTACACTGTACCTTCTTCAGACATGTTAACAAATTATGAATTGTGTTATTATAGTACATATCAACTGATCTAAGCAACTGGTAGACCTTTTATCTCTCATATAAAGGAACACATGAGAGCATATAATAGAAATTTAGAATATTCAAAATATGCTAACCACCTATTCCAATTTAATCATTGTTTCGATCCAAATTTTGAAATTTTACATCTTTGTGATAAGGGTAAGAAGTTGGACCTTTTGGAGGCTGTAGATTTAAATAAACTGAAAAATTGTAATAAACTGTTAAATTCTCAACTTGATTTGAATGAATCACCTTTGTTAAATTTAAAAAAATTATTGTTGTATGATGCTTAGATCAGTTGATATGTACTATAATAACACAATTCATAATTTAACATGTCTGAAGAAGGTACAGTGTACCGAAACAGCTGTCACTGAATTATATCTTAATAAATATGAAAATCAAATAAAACTAAGTTTTATTTTTATTTAATTAATGAGTATGGATTTTCATCAAGTTAACACCAACTCAATTAATTCATTATTATTATTATTATTATTATTATTAGGTGATAGCGATAAAATACTAAGGTCCAACATGCACATTCTATTGAGTAGCACTAAGAAATTGAGACTGGAATTTAATAATAAAACTGAGTAGATTACGAGTATTTGAGAATAAAGTTCTTAGGAAAAATTTTGGACCATAGAGAGATGGACAGGTGAATGGAGAAGACTGCATAACAGTGAACTACATGAACTTTATAGGAAGCCAGATATAATGAGAACAGTTAAGTCTTGTACACTGCAATGGGCAGGACATGTAGCACAAATGGGGAATGAAAAATGTGCATGGAAGTTTCTTGTAGGATAATGCCCAGTTGGTAGACCAAGAATGAGGTGGGAGAATAACATTAACTATGATTTGAGGGAAGTAGGTTATACAGGGAATGATTGGAAAACATTAGCTCAGGATAGGGATGTATGGAGAGCTTATGTCCACATGGCTATGTACCTACGGGTTTGAAAGTGCCAGTGAGTTGGTTAGTTACAATGTCACACATAGAAACACATTACATAAAAGAAATGGAAGTTAATGACGAAGCCAAACATTTTGAAAAAGTGGATGAATTCAAATACTTAGGAACAATAATTACAAACAGGAATGATGTGCACAAAGAAATTAAACATGACTCAATTCTGGAAATGTATGCTATTATCCATTATATGGATTCTTGTCATCCCAACTTCTTTCAGAAATGTTTAAACTGAAAATATAAAACTGTTATTTTTCCAGTTACATTTTGTGGATGTGAAACATGAACTCTTACTTAGAGGGAGGAAAAATATTATGAGAATTAGAGAATAAAATTCTTAGGAAAATTTTTGGAGCAAAGACAGACAGACAGGTGAATGAAGAAGACTACTACTCGTATGTGATTATTACAGGAAATTAGATGTAATAAGAACAGTTAAAACTCATAGAATGTAATTGGCAGGGCATGCTGCTGAATAGGGAATTAAAGAAGGGCATGGAAACTCCTTGTAGGAAAACAAGAGGAAAAGCACCCAGTAGGTAGGTAAGAATGATGTGGGACAATAATATTAAATATGATTTGAGGAAGGTAAATTATACAGAAGTTGATTGGAAAACATTAGCTCAATATAGGGATGTGCGGAGAGTTCTTTAAAATCTCAAGTTATTAATGTCATAATTAAAATCTGAATGTGAAATCGTTAACAACTTTTGTTCAGAGGCCTCTTAATTCGGATTCTTTTACATGATGAAAATCTATAACTCAATAGGCCTACCCATGGTTCTACTTTTCTTCAAAAGGAAGTCATTCTCAGGGTTTTTATGCCCTGAAAAAAAAAAAGCATAGTACGTTTATTTTAAGGTTGATATATTCTGCAAGCACTGCTGCATTGCTACGAGACAAATGTCAATTTCATAAAAATACAAGCCTATTTCTTCACTTTTTGTTATGTTTTCATTTACAAGACAAATCATCCAATATAAGGGTTTTCCTTTTAAAAAAATCGGGTCACAAAAATACTGGTAATGAAATATTGACAAACTTAGAGAAGTTCACTATTTATTTTTAGATTCCATTTGTTAATTATTAGTAGGAGAGGATTTTGTGATGTCCGTCATATTTTTCTGAAATATTTAGGTACGTAAAACCACAATTATATGAACTATCCCTCCACAGACAGTTAAAAAGTTGTAATTACCGGTACGGAAGAAAACATTTTTTTAAATTGACTTAGACCAATAACAAGATAACGACATGAATCTATAACGCGATATATTTATATACGGACTTATATTTCAATGCGAGAAACGGCGAAATTTAATAAATATTGAGTCATAGGTTATTTTAATGATTTTTAAGCCATTTTACCTGCAATATAAAACGATTATTTATTGTCATGGCCACTATGATACTGTTAATAACCATAGAACGCCATTCAACATGCAGCCTCCCTGCATGCAGCTGCATAGAGTAACAACTCCAAGAACAAAATATCGCTAATTTTATTAAATTATTCATATATACTATTTCAAATGCCATTTATTTTTGCAACACAAAAGCAGCTTTGTAATCATTATTAATTGTATTCACTCACTAAACCCCGCTAATATTTATTATCCATGTACATTCAAAATCTTTAAGCTATGCAATGTTGGTGGCTATGTTGGTATATATATATATATATATACATTATAATTAAATGTTTAACATTGAGCAATGCAAGCTTAATATGGTATGATAAGAAAAATAAATGCCTGGACGGGATTTATTTTTCTTATACCATATATATATAAAAACGACTCACTACGCTTGCTCAGTTGATAGAATGCACCCCTTTTAGCTAACTTACTGGCACTATCGAACCCGTAGGTTCATGGCCAAGCGGACATAAGCACTCCACACATCCCTATCCTGAGCTAATGTATTCCCAGTAGTAGTCCCCGCCCAGAACCGAAAGGGAGATTATTTTACCTCCGGAAAATGTTAGCCAGTGAATGAAACCCCATGTCCGCATTTTCTGATGGATTGATACAGGTAATAACAATAAAAAGGAGTTTTTTAAATAAATACATTAAATGACTACTGACTTTGAAGAGTATCAGTTTGTAAAAATTATTCACAAAGTTCCCTTAAAGTTCTCTCATCGTTATTGGTCCTCTGTCCTCATCCAAATGTACTCACTGAATTCTGAATGTTATTTTCTTTTTTTTCCAGGAGTTTCTTGGTATTCATTTTATGAGCACTTCTTTCAATTGTTCAATGCATATTTAAACAGCCTTTGGTAGTCTTCAATCCCGCATTCTTCTTACATGTCCATCTGTGTTCAATCTCATCTCATCTATTATAGTACTTCTTTCTGCATTAATCCATTTTCTAATTTCTGTATTTCTAATTCTTTCCAGACGAGATTTTCTGGCAGCTCTTCTCCAAAAATCCATTTTAACTGCAGTTAACTATTGGCATGTTGTGTCATTGTCCAAACATCCAATCCATATACCATTATACTTTCTAGTATGGACTTATAAATTAGTTGTTTTGTTCTGTTAATGATGCTTTTACTCCATAACATTCCTATGGTTTTTCTTCCATTACTCCTTTTTGCTATTTCTTTATTTGATGCTCGATCTTTTTCTATAATTGATCCCAAATAACAGAAATTATCGCTCTTCTTTATCTTTACCCCATCAACATATAATTGATCTGGTTCATTTGTTAAATACTCTGTTTTTTTAATATTCAAACCCCATTTTTTATATGTTCTTGACAACTGATTACTAGAGTTCGGATGTTAGGCACTTAAAAATTTCAAAATAGGCGGGCAAAAAGGCACTAAATATCATTAATATAGGCACTAAAAAATTCAAAATAAGCTCTTATAAATCCTCAGGGGTCCTCATCTAGGGGATATGTGGTTGGCGACCACAAGGTGCCCAAGCTGTGCAAAACATTTCTTCCACTTACTTGTGTTTTGCACTCTTTTAACTTTACTATCTAACCTCTCTTGGTTAACTCTTGTTTTTTTGACGCCGACGCTATTAGGGCATCCGAGGGCTAGGGAGTCTTTCCTTTTCTTCCATTTCTTCTTTCCCTTATTTTCTTTTCTTCTCCAGAAATGCCTGACCAGAGGCTATAAGATGGCAGCCCCATCACTGGTCTTGCCTTCCTTTGGCCAGCAACCAATCGAAGGGACTATTATTATGCTTTCAAGTCTTATACGAGAATTTCCCTCAAACGCTGGAGGGAAAATTTTCTATAGGATCGTAACAGGCCTTGGCCTAATACTTGGAAGGAAGAAGAAGATGAAGATAAAAAACTTACTGTACCAACTGAAAATATTTATATTATACTTTATTTAATAAAAATTACATACCACTGACGTACACTGTAGAGTTGTTTCATTAGAGCACTTGTTCACGGTCAACACAAGAAGTACCTAGTATAATGCAGCAGTTACCCATGAACCTCATCCAGTTAAAACAGGTTGTGGAGGTAATGCTAGTTCTGGTGCAACTTCTTTGAACAACTGAACCCTGGATGGAGATTTGATAAATGCCTTTTACTGTTGGAAATCAAGGCATCTACGCCTGGCAACAGACCACGAATTTCCTCACAGATTCTATGCAATGCATGATTAAGACACGTTACGTGAAGCATGTTGGGGAACAGGAGTTTGAGGATCTTGCCAGCTTTCTTCATGTAGGCTGCAGCATCAGACGTAAACAGAAGAACGTCACCATATTTTATTCCATCAGGCCACAGTATATTCAATGCTGAGGTAAACACTTGCGCAATAGTTGAATTAATTGTTCACAAGCCAATAAATATATTTCAGAGGATTGATCATAGCCCATAGTGCCAATTACAAAAAAACTAAAACTCCTGGCGCGACTGGCCTAGATGGCCCTTAGCCTACCAGCCGGCTGCTGGCCTAATATCCACATGTGTCAATCACAGAGGTAGATGATCATCAGCCAGTGTAGGGGTGACATGTGGTCAGCATGTCGAGTCCCCCAGCCGATATAGCTGGTTTTCTTAACCTGGAGCCGCTACTTATTGTAGCTACCCAAATGCCTCACGATGCTGGGTGGGCACCGGTCCCATACTGACCAAAATACCATGAGAAAATGTCTTCTCCCATGGAGACTCGAACCAGCGCAAGTCCCGTAGCTCTGCACCAAGGCTTCCTGCCTTAACCACTCGGCTACGGCGCGGGATGCCAATTACAACATTAGCAATAAATCGAACAAAAGGATCTGTACTCTCGTCAACTGAAATCTTTATTTTCTTCCCATTGACCCCTTCTCTAATTCTACTAATGGCATCACTGTAACAAACATCAACATAAGATTTACGTAACGTGCTTTCATTTGGGATTTTTTCTTTTATGTACTTATGTAAATTTAAGAGAGATGGGGATTTATGATTTGAAATCTACTGCACAATATAGGAAGAAATGGTGTAAACTAGTTGAGAAGACCAAGACATTCCACTGGAAGTCATAGAGCCTGATGAAGAAGAAGAAGAAGATGTACTTATGTAAGAAATTCTTTAAAGTCGTATTTTCTAGTTTTTTGTAAAGGGATACCAGCTGAGTTAAATGCTTTGCAGAGATCCACTGAAAACTGTTTGATGTTTATTGATAGCATATGAAGATATCAGAGACGATTTTGGAATTTGTTTTGCCTCTTTACAAAGAGCAGACTTATGTATTGCAGTGTGTACGTGCTGCGTAACATGACAGTTCTTCGTGCAATTCGCAGAAATTTCACATACTCTGCAGTACAATATTACATCGTCATTTGTGAATGTTTCTGCACCAAATTCTTTCACGAAATTGGCCAGTTTGTCTTTCAGTGTTATCCGTTCTTAGGCATAGTAAAACAACTGTTTTAAAGGTAAAAAGAATAAGCCACATCCACTTGTCACACCACTTTACCTTTGAAGCACTTGTCTATGAATGAACGACTTCAGACTGAATTCAACATAAATAAATAATAGTTTTAAAAAACTAAAACAACACGCTTTATTAGAAAACCGAACTAAAAAAATGAAAAATAATTTTAATTTCCAACACGCTTGGGATAAATAATTTTACCATGAAAAGCGTGGGGTGCTCTTTATCAATTAATATATTTGATAATAAACAGATATTGGTAAAAGTAAAGTCTCTAAGAAAAAAATGTAAAAATCATACAAAGCACCCCACGCTTTTGATGGTAAAATTATTTATCCCAAGCGTGTTGGAAATTAAAATTATTTTTAATTTTTTTAGTTCGGTTTTCTAATAAAGCGTGTTGTTTTAGTTTTTTAAAACTATTATTTATTTTTTAGTTTTAATATTTTACAAAATAACATAAAAATGTAAATATCTTTAAATTTGATTCTATTGTAATATGAGCTGAAAGTAATACTCTTCTAAAAAACCTCCCAGCCGGATTTGAACCAGCAACCTATAGATTACTGAAATTATATACCACTAGAGTTCACTGCTCTACCAACTCAGCTCTTACAACGATTGACTAAAAAGTCAACAAGTCCGCAGCCTATTATACCAGTTTCCATTTTTTTTTATTTTCTGATGATTCTGGCCAGGATTTTAGAAACAAAATATGACATTATTGTATTGTCACGGGTCCTTTACAAGTACACAAAGTTTCAAGTCGATCTAATGTTTCTAAGTGGGTGAAAATCGTGTTCAAAGATGCCATTACATAGATACAAAGACACTTTTTTTTTATTTTCTGACGATTCTGGCCAGGATTTTAGAAACAAATATGAAATTATTGTATTGTCACGGGTCCTTTACAAGTATACAAACTTTCAAGTCGATCCAATGTTTCTAAGTGGGTGAAAATCGTGTTAAAAAATTCCGTTACATAGATCCAAAAACACTTTTTTTTATTTTCTGATGATTCTGGCCATGATTTTAGAAACAAAATATGAAATTATTGTATTGTCACGGGTCTTTTACAAGTATGCAAAGTTTCAAGTCAATCCAATGATTTTAAGTAGGTGAAAATTGCGTTAAAAGATTCAGTTACATAGATAGATACAGGTCAAGCTAATATAAAGTGTGTACAAATAATATTGCCACTCACTTAAGCATTTCAGCACCAGTTGGGAGAGACAAAAAAAAGCTTGAGCCACCTACCCTCTTTGTCACTCAGCAATATTTGTATTGAAAATAAGCAGAGCTATACTTTAGAATAATACAATGGGACATAGCTTAGGGCTATTTCGCTTAATGGGAGTGCATGAAGTGGAAAAATAAAATAACTGATATTTGTTATTTTCCCTAACGGGAGTGTATTGAGGGGAAAACCATCTACCTGCTAGGTTATTGTCTTATTGTCATTCTTATCCTAAAATATTCTATGAGAGAATTTATAAAATAGAACACTTGAAAATTTCTATGCAATGATATGTGCCATGATTGTTTGTCCATTTCAATCGATTTCATTGAAATACTAAGTTAATTTCGAGAAAAATGGCAAATAGGCATTTATAGGCATTATAAGCTGAAATAGGCATTTATAGGCAAAATTAACTTAATGGAAAACAATTCTACAATCGTAGGTATGAACTTACATGAAGTCACTTTTACAATATCTATAATAAATAACTGTAGGCATTTTCCCTAACATCCAGTCTCTACTGATTACAATATAATTTGCATCTTCTCCATCCTGGGTTATAATTATCTGATCATCGGCAAAAAGTAAGTGAAGTATCTTTTTATACGCTTTATATTAACTAGACCTGTAACTGAATCTATTAACGCAATTTTCGCCCACTTAAAATCGTTGGATCGACTTGAAACTTTGTATACTTATAAAAGACCTGTGACAATACAATAATTTCATATTTTGTTTCTAAAATCACGGCCAGAATCATCAGAAAATCAAAAAAAGTGTCTTTGTAGCTATGTAATGGAATTTTTGAACACGATTTTCACCCATTTAGAAACATTGGATCGACTTGAAACTTTGTATACGTGTAAAGGACCCGTGACAATACAATAAATTCATATTTATTTTCTAAAATCCTGGCCAGAATTATCAGAAAATCAAAATAAGTGTCTTTGTAGCTATGTAATGGAATTTTTGAACACGATTTTCACATTTAGAAACATTGGATCGACTTGAAACTTTGTATACGTGTAAAGGATCTGTGACAATACAATAAATTCATATTTATTTTCTAAAATCCTGGCCAGAATTATCAGAAAATCAAAATAAGTGTCTTTGTAGCTATGTAACGGAAGTTTTGAACACGATTTTCACCCACTTAGAAACATTAGATCGACTTGAAACTTTGTGTACTTGTAAAGGATCCGTGACAATACAATAATTTTATATTTTGTTTCTAAAATCCTGGCCAGAATCATCAGAAAATAAAAAAAATGAAAACTGGTATATTAGGTTGCGGACTTGTCGACTTTTTAGTCAATCGTTGTAACAGCTCAGATGGTAGAGCAGTGAACTCTAATGGTATATAATTTCAGTAATCCATAGGTCGCTGGTTCAAATCCGGCTGGGAGGTTTTTTTTTAAAAGAGTATTACTTTTAGCTCATACTACAATAGTAGCCTATCGAATTTAAAGATATTTACATTTTTATCTTATTCTGTAAAAATTAAAGCTAAATAATAAAAAATAAATAATAGTGTTAAAAAAGTAAAATAAAAACACGCTTTATTAGAAAACCGAACTAAAAAATTGAAAAATAATTTTAATTTCCAACACGCTTGGGATAAATAATTTTACCATCAAAAGCGTGGGGTGCTTTTTACACGCTTTATATTAGCTTGACCTGTATCTATCTATGTAACTGAATCTTTCAACGCGTTTTTCACCCACTTAGAAACATAGAATAGACTTGAAACTTGGTATACTTGTTAAGGACCCATGACAATACAATAATTTCATATTCATTTTCTAAAATCCTGGCCAGAATCATCAGAAAATCAAAAAAAGTGTCTTTGTATTTATGTAACGGAATCTTTGAACATGATTTTCACCCACTTAGAGACATTGGATCGACTTGAAACTTTGTATACTTGTAAAGGACCCGTGACACTACAATAATTTCATAATTTATTTCTAAATTTCTACCCAGAATCATCTGAAAATCAAAAAAATTAAAACTGGTATAATAGGTTACGACTTGTCGACTTTTTAGTCAGTCGTTGTAAGAGCTCAGTTGGTAGAGCGGTGAACTAGTGGTATATAATTTCAGTAACCCATACGTCACTGGTTCGAATCCGGCTGGGGAGGATTTTTTTTTTAGAAGAGTAATACTTTTAGCTCATTCTACAATAGTATGGAATTTTAAGATATTTACATTCTTATCTTATTCTGTAAAATATTAAAACTAAAAAATAAAAAAATTAATAATAGTTTTAAAAAACTAAAACAGCACGCTTTATTAGAAAACCGAACACAAAAATTAAAAATAATTTTAATTTCCAACGCGCTCAAATTTAAAGTGGTCAACAAAAAAATCATCTCCAACACACATAGAATAAAACTAGAATTATCAACAAAAAGAAAATAATTTTACCATCAAAAGCGTGGGGTGCTTTTTACTATTTTTACATGTTCTTCTTAGAGACTTTACTTTTACCAATATCTGTTTATTATCAAATATATTAATTGATATATAGCACCCCACGCTTTTGATGGTAAAATTATTTGTTGTTGTTGATAACTCTAGTTTTATTCTATGTGTGTTGGAGATGATTTTTTTGTTGACCACTTTAAATTTATCCCAAGCGTGTTGGAAATTAAAATTATTTTTCATTTTTGAGTTCGGTTTTCTAATAAAGCGTGTTGTTTTAGTTTTTTAAAACTATTATTTATTATGATTTTTACATTTTCTTCTTAGAGACTACTTTTACCAATATCTGTTTATTATTAAATATATTAATTGGTTAACAGCAACCCACGCTTTTGATGGTAAAACTATTTATCCCAAGCGTGTTGGAAATTAAAATTATTTTTCAATTTTTTAGTTCGGTTTTCTAATAAAGCGTGTTTTTTTAGTTTTTTAAAACTATTATTTATTTGTAGATACCTTCTTTCTGTTAATTCATTGGCAATGTGAGTTCAAATATCATGTGTATGTTGGCTGCATCCCGTTATTCCAAAGTGTAAACCGCTTCAAGTCTGTTGACGCATGCCCATGGTGTATGGTTGGAACTTGGGGGGAAAAAAAAATCTTGTCACATGTTGTAAAGTCATCATTATCATCCTTCACGGATTAGGTCTTTGACTGATGTTGAGTGATTCCGGGTTCTGTGGCCGTGGTCCATAGACCAACTAGGTCTTTGACTGTTCCGATCTCACATCTGTTCAGCCCAGCGCTTTCTTGGTCTTCCCACCAATCTTCATCCTTCAGAATTATACATCCGGCTTATTCGAGTGAGACTTTTGAGAAAGACTGTTTTACGTGGTGGATTTCCAGTCCGATTCACAAACCCAACCTGGAGGAACGGAGGTTTTCTGTTGGGTCCCTTTCCCTTAGAAGGTTGGTTTCTCCTAGGCTGACGAGAGTCCTCGTTCTGGGTTTATTTTCGAAGTTTCTCCTTCTCTTATACCCTTACCAATACTCAGTGTGTTGGGGCCTTTTATCGATAGCCATGTCTCGATTCACCGTATTCAGTTAAAGCAGTACCACATCTTGCAGAATGTGGTTCTTCACCTCGAACAGACGGTCTTCATCAGAGATAAATATCTTACATTACGTCAACCAGTAAAATCGAACCATGAATTCTACTTGCTGAGAAATTAATTTCTTTACGTAATTTCTGCGTGATGGACATTTGATGTAACATGGTGTGGGAATCCATGATTTTCTGAAGACAAGAGTGCGCCCAGTCCCCCGGTTTATTTCTTGATATGTATTTCAAGTATCAAGAAATAAACCGTATTACTCCGTTGTTCTTGCACATTGGAGGGGTGTCCCAACCCGCCGGTTGGTCATTGTCGCTGGTAATTCTTGTCTTCAGCGATATCAGCGTAAAATTTGGAGAAAAAAATGGTAATCATAAATAACATTACCTTTATTTAATTAAGCCGAAATAATTTGAAAATATAAAAAACCCTGTAAAGATAACAACCTGAACCCCTATCTGGCCCACCGGATCTTGTGGTCATGTCAGCACGTTAGTGCAGCCCAACTTATTGACAGACTCGTGGAAAACAGTGGCAGTTGGGCACCGCCAGGCCACGAATAATTTCCCGTATCCCCACAAGTCGAGGAGTTTATATGGACAGTTGAGCTACAGCCAGTTAGGATGTGGAGAGTGTGTGTGTGTGTGTGTGTGTGCGTGTGTGTGTGTGTGTGTGTGAAGATGGCAGAATCACCCTTTTATGTATCGTTCCTCTCCTTCCCCCGAATCCAGGTCCGTGGAAAAGCTGAGCCCTCTTGAGTTCATCAGCCTGCCACCCAACCTGAATCCAGATGGGTCCCAGTCCAGGATATTCCCTGTGCTGAGTGCAGAAGAGGAAGGACCCGGGGTCTGTCCTTTCCTGGCTGGAGTAGGATGTGTGATTTTTTTGTGGGTGTGTCTTTGTTTTTTCTTTGGCGTCTGCTTGTTTCTTTTTTGTGGGTGTGTGTTTCTTTTTTTTTTTGGTGTCTGCGTGTGTTTTTTTTATGGGTTTGTGTGTTTTTTTTTTTTTTTTGGTGTCTGTGTGGTTATTTTTTTTTTTTCTGT
The DNA here is from genome assembly GCA_030220185.1 of Diploptera punctata. NCBI lineage: Eukaryota > Metazoa > Arthropoda > Insecta > Blattodea > Blaberidae > Diploptera > Diploptera punctata. The sequence goes on along the minus strand of JASPKZ010007280.1, from coordinate 285,205 downwards.
GTGTGTTTATTTTTTTTTTTTGGTGTCTGTGTATATTTTTTTGTGTCTGTGTGTGTGAAGATGGCAGAATCACCCTTTTATGTATCGTTCCTCTCCTTCCCCCGAATCCAGGTCCGTGGAAAAGCTGAGCCCTCTTGAGTTCATCAGCCTGCCACCCAACCTGAATCCAGATGGGTCCCAGTCCAGGATATTCCCTGTGCTGAGTGCAGAAGAGGAAGGACCCGGGGTCTGTCCTTTCCTGGCTGGAGTAGGATGTGTGATTTTTTTGTGGGTGTGTCTTTGTTTTTTCTTTGGCGTCTGCTTGTTTCTTTTTTGTGGGTGTGTGTTTCTTTTTTTTTTTGGTGTCTGCGTGTGTTTTTTTTATGGGTTTGTGTGTTTCTTTTTTTGGTGTCTGTGTGGTTATTTTTTTTTGTGTCTGTGTGTGTTTATTTTTTTTTTTTGGTGTCTGTGTATATTTTTTTGTGTCTGTGTGTGTGAAGATGGCAGAATCACCCTTTTATGTATCGTTCCTCTCCTTCCCCCGAATCCAGGTCCGTGGAAAAGCTGAGCCCTCTTGAGTCATCAGCCTGCCACCCAACCTGAATCCAGATGGGTCCCAGTCCAGGAATATTCCCTGTGCTGAGTGCAGAAGAGGAAGGACCCGGGGTCTGTCCTTTTCTGGCTGGAGTAGGATGTGTGATTTTTTTGTGGGTGTGTGTCTTGTTTTTTCTTTGGCGTCTGCTTTGTTTCTTTTTTGTGTGGGTGTGTGTTTCTTTTTTTTTTGGTGTCTGCTGTGTTTTTTTTTATGGGTTTGTGTGTTTCTTTTTTTTTTTGGTGTCTGTGTGGTTATTTTTTTTTGTTCTGTGTGTGTTTATGTTTTTTTTTTTGGTTGTCTGTGTATATTTTTTTGTGTCTGTGTGTGTGTGAAGATGGCAGAATCACCCTTTTATGTATCGTTCCTCTCCTTCCCCCGAATCCAGGTCCGTGGAAAAGCTGAGCCCTCTTGAGTTCATCAGCCTGCCACCCAACCTGAATCCAGATGGGTCCCAGTCCAGGATATTCCCTGTGCTGAGTGCAGAAGAGGAAGGACCCGGGGTCTGTCCTTTCCTGGCTGGAGTAGGATGTGTGATTTTTTTTGTGGGTGTGCCTTTGTTTTTTTTTTGGTGTCTGCATGTGTTTTTTTATGGGTTTGTGTGTTTCTTTTTTTTTTTTTTTTTTGTTGTTGGTGTGTGTGTGTTTCTTTTTTTGTGTCTGTGTGTGTTTTTTTTGGGTGTCTATGTATGTTTTTTTGTGTCTGTGTGTGTTTCTTTTTTTTCAGTGTCTGTGTATGTTTCTTTTTTTTTTTTCGATGTCTGTGTGTGTTTCTTTTTTTTGGTGTCTGTGTATGTTTCTTTTTTGGTGTCTGTGTAAGTTTCTTTTTTTTTTTCGCTGTCTGTGTGTGTGTTCCTTTTTTTTGGTGTCTGTGTATGTTTCTTTTTTTTTCGATGTCTGTGTGTTTCTTTTTTTTTTTTTTTGGTGTCTGTGTGTTTCATTTTTTTGTGAGGGTCTGTGTGTTGTTTTTGTTGGGTGGGAATATGATGTTTTTTTGTGTGTCTGTGTGTGTTTCTTTTTTTTCAGTGTCTGTGTATGTTTCTTATTTTTTTTTTTTTCGATGTCTGTGTGTGTTCCTTTTTTTTTGTGTCTGTGGTATGTGTTCTTTTTGGTGTCTGTGTTATAGTTTCTTTTTTGTTCGCTGTCTATGTTGTGGTGTTCCCTTTTTTTTGGTGTGTCTGTGTATGTTTCTTTGTTTTCGATGGTATGTGTGTGTTTCTTTTTTTTTTGGTGTCTGTGTATGTTTCTTTTTTGGTGTCTGTGTAAGTTTCTTTTTTTTTCGGTGTCTGTGTGTGTGTTCATTTTTTTTTTGGTGTCTGTGTATGTTTCTTTTTTGGTGTCTGTGTAAGTTTCTTTTTTTTTTGGTGTCTGTGTGTGTGTTCCTTTTTTGGTGTCTGTGTATGTTTGTTCTTTTTGAGTGTCTGTGTTGTACGTTTCTTTTTTTTTGGGTGTTTTGTGTGTTGTGTTTCCTTTTTTGGTGTCTGTGTATGTTTCTTTTTTGGTGTCTGTGTAAGTTTCTTTTTTTTTTTCGGTGTCTATGTGTGTGTTCCTTTTTTTGGTGTCTGTGTATGTTTTTTTTTCGATGTCTGTGTATGTGTGTTCCTTTTTTTTTGTGTCTGTGTGTGTGTTCCTTTTTTTTGGTGTCTGTGTATGTTTCTTTTTTGGTGTCTGTGTAAGTTTCTTTTTTTTTCGGTGTCTGTGTGTGTTTCTTCTTTTTTCAGTGTCTGTGTGTGTGTTCCTTTTTTTTGGTGTCTGTGTATGTTTTTTTTTTTCGATGTCTGTGTATGTGTGTTCCTTTTTTTTTTGGTGTCTGTGTGTGTGTTCCTTTTTTTGGTGTCTGTGTATGTTTCTTTTTTGGTGTCTGTGTAAGTTTCTTTTTTTTCGGTGTCTGTGTGTGTTTCTTTTTTTTTTTTTTTTGGTGTGTATGTTCTTTTTTTTCGATGTCTGTTATGTGTGTTCCTTTTTTTTCGGTGTCTGTTGTGTGTTCCTTTTTGGTGTCTGTGTATGTTTCTTTTTTGGTGTCTGTGTAAGTTCTTTTTTTTTTCGGTGTCTGTCTCTGTGTGGTGTGGTTTTTTTGGTTGTGTGTATGTTTCTTTTTTTTTTTTTCGATGTCTGTGTATGTGTGTTCTTTTTTTTTTTGGTTGTCTGTGTGTGTGTTCTTTTTTTTGGTGTCTGTGTATGTTTCTTTTTGGTTTTTTTTGTGTCTGTGTAAGTTTGTCGTGTTTTTTTTTTCGGTGTCAGTGTGTGTTTCTTTTTTTTTCGGTTGTCTGTGTGTGTGTTTCCTTTTTTTGGTGTCTTGTGTATGTTTTTTTTTTTTCGATGTCTGTGTATGTGTGTTCCTTTTTTTTGGTTATGTAGTGGTTGTGTGTGTGTTCTCTTTTTTGGATTTTCGTCGTGTATGTTTTCCTTTTTTGGTGTCTGTCGTAAGTTTTTTTTTTCTTGGTTTGTCTGTGTGTGGTTTCTTTTTTTGTCTGTGTATGTTTCTTTTTTTTTTCGATGTCTGTGTATGTGTTGTTCCTTTTTTTTTTCGGTGTCGGGGTGGTTCCTTTTTGGTTGTCGTGTTTATGTTTCTTTTTTGGTGTCTGTGTAAGTTTTTTTTTTTCGGTGTCTGTGTGTGTGTTTCCTTTTTTTTTTGGTGTCTGTGTATGTTTCTTTTTTTTTTTCGATGTCTGTGTATGTGTGTTCCTTTTTTTTTTGGTGTCTGTGTGTGTGTTCCTTTTTTTGGTGTCTGTGTATGTTTCTTTTTTGGTGTCTGTGTAAGTTTCTTTTTTTTTTCGGTGTCTGTGTGTGTTTCTTTTTTTTTGTCTGTGTATGTTTCTTTTTTGGTGTCTGTGTGTATTTCTTTTTTGGTGTCTGTGTAAGTTTCTTTTTTTTCGGTGTCTGTGTGTGTTTCATTTTTTTGGTGTCTGTGTGTGTTTTTTTTTTTGTCTGTGTGTTTTTTTGTGTCTGTGTGTGTTTTTTGTGTGTGTGTGTGTGTAGCTGTGTGGGAAGATGGCAGAATCCCTCGTTCCTCTCCTTCCCCCGAATCCAGGTCCGTGGAAAAGCTGTGCCCCTCTCGGGTTCATCAGCCTGCACCCAACCTGAATCCAGATGGGTCCCAGTCCAGGCTATTCCCTGTGCTGAGTGCAGAGAGAGGACCGAGGTCTGTCCATCAGAATGGCAGAATCCCCCCTTTATGTATCCGTTCCTCTCCTTCCCCCGAATCCAGGTCCGTGGAAAAGCTGAGCCCCTCTTAGGTTCTCAGCCTGCCACAACCTGAATCCAGATGGGTCCCAGTCCAGGCTATTCCCTGTGCTGAGTGCAGGAGGGGAAGGACCGGGGTCTGTCCATTGGAAAGGCAGAATCCTCCCTTTATGTATCCGTTCCTCTCCTTCCCCCGATCCAGGTCCGTGGAAAGCTGAGCCCCTCTCGAGGTCATCAGCCTGCCACCCAACCTGAATCCAGATGGGTCCCAGTCCAGCTATCCCCTGTACTGAGTGCAGAAGAGAAAGGACCCGAGGTCTGTCCTTTCCTGGCTGGAGTAGGATCGTAAAGGCAGAATCCCCTTTTTGTATCCATCCTCTCCTTCCCCCAATCCAGGTCCGTGGAAAGCTTGAGCCCCTCTCGAGGTCATCAGCCTGCCACCCAACCTGAATCCAGATGGGTCCCAGTCCAGGCTATTCCCTGTGCTGAGTGCAGGAGAGGAAGGGACACGGGGTCTGTCCTTTGATCCCAAAGGAGAATCCTCCTTTTATGTATCCATTCCTCCTCCTCCCCCGAATCCAGGTCCGTGGAAAAGCTGAGCCCCCTCTCGAGGTCATCAGCCTGCCACCCAACCTGAACCCAGATGGGTCCCAGTCCAGGCTATTCCCTGTGCTGAGTGCGGAGGAGGAATGACCCGGGGTCTGTCCTTTGATCGGAAAGGCAGAATCCTCCCTTTATGTATCCATTCCTGCTCCTCCCCCGAGTCCAGGTCCGTGGTAAGCTGAGCCCCTTTCGGGTGCATCAGCCTGCCACCCAACCTGAACCCAGATGGGTCCCAGTCCAGGCTATTCCCTGTCCTGAGTGCGGAGAGGAAGGACCCGGGGTCTGTCCTTTCCTTCTCCAGCCCTTCTGAGGAAGCCCCCTAAAACACACCCACCCACCCTCTCCACATCCTAACTGGCTGTAACTCAACTGACCATATAAACTCCTCGCCTGTGGGAATCCGGGAAATTATCCGTGACCCAACAATGCCCATCTGCCAACTGTTTTCCACGAGTCTCTCAATACGTAAGTTGGGCTACGGTATCGCGTCGAGATGGCCACAAGATCACTGACTGTATCCTGACCACATGACAGGTGCTAGATACTCGAACTAAAGCCTAACATGTGCTAATCACATAACCCAATCCACGAACGTAAAATAACATCAATAGCATGTTTAACTTCCCTCTTTGGAAACAAGTTTACTCCACTCAATAAAACGGGACCGCCACGGACAATTCAGCCTACCGCCCCCTCCCCTGCTGGAGTCATCTAGCGACTCTATACGAGACCGATATTTACCCACCGATCTTATATTACAATAATAATTATGTATTATGGGGCTACATGTAATATATAGTCCATGATTTTACTAGTCTCGCCTGACACGGCAGTCAGGCGTTTATTGGAACTAAAGGTTGTTATCCCCACAGTAGATTACTTACCTTCTTCATTCTTCTTTAATCCTCTTGAAATAATTTGTCGTTTTAAATAAACACATTCATAACTAACAGTTTCCAGGATTTCACTTGATTATTACATTTTATTGTTACGAAGAAATAATAATAATAATAAGTTGTCTTAACAACGACTGCAGAATCCGGCTGAGAGGAGTTAAGTGTGGGCTGCATTTGATACGCATCTGTTTCTAAGTAACTAAATTTTCATTATTGCGCTCTGATCGGGCCTCTCCAATGACACAGATTACAAATAAATAAATAAATAAATAAATAAATATATATATATATATATATATATATATGTGTGTGTGTGTGTGTCGCTGTGATTTCGAGGTAGCGTGCTGCCTTACCACGCAACGGGCCCCGGTTCGATTCCCGGTCGGGACAAGCTTCCTGTTTTTTTTCCTCACCTGTAAGACAAATGTCAAATAGCGTTGAGGCCCAAATGGTCTCCGAACATCATCTGGCCACCATCATCAATATAATCAATATCATCATCATCCCCGGTGTGGAAAGTAACGGGAAGCTATCACACCTGTAATTCCCTAGTAAAGCTGCAAAGCATAGCATGAAAATGCTATTGTTGGAGTGAAAGACCTGCCCTAGGTCAGAACACTATATATAAACCAACATTTAACGTAAAATTCGTAATAGTTAAACCAGAAATGTAATTTCTTAGAAGAAAAGTTAAATTCTACAATTCCATAAAATGGCGACTGAACATTTTATTATTCAAACAGGCAGTAATACTATCGACTAAAAGCGACAAATACTTATCAGAGGCTTCTTACTCCAGCTTGAGGTTCTTTCGCGTGTCGTAAAACTGAAACTCGGGTCTGATAACTTTACTTCTCATCTGAGGGAAGCTATACACAAGATTTTTCACTTGAAAAAAAAAATCATCAACTCTAACCGAATTAACTACGTTAAAATCATGTTGTACTGTAGAACAAAAAGTAATTTATTTCGCAACTTCCATGACAATGATTTGTTTCATTTATTCCATAATCCTAGACAGTATAACACAACCATAAATTTATCTAATTTGTAATTAAGCTATTCTTTAATACTGTCATTATCGTTCCAAAGCTTTCTGGTTTTCTGCAAATATTATTTTAATCTTCATTTTAGAATGTCCTGATTTCTACATCCCTGTCACTATTCAACACATTGCACAGTGATCCAGAATGCGAAAAAAATCGGCAAAAATCTGGAAGTCACTATTTGGGCTACAAATCAATCCACATTTGTAAGATTAACAATTTTAGGAGTAAAAAAAAATCTGGGTCTGCACATTTGATGCGGGGGCCTTTAATTGTCATGTGCAAAATATTCGTTATGAGTTATGACTAATTTAACAAACACAATTTATTTGCGAGATACTGTACTTTGAAAAGTGGATTAATCTACAGTCACAAATAGGCATATGCATTTAGAAAGTAATAATTAATAATAATAATAATAATAATAATAATAATAATAATAATATAAAAAAATATAAGAACTGGATCATGTAATGCAACTATATGGCAGGTTGTATGATCCAACAAATTCTGTAACTTCACATCTGCTGAAGATTCACTAAAAATCCTTACTAATGTAACAACGTTCTTTGCTTTATTGGATACGATTAAATAACCGATAGATATTAGCATGCCTTTCTTTTGCTTGGGCTCTTATAAGCTTATATTGCCTTTGGCATAAATTAGCTTCAATAATTAACTAAATAACTCCCGTTTCATTGCAATGTTTTATTTGGAGTTGTGATTTTGATAATTTCGAAAATCGAAGGGTTTTTCTGCTCTTGTTGGAGCTGTTTAGACAGCTTCATTTGCTTGTTCCGATGTCTTCCCTCCTTGCACTTTCAAATGTACTTTGGTTGCAAAAGCGAGTTCTTTAGACGAGTTTTCACATCTATCCTACTATCAACTAAAAACACATCACTCATTTCACTTTAGTTAAGTATTTTGCTGCAGAACAGCGACACCTCTACACGGACTTTTTTCTTTTCATATAATATTCAGATATACTTTCAATATTTATAGAATGTAACACAAATTGAAACAAATGTTTGATCCGATTATTCCGAGCCTCACCTGATTTTTCACGGAGAGCTTCGTACAGTCCCCTTCTAGATTTGTAGAATTCCATAAAAGACCACAACTGGATAATAATATGTATGAAAGTTTATATATTAGCAAGCTTAAAGAAATTACTTATTTCACGGACATTGCACTACTGCTATCAGCTGCCAATTATTATAGCGGCAGATTTCACGTCCTGGTTGCAAAGCGCACACACGCTCACTGGCGGCAAAATCACGCATTATCTGTACAAGACGAGTCCATTAATGTGTTGCGTAAATCTAAAGCTGTAAACTATTGCAAAAGTTTTCACCCGCACCAGATTCGCAACACTTTAAATTATACTTGGGTATAGAAATCGTCGTGGGAAATGACGGCGAAAGCGTTATAACTTATAACTCAAGATGACTTTCGTTTTTTCAAGTCCGAAATATATCATCATCATGGACAAATTCGTTTTAGGCCATGTGGCCTGTACGGCAAACCTAGCGAAGATGGTCTTGATCTTTCCACCGATGTTTTGGTATTCCTTGGTTCCTATGTCCAGTTGGAGTATATTGGAATGCCAATTTTGGAAGTCCATTAGTCCGAAATAAAACTTATTAATTATATTAAAATTCAGATATAGCTCTTTGTTCGTGCATTAGCAAGAAGGTATAAGTCTACTTAACACAATCATAGTGAGAGGCATTAAAATAATTGTCATAAGTAATGCCACGAGTGATCCCCAAATTCTCTAGATAAATTCACTCCTCACTTCGTGAGCCGTGAATTTGAAGTGAGGAGTGAATTTATCGATAATTTGGAAATCACTCGTGGCATTTGTTAGGACTATTTAAGGAATAAAATGAAGCTTTTTACTCACAAATCATTATTTAAATATAGTCATTTTAAAACATTTATTTATTTAATGTAAACGGCTATGTTTGAAAACAAACGAGAAACGATTGGTACGCTTCATTTGCTTCTTTTGTTCGTCACTGCAACCAGATCATATTATTTATTGCCAAAGGAACGAAATATTGTAAGAATGCACTTTAGTGGTGAAAAAATTAAACAAATCAAACTGTATATTAATTCATTTCTGATATGTTTCTGATGTCTATGATGTAAATATGACAATTATATTTTTCTGGGAAAAAATACATTTAAGAAAGTGCAAACAGTGGTTTCTTTTTTAGGTGGTATAATCAATGTTTTTATATTAACTCCCGCATGCGGTATGTGTTGACATTCTTACACTATATATGCTATCTGGTAGCCGTATTTCTTCGTTCTCTATGTTCCCGAATGGCACAGATTAATCCCTGCTATTGGTTCAACGTGATTATATTTCATTGGGCGATGAAGCCGTATTTGTTCAATCTTATTGGCCGTATTTTGTTTCACGTAAAATGGCTGCGAACAGCTGTTTTTAGAAGGATAGAGAACAGGGTTAGGTGGAAACTCAATGCATTTGATGTTATAACAAATAAATCAGGAATGATATATATTTGTATATAGACTTTTAATTTGTATCAAGTCTCAAATTCATTTGCGCCTGGATATATCGTCTATTATAACATATGACGTGGAGTGATGTCTTTGGTTATGCCAGTGACGGAGGAGGAACGAAATGCTGACCAGGGTAGACGTGGCCAGAAAGACACATTTTTCAATTCAAACATGTATTTTTATGGCCGTGAAGTATGTTTCATTTTGGCATTATTGATTACGTCATATGCAGCTTTTCAAAATTCGTAAGTAACTAGAATGACAAGCTGCGTCATGTATGAATTAAATCAATCAGATATTTTTTTACTAATTGTTATATTTTTTAAATTTACAGACCGCCTAAAATATCAAAAAGTCCATCTCCAGTTCCTTTTTTTCCCAGAAATTCCTTAGTTGCAGATTTTTATAATGGACAACTTAGCCCAGCATTTGAGAGAGTTTCTGAATCTGATATCTCATTCGTCATGTACTATGCTCCATGGGATGCAGAGAGTCAATCGACAAGAACACAATTTAAAATTGTTGCTCAATATTTCTACAAGCAGGTATTACAATATAAGTTACATATGTATTAGTAATTGGTTGTTACTGAATAGTAAGTGTCACTTAATAGTTCAGTAGAATGAATTAATTCATTATGACAAGCAATATCAAATCCAAACAAAAACTGCAGGAAAAAGTCGGTTATATGTGTCACATGAATTTTTCTAAGTTCCACAGAATCGCAGTGCGCATGCGCAAGTTGCAGGAATTGCTGTAATGGTTAATATAGCCTCCGGTAGATGGCTCTGCAGTCAGCGTTACCAACTTTGGGAATAAATTTCCAAATGCAAAAAAAAGTGGACGTTAACTAACTTGCCATTTTCTAACTAAAGAAAACAATTTACATGCATATTATTTATTCCCAAATGCTTAAAAAAATGGACGTAAACCAACTTCCCATTTGCTAACGTAACAAAGCAATATTCATGCATACTATTTAATGAACTATAAACTAATTTTTACGTACACTAACACTAAATATGGTTTCAAATTATTCTCAAATGGTGGCAACATTGGAATAACATGGTAAAGTAGCAAGCAAGTAATTTATCCATGATCATGTTTTACGTAAATATATAAATATAAAATATTGTAAAGAAAGCTTGAAGATCATTGGAAAATGTTTAAAACAGTACAAAACGTGTTTACGAGTGTTTAGTGCATCAGTGGCATAAGAGTGTAAGTGTAGAATTGTGAGAGACATAAAACCTACCACATCAAACTGCACTTAAACTAGCGTGAAATATTTTCTAAGTCCTATAGAACAACGGTGCGCATGCGCCAGAGTTTATAGAGCCAGCGATGACCCACAATCGAACCACATATCGATTATCATCCTTGATTATTATCCGTTGCTATGAAATTTAAATGACCAATATTTGCAATAAATCCCCAAATCTATGTTAAAAAAATATATTAATAATATTAAAATTATCAATCGTTTATTAAAAATGGGTGTACACTTACTTATCACTCACTGATGCTGTTCCAACCAGTGATAGAATAATCATAGACTAAGTAATATATTCTGTGGAGAAAATAGCAGTTAGCATCACAATATTGTCTAACAGTGTCATAATATTGTGATTTGCATATTTAAATAAATACTTCAAAATTGTCTAATAATTTTATAAAAATTGTTTGAAAAAGTTTAAAATATTAAATAATGTTAGTAAATACAGAAGAAGAGCTATAGATTACAACAATATAACTGAAAAATCAAGTGCTAGTAGAAGTGCAGTTGAACCAAAATATTAACTATCTAATTATAGTATGCAAATCATAAAAATATGCGAATGAAATTGCGTTTTCATCAAAATATCCGCATCAATTTGCCCAATTCATAAAAATGATTGATGATTGATTGATTTATCCCCATTTGTTCAGCTTGGGACATGGGTGCTCCCCTAATGGAAAGTTTCTTAACCAGAATAATTTAGCTATGCTTAATTCCCTATAAATGTCAGCAAATGACATGTGGTTAATACATCAGTTCGAGGAGGCATCTGGTAAAAGTTAGGTAATACTTGTATAGTTAAATTTTGGGATAATGTTTCCATTAAGCGCAGTGAGAATTTTTTCTAAGTCCCAGGCAGACACCATGTGAATGCGCCAAATAATGCAAAGCGGTTTACTCTATGGAATATCGCGATGCAGCCAACATTATACATGCTATTTAACAAACCTAAAAGCTAACCTAATGCAATTTTAAGTACTCTAACCTAAAAGTTAACCTAATGCAATTTAAGCACTCTAACCTGTGAAAGAATGCAACTCCCAAAAATAAATAGTAAGTTCTGAAATTCTAAAGTACATACTCTATAATGGCTGCACTGTTGTTGCATAGAATATTCATTAAAATCAATATGGCTGCCACGTCTTCATGTTATGTATATAGTTAAATATCATAGAATAATATGTTGAAATAATCATTAGAAAAAATGTGAAATTTATTGTAAATAGTGGGAAATAATTAAAAAATATATTGTTTATTTTTTTATTATTTCACTCACCTCATACTTCATAATTCATAGCAGACCCTGGGTTTCTTCACATCTTTTGTGACATTCTCAATGCCGTGTCATGTTCACAACTGACGTCCAACGGCTTTCTATCCTGCAGACTGACCTCTGAGCCATCTGGTGGCCGACCGAAGAATTTCCAAATCAGTCCTCTCTCCTTATAACCGGGTATTTCAAAATTCATAGTTGTATTTTCATTCTTGCATATGTAAATTTTTAAAAAAAAATTTAAATGATTACAGCTTAGGTAATTTAATAAAAACCAACAAAAATGAAAAGATTGAAGACTGCAAAAAATCGGGAATTTATCAAATTAATTGTAAAGATTGTGAAAAGATATACATAGGAAAAACAAAAAGGAATCTAAATACAAGATTAAAAGAACACCTCAGAAATGTTAAAAATGGAGAAACTGAAAAATCTGCAATAGCTGCACATGCCTGGTCAGAAAAACATAGAATAGAAACCAAAACAAAATTACTTAAACAATTGGAAAAACCGAAGGAACTCACAATTTGGGAAAAAATTTACATATGCAAGAATGAAAATACAACTATGAATTTTGAAATACCCGGTTATAAGGAGAGAGGACTGATTTGGAAATTCTTCGGTCGGCCACCAGATGGCGCAGAGGTCAGTCTGCAGGATAGAAAGCTGTTGGACGTCAGTTGTGAACGTGACACGGCATTGAGAATGTCACAAAAGATGTGAAGAAACCCTGGGTCTGCTATGAATTATGAAGTTTGAGGTGAGTGAAATAATAAAAAATAAACAATATTAAAAAACCACATAGTGTTATTTCCTATCTACATAACTTAATTTTAAAATATACCTGTTGGCGCGTGGTGTCTACCTGGGACTTAGAAAAAATTCTGACTGTGCTTAATGGAAACATCGGCCAAATTTTGTTTCAGATGCGTTTTTATTCAGGCTTGAGGTTCTTTTACGAGCCTGATAATATTCAGATTTGGGACACCTGGAAGATTTGTCTGGCTCAACTGCACTTATGCTAGCGCTTGGTTTTACAGTTATATTATTGTAAACTATAGCTCTTCTTCTGTATTTTCTAACATTATTTAATATTTTTAATTTTTTCAAACAATTTTTATAACATTATTAGACAATTTTGAAGTATTTATTTAAATATGCTAATCACAATATTATGACACTGTTAGACAATATTGTGATGCTAACTGCTATTTTCTCCACAGAGTATATTACTCAGTCTATGATTTTTCTATCACTGGTTGGATCAGCGTTAGGAAGTGATAAGTAAGTGTACACCCATTTTTAATAAACGTTTGGTGATTTTAATATTATTAATATATTTTTTAACATAGATTTGGGGATTTATTGCTAATATTGAAAAAGAAGCAAACTTTTGAAACATCTATCCAAACCTTTGGATTTAACAGTTTGGGAAAAGATATATATTCAAAAAATCCACACTAGAACCATGAACTTCAAAATTCGAGACGAACCAAGCTTGATTACAAAGTTCTTAAAAAAATACAACAGATGGCAGTTTAGAAAATTATTCCTTCAAAAGAACACCAGATGGCAGTTTGGATAATTACCAACAAAAGAAAAAAATTGACAGTCATGAAAACAGCTGATGATGGTAATGATGGACGCTGATACTGCAGTGCTGTGTTTAAAAAAAACATAGAAGTATGAGGTAAGAAGAATTCACGATTCATTTGATTCTTATCAATAAAACCTCATAATGTTAAAAATTCCCAAATTTATTATATTACATTTATTTATTTATTTTGAGTGCGCCTCTGGATGGTTCAGATTCACAATTGGACCTGGTAGGTGGTGCTGCAATTGGTTTATAAGAAACTATTCTTTTTATATTTCTAAGATTTTTTTGCATATCGGAACATATAATCCCAAAATTTCACTCCCCACCAAACCGCAATATTTTTAAAATGAAAAAAATTATTGGAAAAACTGCACTTACACTATCTCAAAACTGCAAAGAACTGCGAAAACACGGTAGCAGTTAGAAGTAGCAGCGATAACGTTATCATTGAATGATAACCCACAAACATCATAGTGAGTTACCAAACGTTTATTAAAAATGGGTGTACACTTATCACTCCCTAACGCTGATGCAACCAGCGATAAGCCAAAACAGCAATAGAAAAATCATAGACTAAGTAATATACTCTGTGGAGAAAATAGCAGTTAGTGTCAACAGTCTAACAGTCTCATAATATTGCAATTTGCGTATTTAAATAAATACTTTAAAATTGTCTAATAATGTTATAAAAATTGTTTTAAAACATTTTAAAATATTAGAAAATGATGGTAAGTACAGAACAAAAGCTATAGTTTACAACAATATAACAGAAACATTTTGAGATAGTAGAAGTGCAGTTGAGCCAAATTATTAATTGACCATTAAAACTTTGTGGGAAGTCCATGAACAATTGACCTTCTGAGAATAATTTGGGCACGAGAACGTCTGTCGGGTCCGCTAGTATAAATATATTTGTTTTGTTTGTTGCAGATTTATTTTGCAGCTATCAACTGCTGGCAGCCGCACAGTGAATGTAAACAACAGTTCAACAAGGTGCAGCAGTTCCCAGTGCTCATCGTGTACACACAACACAACAAGGGCATTCAGTACAAGGGAATCCGCGAGGCTACACACATGATCCGCTTCCTTCAGTTCTTCCTGCGCCCTCTTGAGCAAATCAGAACTCACGATGACCTCATCAACCTCATGACCACACATGATGTAATTCTTATCTGTATTTATGTCTAGTTAGTTGAAACTTATAGGTTGGTCACCTTGCTCCCATCTAGTTTTAGGGCCGCATGCAAATACATTAGTTTCTACTCAAATTACTTCCAATCACTGGTGAGCTGACTCACCGTGAGCAATTGCTGAGATCGAATTAACGGCCGACTTACCGGTCATGCATGAAAGTTGACGTTTTCGTAATATTGGCAACGAATTACCCAGAATTCTCATCGATAAAACCACTTCTGTTATTTTCGTCTGCTATAGAGGAACGCATTTACGCTTACGTCCCGCAAATAATACCGTATACAACGACGTCTGCGTCGTGCAATATTATGCTGGTTCTTCCAGTTGAATTCTTTGGTAGACTCTATAAAATTCCTCTTTTCCGTGTATACCGAAAACATGATCTTCAAGGTCCGACATCTTGGATAAAGCAGCAGAGGTTTCAAACTACATCGGTTCCCTTTGGGATTTTCACGATAAGTTTCTATCTTGAGCTATGATCTTAAGGTACCTCGTCAGGTAGCTTACAATTATTATCGCATGAATAGATTTCTGAGTAAGCAAAATGTATTTGGATAAAACTTTCTCAGCAGAGAATGCCTTTTACTGTCTAATGCATTCAAACATTCGACCCTTAATCTTCTTGTATCTAGTAGTAATAGTAGTCTAATGCCCATTAGCTTGGATGTGTTCCATTTGCTTTCTTGCTTCCCAATAGCCAGAGTTCTTGCAGGTGACATCTTCAGAGCCTCACAGCTAGCAAGATGATCTTTGTTCATGGTAGTGTTATTGTCTTGGCACAGGATACAATTTGGAGAGTTGAAGATTCCAATTTTACGGAGGTGTGCTGCCAGGTAGTCATGGCCTGTTAACAGTCTGAATGTTGCTACTGCTTCATGTCTTGGTTGTTCAGGTATTAAGTTTTTATTCTGCGAGATAGCTGCCCATATTTTCCTTAACAGAGATTTAGGCGCTTTCCCCCTACAGGGTAGAATTTGAACCATACTAATTTAGTTACACTTGTTTTCGTATAGATGTCTTTTGAGTGGTCCGTGGTCAGTGTTCCGTCTCATACTGACATCTAGGAAACCAAAGTAGTACTAGAACGGGAAACTTCAGTAAATTTTGCTTAGAGGTCTATTCATTCAGGCTTAAGGATTTTTTACAAGCCTGAAAATCTTCAGACTCGGAACCCACGACTTAATGTCCCTCCCGGAAGACTTGCTCCTTGGATTTTTTCCATCCTGAAAAAATCCATCGACCCTGGCCAGGTTTGAACCCGTGACACTCGGGACTAGAGGCAAGGAGCATAACCACTAGTCCACCACAGCTGATTTTATGTACGCAGTTAATTCTCATGCACCAAATGCTATGAAACCTTTGCTTCTATCTTGCAAATGGCGGCTTTGTTATTAAGAAGACATTTATTTGGGAATTTTACATTTCATTATAAAGCCAGTATGGCTTCTTTCAATGTTTTTATTATTCATATCATACATCTCAATGATGGATAAAAAAGGTTTCATAGCATTTGGTACGTGGGGGCACGCCATAGCGTAGTGGTTAATGCACTGCACTACAAGCTGGAAGGTCGAGGGTTCGAGTTCTGGTGGGGTCAGGAGTTTTAAACTGACCCAAACTTTCTGGCAGCACTATGGCCCTGGAGTCGACTCAGCCTCTAACGGAAATGAGTACCAGACACTTGTTCTGGGAGTAAAGGCAGCCGTCACACAGGGCTGACAACCCAGCTGACATCAAGTGCCAATTGTCTAGAAAAAGTGGGAGCCTTAACCTCCTACTAACCCTAGGGCCTCCTAAGGCCTGTAGTGGGATCACTTTAGCATTTGGTACACGGGAATTAACAGCGTATATATGAAAGAAAAATTTGCATTTAGATTGGAGCTTGTTCAGATAGCTCAGTCAGTAGAGTGTTGGCCTAGAAAGCCAAAGGTCCTTGGTTCAAACCCCAGTCTGAGCGTATAATTTTTCTCTTCAGATATGATTTATCCATCCATCATGTTGTTTTCAAATGCAGGGCCTTGGCAACAGAGCCATTAGCGTAATTGAGATGTATGTAATGAATATTAAAAACCTTGATTAAATGTTTTGTTGGCAGGCTGTGGTAGTTGGATTTTTTAATTTTCTGGGGAATGTTGGTGGCGCAGGATACTATACATTTTACAGTGCTGCCCTCAAGTTCCTGGAGCGAGACCCATACAGGGAGATTGGATTTGCAGTCGTGACAGATGTTGGTACAGCTGAGAAGCTAATGGTTGACGAAATACCATCTGTTCGCTTGTACATGTGGAATGAAACTCTGGTAATTATAGTACAGTAATTTTATATATATATATATATATATATATATATATATATCGGTTGTTTGACATTGTCCAATTCCTAATAGCCAATTTTGTCGAACCATCCAATCTCCTGGTTGTAGATGTTTCTCCTTCATGTATAAATATGGGCGAACGTTTTTCTCTTCAAATATAATTAATCTTTCATTGAGAAATGTTAAATGAATAATAAAAACATCATTAGAAGCCTTACTAGCTTTATAAAGTAATGTTAAATTCCCAATAAATGTCTTCTTAACTAAGAAGCTGCCATTTGCAAAGATAGAAACAATGGTTTCAAAAGCATTTGGCGCGAGGAAATTACAACGTATATAAGAGAAAAATTTGCATCTAGATCGTAACTCGCCTCGGTAGCTCAGTTGGTAGAGCACTTGGTCCGGAAAGCCAAGGGTCCCGGGTTCGAGTCCCGGTCTGGGTGAAAATTTTTCTCTTCAAATATAATTTATCTTTCATTGAGAAATGTTAAATCAATAATAAAAACATCATTAGAAGCCTTACTAGCTTTATAAAGTAATGTTAAATTCCCCATAAATGTCTTCTTAACTAAGAAGCCACCATTTGCAAAGATAGAAGCAATGGTTTCAAAAGCATTTGGCGATAGGGAATTACAACGTATATAAGAGAAAAATTTGCGTCTAGATCGTAACTCGCCTCGGTAGCTCAGTTGGTAGAGCACTTGGTCCGGAAAGCCAAGGGTCCCGGGTTCGAGTCCCGGTCTGGGTGAAAATTTTTCTCTTCAAATATAATTTATCTTTCATTGAGAAATGTTAAATCAATAATAAAAACATCATTAGAAGCCTTACTAGCTTTATAAAGTAATGTTAAATTCCCAATAAATGTCTTCTTAACTAAGAAGCCGCCATTTGCAAAGATAGAAGCAATGGTTTCAAAAGCATTTGGCGATAGGGAATTACAATGTATATAAGAGAAAAATTTGCGTCTAGATCATAACTTGCCTCGGTAGCTCAGTTGGTAGAGCACTTGGTCCGGAAAGCCAAGGGTCCCGGGTTCGAGTCCCGGTCTGGGCAAAAATTTTTCTCTTCAAATATAATTTATAAATATATTCCCTGACTCCAGGAAGTTTTAGGTCTTCCTCTGCCTTGTCTTCCCCTCAGGTTTCCATTCCAAAACACATTTTGGTAGTCGATCCTCTTCCATTTGCTGGACATGTCCATACCATCTTAATTACTGAGTTTTAATATACTGTAAGAAAATATCTTCATTCTTCATTTTATATCTTATAACTGAGTTTCTAATTTTTTCTTTTCTCGAAATTCTTCTTGAAAGTAAATATTATTAAAATGTTCACCGCTGTGGTCTCGAGGCAGCGTGCTGCCTTGTCACGCAGTGAGCCCGGGTTCAATTCCTGGCCGGGACAGTTTTCCTGGGTGAGGTTTTTTTGGGGTTTATCTTCACCTGTAAGGCAAATGTCAGGAAACTTTAAGACCCAAACAGTCCCTCAACATCATCTGGCCATCACAATCATCATCAGTATTAATATTCATCTTAGATTAAGCTTAGGATTAAGGACTCTCCTGGTGCACCACTATCATCATAATCATCACCCATCACAACATCGGAAGTGGGTTACAATTATGCCAATGCCAGGAGAGAACACCAGAAATGTCAAAAAGGACAATCTGGGGCATTTAAAAAAAAAGAGGAAGACATGATGTCGGAAGACCTAGAAAATATTGGGCTGATGCATTATGAAGTCGGAATGGGCCTAATCCTTGATGATGATGATGAGTTTAAAAATCCTGTCCCCACCTGGACTCGAACCCTCGACCTTCTGGATTTTAGCATTCTTTTAACCAACTAAGTTACGGCATGCCCCTCTTAATAAATTGCTCATGTCTATGGGCCACAGACTAAATGCCTTGAGCATTTAATAAATAAATTGCATCATAGTGTTACTTTGTATAAATTTTTATAAATTAAGTTTTGTACAGAATTAATTCAGAAATATGGCTATACGTTTGATCGCATTTTGTGACGAAAATATTATTATTAAAGGAAATATGATGTTATCATTGGAAAGGGAATCCTTCAAATTACAACAATAGAACAAAACAAAACAAATCACTGCTCATGTGCAGCTTGGCGGGTTGATTTTTTTGGGCTAGCGTCGAACGCCTGCACAATTCTCTTCATTGTTACTGCATCCGTGCTTCCAGGAGGTTTGATTTTCTGCATTCTTCCCGTTTCCAGCAGTCATTTTCTTCACTTCCCCACAGTCGATGGCTGTGATGTTATGTTAAACTCACGTATTACCTATCTTGCGGCCTCACAATCATTAGCATACGTTATTGCCCATGCAGCAATTGTAATTTGCTGTTTCATATTCAATGCCATTTTGACTAATGATGTAAGTTGTACACTGTTTCGTTTTATTCCATTTTTTGTAATTTGAATAATTGCCTTTGCAACGGTAATTTCATATTTCCTGTAATGGTAATATGTTCATCACACAACGCGATCAAATGTATAGCCATATTTATGATTCACCCCTGGGTAGGAAATAACACTATGAGATTTATTTTAATTTTGTTTAGTTGTTTCTTGACTCACCTCATACTTCTTAACTCAGTTGTGAATGTGAACAGCATTGAGAATGTCACAAATACAGTGACGAAATCTAGATATGCAATGGAGTTAAGAAGTATGAGGTGAGTGAAGAAACAAATGAACAAAATTTTATAAATGTTGGATATTTTGCAGCTGTACAGTCGTGATGACGAGTATACACCTGATTCGCTTGTCAAGTGGATCTCGGGGAATGCCCACCAGGTGTCGGTGTGGGTGTCGCCTCCTGGTGTGAAAAGTCTGACCCTTGCTCCGTACGTAGAAGATGGCTCAGTGTTGATAATGTTTACTCCCAGGAATCCACTGGACGAGCACTTCTACAACTACAAGCTGGTTAGTACGTATACAACTCCATATGTTGATTGGTAATTCTCAAGCTTATTGCAATTCTTCTCTTGTTTCCCAGTATCTTCATTAAACCCATTATTTTTTCTAATGTTTTTTCTATATAAAACTAAATATACGATCGCATGTAGAAATACATTATATTATGGAAATGGACAGCTAATGACAAATGAGGGAAATTTTGAAGAAGTGGCTGAATTCAAATGCCTAGGAACAATAATCACAAATAGGAATGAGATGCACAAGGAATTTAAACATAGGCTCAATTCTGGAAATGCCTGCTATTATGCATTGCAGAGACTTTTGATGTCCGAACTCCTTTCAAAAAACGTTAAACTCAAAATATATAAAACTATTATTCTACCAGTTATATTATATGGGTGCGAAACATGGACTCTTACTTTAAGGGAGGAAAGGAGATTACAGATATTTGAGAATAAAGTACTTAGGAAAATTTTTGGACCAAAGAGAGATGAACAGACAGGTGAATGGAGAAGACTGCATAACAGTGAATTACATGGTCTTTATAGGAAGCCAGATATAATAAGAAACAGTTAAGTCTCGTAGATTGCGATGGGCAGGACATGTTGCACGTATGGGGAATGAAAGACTTGCATGGAAGCTTCTTGTAGGAAAGCCAGAGGGAAAACGCCCAGTTGGTAGACCAAGAATGAGGTGGGAGAATAACATTAACTATGATTTGAGGGAAGTAGATTATACAGGGAATGATTGGAAAGCATTAGCTCAGGATAGGGATGTATGGAGAGCTCATGTCCGTGCGGCCATGAACCTACGGGTTCGATAGTGCCAGTGAGTAAGTAATGTTTTTTCTATATTTCAGTTCTTTGTTTAACATCCTCTTTATGAAACTATTGAATGTGCTAATTTTTTGCTCGTGAGGATGTCTTTGAGTTATTGTTGATAATCAGGTTGAATCAAGTAGATAATTTTTAATAAATTAATGAGTCATTTTAACATCTTACCTCATATTTTATGTTTTATCAAACACGGTAACTATAGTTTTCAAATGATCTTGTCATTCATTTTCAACCGCCATTATGACTACTGGATATTCGTTGGAATCTCCCTCTATAACGTTGCCATCTGGTGTTGATTTGACGAACTTTGAGATATCGTTGCCATCTGGTGTTGATTCGATGAACTTCGAGATGAAGTCACGTTCATCCGGAATGTCGAAATTCATAGATTTAAATTTGTTCTTCTGTATAAATATTTTCTCCCAAACTGTCAAATCCAAAGGTTTTTCCAAATGTTTTAGAAGTTTAGCTTCTTTTTCAATTCTATGACCTTCCAACAAACTATGTGCTGCAATAGCTGATTTTTCAATTTCACCATTTTTAATATTTCTAAAGTGTTCATTTGTTGGAAGGTCATAGAATTGAAAAAGAAGCTAAACTTCTAAAACATTTGGAAAAACCTTTGGATTTGACAGTTTGGGAGAAAATATTTATACAGAAGAACAAATTTAAATCTATGAATTTCGACATTCCGGATGAACGTGACCTCATCTCGAAGTTCATCGAATCAACACCAGATGGCAACGTTATATCCGATAGTCATAATGGCGGTTGAAAATGAATGACAAGATCATTTGAAAACTATAGTTACCGTTGATGTTTTTATTATTAATTTAACATTTCTCAATGAAAGATAAATTAAATTTGAAGAGAAAAATTTTCGCCTAGACCGGGACTCGAACCCGGGACCCTTGGCTTTCCGGGCCAAGTGCTCTACCAACTGAGCTACCGAGGCGAGTTACGATCTAGATGCAAATTTTTCTCTTATATACGTTGTAATTCCCTATCGCCAAATGCTTTTGAAACCATTGTTTCTATCTTTGCAAATGGCGGCTTCTTAGTTAAGAAGACATTTATTGGAAATTTAACATTACTTTTAAAAGCCAGTAAGGCCTCTAATGATGTTTTTATTATTAATTTAACATTTCTCAATGAAAGATAAATTAAATTTGAAGAGAAAAATTTTCGCCTAGACCGGGACTCGAACCCGGGACCCTTGGCTTTCCGGGCCAAGTGCTCTACCAACTGAGCTACCGAGGCGAGTTACGATCTAGACGCAAATTTTTCTCTTCAAATTTATAGTTACCGTGTTTGATAAAACATAAAATATGAGGTAAGATGTTAAAATGACTCATTAATTTATTAATTAAGAACCTCATAATGTGTTTCCCAATTTTAACTTTGAATAGTTAATTTTGTTTTATTTTTAGTGTTCTGCCCTAGGACAGGTCTTTCACTGCAATTTTTCATGCTGTGCTTTGCAGCTTTACTAGGGAATTGCAGATGTGGTAGCTTCCCGTTGCTTTCCACACCGTGGGATGGAGTAATGATAATGATGATGGCCAGATGATGTTCAGGGACCTTTTGGGCCTCAAAGCTATCTGACATTTGTCTTATAGGTGATGAAAGCCCCATAAAAAACCTCACCCAGGAATGTATTCATGTAGACTTTCATGGCCGGAGTTGCTATGATGATCTTGAAGAAGATTTTCGGGCTGTAGGCCGTGGTCGTGAGGCTTGTAGTTCCCCTTCATGACCACAGCCTACTGCCCGAAAATCTTCAAGATCATCATCTCACCCAGGTAGCTTGTCCCAACCAGAAATCAAACCTGGCCCACAGCGGTGGACCTAATTTTTTTTATTATTACTGATTTCTATTTCCTCAGTAAATTTTATTTTTCTATGCATATTATTTAATTCTTGTGAATTTTTTTTTTTTTCATTTTCATAAATTATGTCATCGACATATCTTGTACCATATTTAATTTTAGGAAGTTATATTTTGAGGTTATTTTAATTATATTATTTTTGGTCTGGACATCTTACCTCAATATTAATGTTGATTTGTTCTTGGACATGTTTCAAAACAATTCTGTTTTATCTTCAGCTTTCCCAGACTGGTTTTATTTATGTTGCATTATGTTGCACCACCTGGATGTCGATGTCAGCTCCATCCTGTGGTTGGCCAAAGAGCCTCCAAACAAGGTCACCCTCCATCGGAATATCAAAAATTCATAACTCTGTTTCTGTTCTTCTGAATATAAATTTTTTCCCAAATAGTCAGCTCTTTTGTATTTTCTAACTGTTTTAATAATTTAGTGTCTGAAAAACATAATATAAATTCAGACACTAAATTATTAAAACAGTTAGAAAATACAAAAGAGCTGACTATTTGGGAAAAAATTTATATTCAGAAGAACAGAAACAGAGTTATGAATTTTGATATTCCGATGGAGGGTGACCTTGTTTGGAGGTTCTTTGGCCAACCACAGGATGGAGCTGACATCGACATCCAGGTGGTGCAACATAATGCAACATAAATAAAACCAGTCTGGGAAAGCTGAAGATAAAACAGAATTGTTTTGAAACATGTCCAAGAACAAATCAACATTAATATTGAGGTAAGATGTCCAGACCAAAAATAATATAATCTTGTACCATGTTTATGTGTGTATATAATTTTAAAAAAAATTATGCTTAGCCAGTTGATGCATAACATTGTCCATTTTGAAGTTTGTACACTAATTGATATTGAGTTTTTTTTTATTGTTCTAATTTGATTTCTTCTTTAATTTTTTGAACTATTGATTTAGATATTTAATGGCTCAGTAGTATGTTTGTGACTTTGTTTAGCTGCGAGAAATTGGTCTGGAGTATTACAACTGCGATGAGAACCCGTGGGTGATGACACTTGCCAGTCGGCTGGCTGCTGAGCGTGTGAGTGCTGCCACTAGACAGCAGGAGATGGAGGCAGAATGTCTTGTGTGGAAGGAGCATCACCAGGAAGTGCCTCATGTACAAGTGGTTGGGAGACATTGGACCAATGACAGTTGTCGCAGCATGTGTGAAGGCAAGTGTAGGTGGACTGAAGGTGATCTCAACTTTGGTCCATTACACCGGCATCACTACACATGTTGTAAACATACTACACACGCCAGGTAATTATCAGATGGGTGTGTAAACAGATATATCTAAAAAAATTAAAGGAACAGGTGAAGTTAATAGTGAGTGGAGAACATATTTTAATCGACTCACCTCATACATTTTCAAACTTCTTTGATACCGACGGTTTCAGACAATATCATATCCTTCTTCAGTCATGGCATCCACTGATTGTAGCAAAGTATACATAGGAAAAACAAAAAGGAATTTAGAAACATGCACTAAAGAACATTTTAGAAATATTAAAAATTGTGAAATTGAAAAATCAGCAATTGCTGCACATAGTTTACTAAAACATCATACAATTGAAAAAGAGGCAAAACTTTTGAAACAATCAGATAAACCGTTGTAATTGACAATTTGGGAAATGATATTCATTCAGAAGAATAAATATCGATCTATGAATTTCGATATTCCTGTGGATAAAAATTTAATTACAAAGTTTATAATCCCAACGAAAGATGGCAGCACAAGAGGTGATGTCACTAAAGAAATCAACAATCACAGAATTTCATCAGTGGACGCCATGACTGATTGAAGGACATGATATTGTCTGCAACAGTCGGTATCAAGAAGAGAAGTTTGAAAATGTTATATGAGGTGAGTCGATTAAATTAAAAATATTGTTCTCAACTCAACTATTAATGATATAACCTCATAATGTTTACTTCCCGATATTAATTTAAATAGAACAGGTGAAGAATGAACAGAATCACATAAAGCAAAATGTGCAGGGAGAGTTGGACTGAAGAGAGGCAAAAAGTATCTCATAATAAAAAATTATTTATAAGAATTAAATGAATCGTGATTTCTTCGTACCTCATACTTCTATGTTTATTTAAACACAGCACTGCAGTATCAACGACCATTGTCACCATCCTCAGCTGTTTTCACAACTGTCAATTTTTTTCTTTTGCTGGTAATTATCCAAACTGCCATCTGGTTTATTAGAGCATCATAGAATTGAAAAAGAAGCAAAACTTTTAAAATATCTTTCCAAACCTTTGGATTTAACAGTTTGGGAAAAAATATATATTCAAAAAAACCATACGAGAACCATGAACTTCGAGATTCCAGACGAACCGAGCTTGATTACAACAAAGTTCTTAAAAAAATACAACAGATGGCAGTTTAGAAAATGATTCCTTCAAAAGAACACCAGATGGCAGTTTGGATAATTACTGGCAAAAGAAAAAATTGACAGTCGTGAAAACTGCTGAGGATGGTGACAATGGTCGCTGATACTGCAGTGCTGTGTTAAAAAAAACATAGAAGTATGAGGTAAAAAAAATCACAATTCATTTAATTCTTATGAATTAAACCTCATAATGTTAAAAATTCCCAAATTTATTATATAACTATACATCTGGTTTGTTTACATTATAACTGGAACTTAGCTTGGAATTAGTATAATCATTAAATTATTAACATTTTCTGTGTTAATTAAGAGCTTTAAAATTACATATGTTAAATGATTCAGTCAGAATTAACGTGTAAATAACACTGGTATACATGATTCTGCGGTGTGCTGCAAAATATGTCTCATTTACTCAAAACTCAATCTATTTTCTTCCTATTAAGTACTGTAGGTGAATGATTAAGGCAAGATTCCTTGGCGCAGGGCTACAGGACTTGCACTGGTTTGAGCCTACATGGCAGAAGAAATTTTCTCATGGAATTTTCGGCCAGTGTGGGACCGGTGCCCACCTAGCATCGTGAGGAATTTGGGTAGCTGCAATAAGTAGCGGCTCCAGATTGAGAAAACAAGTTATAACGGCTGGAGGACCCGACATGCTGACCACATATCACTTTACGCTGGCTGGATAATCGTCTACCGACACATGTGGATGTGAGGCCAGCTGGTAGGCCAAGGGCCTTCTAGCCCTGTCACACCATGGGGTTTAGGAGTATGAAACACAGACCTGTCAAAAAAATGGTTTCCTTTGTAGATTGGCAGAAATGCTGGGACAAGTGCATTGCATCCAAAGGAAACTATTTTTAGAAGGGCTTCGAAATTGAGAAGATGAGTAAATCATATTTGAAGAGAAAAATTATATGCTCAGACTGGGGCTTGAACCCAGGAGCTTTGACTTTCCAGGCCAATACTCTACGATTGAGTTATCTGAGCAAGTTCCAATCTAAATGCAAATTTTTTTCTTATATGTGCTGTTAATTACTGCGTACCAAATGCTATAAAACCTTTGCTTCTATCTTGCAAATGACCGCTTTTTATTAAGAAGACATTTATTTGGGAATTTCACATTATGTTATAAAGCCAGTATGGCTTCTTTCAATGTTTTTATTATTTATTTCATATGTCTCAATGATGGATAAATGATATTTGAAGAGAAAAATTATGCGCTCAGACTGGGGCTAGAACCCAGGACCTTTGGCTTTCTAGGCCAATATTCTACTGACTGAGTTACCTGAGCAAGTCCCAATCTAAACGCAAATTTTTCTCTTATATACGCTGTCAATTCCCACGCATTTCCTTTAGCCACATAGACTCAAAAGGTTATGTTTTATTGAATTGCCCTTGTATATGAACCCTCTACTCATGTCTGGGATAATGCCAGGTCAAGGGATGAGGTGAAATGAAGTCCCTATTATATTTAATTTTAAAAAAATATGACTGTAGTAAGACTGGTGATTGATTGGTTTCAGTTATGAGACATCAATGTTATCAGGTATGGGCGATGAACGTTCGTCGTCTGCATTACAAGAAGCATTTACTCTAGAGAAATGTCGACGGTTACGTCGTGCAAGAACTATTTACCGTCCAATATTCCCACATCCAGCATATCATCGAAAGTCTCCAAGGCGGTTCACAGGTCTGGCTTGCAGAACAAACAGAACAATTTCTTTAATTGCTATGGACTCACTGCAGTTCCACCAGTTTGCAGAAGGTCTTGGTATCGACATACTGAAGAGAACAGACAAAACTGCAGTCGTCATATTCAATGTCATTGTAAGTTAACTAGAATTTTCATTAATATTTAGAGGAAGTCACACTATGAAGTTTATTTTAATTAATAAATTGAGTTGGATTTTAAGACTCATCTCATAATTGTAGATTTCTTGAAGACTAGTTTCAATACATCTCTGCATTAATAGTGAGTGGAGAACATATTTTTAATGACTCGCCTCATAAAAAATTTCAAATTTCTTTGATGCCGACGGTTTCAGACAGTATCATGTCCTTCTTCAGAGGAAGCCATGACTGAAGAAGGACATGATATTGTCTGAAACCGTCGGTATCAAAGAAATTTGAAATCATATGAGGTGAGTCGATAAAAATATGTTCTCCACTCATTATTAAGTATATTTAGGGTTTGACACCAGATTTTTCTTTTCAGCAAGAAAGCAGTTACATTCTGGAAGGAGATGTAAGTAAAGGAGCCATCTTGGAATTTATAACCAACTATACAGACGGTACTCTGAATAGATCGTTGCGTTCCAGCGGTGGAAAGTTACAGAATACTCTGAATCAGTACCCGATACAGAGCGAGGAGAGCTGCCACAGCGAGAATGTAGTGTGTGTTCGTGAACTCAACTCTAACAACTTCCATTCTGTCGTCATGACTCCTAATGTTGTAAGTTCTCTCTTACTAAATTGCTAATGTATTTAATATACTTTTAATATTCATTTTTGAAGACCGTTGAGGTTAAAATTATTCTTACTTTTAGTCTGGACATCTTACCTCAATATTAATGTTGATTTGTTCTTGAACATGTTTCAAAACAATTCTGTTTTACCGTCAGCTTTCTCAGACATTAATATCGAGGTAAGATGTCCAGACTAAAAGTAATATTATTAAAATAACCTCAAAATATAACTTCCTAAAATTAAATATTAAAATTATTCTAATTATAAAGATTTTTGTACCTTATATAACAGAGTCGTCCTCAACCATAATAATTTCTGTTATAATGCACCGAAAGTACAATTTTGCTACGTGATATCTATGTACTGTTATCCTCCCTCTTCAGTGAGATTTATGAACTGTGCCAATTTCCTTCCTCTTTGTGTTTACTCCCACTCACCTTCCTACCCCTTCTCTTTGCGCTGTCTGTAAGTGTGCAACTTCCCCTCTTCTTTGGAACACTCAAATATGTGAAGCAAGTTGTAAACAGGGTCATTCATTCATTCATTCAGTTATTTTGTCATCGTCTGGTTGATGTCAGTCAGCTTGGGGAGAGCTGTGTTGTTTTGTTTTTAGTCCGGTAAGCCAGGGTAGGGTATCCGGGGTATGGACCCTAACCCTCGGCTGGACTAAAAGGTATGCATGAGTGCTTGTGTGAGTAAATATTGTCACTTTTCTTATTATTTCTGTATTGTCCACAAAAGCTGGATTCAAGTAATGACCAGGTTAATTGATTTATTGACGATTTTATTATTAATTTAACACTTCTCATTGAAGGATAAATTATATTTGAAGAGAAAAATTTTCGCCTAGACCGAGACTCGAACCCGGGACCCTTGGCTTTCCGGGCCAAGTGCTCTACCAACTGAGCTACCGAGGCGATTTGCGATCTAGATGCAAATTTTTCTCTTATATATGTTGTAATTCCCTCGCGCCAAATGCTTGAAACCGTAGCTTCTGTCTTGCAAATGGCGGCTTCTTAGTTAAGAAGACATTTATTGGGAATTTAACACTACTTTATAAAGCCAGTAGGGCTTCTATTGACAATTTTATTATTAATTTAACACTTCTCATTGAAGGATAAATTATATTTGAAGAGAAAAATTTTTGCCTAGACCGAGATTTCAAATATAATTGATTTATATTTATATTATTTACGTATTCATGTTTTCTTTAAAGTTTTGTAATGGTCAACAGTTATTTCTTAAATTAATATTAAGAAGCTAAAGCTGTTACTATGATTGAAATAAGTATATTAAAGTACACTACTAAATTATTGTAATCAAATGGTAAAGAGAAAAATTTATAAATAAATTAATGAGTCATTTTAACATCTTACCTCATATTTCATGTTTTTCAAACACGGTAACTATAGTTTTCAAATGATCTTGTCATTCATTTTCAACCAAAATTTATGCCTGAACCGGGAATCGAACCCCGAACCTTCAGCTTTCCGTGCTGATGCTCTAACCATTGAGCTAATCCAGGCTTCCTTCCCATCCAAGCACAAATCCTTCCTTTACCTTACTGTCTTGGTCCCACATTCAAATGCTATGAATCATCATTCACAAATGTTTAAGCATTTTTATATTTCAACACCAGACTAATAAATAATATTTAATTTTAGGAAGTTATATTTTGAGGTTATTTTAATTATATTATTTTTGGTCTGGGAAAGCTGAAGATAAAACAGAATTGTTTTGAAACATGTTCAAGAACAAATCAACATTAATATTGAGGTAAGATGTCCAGACCAAAAATAATATAACCAGACTAATAATTGGAATATTAAATTCTATGATGTTTTTATTATTAATTTAACATTTCTCAATGAAAGATAAATTAAATTTGAAGAGAAAAATTTTCGCCTAGACCGGGACTCGAACCCGGGACCCTTGGCTTTCCGGGCCAAGTGCTCTACCAACTGAGCTACCGAGGCGAGTTACGATCTAGACGCAAATTTTTCTCTTATGGCGATAGGGAATTACAACGTATATAAGAGAAAAATTTGCGTCTAGATCGTAACTCGCCTCGGTAGCTCAGTTGGTAGAGCACTTGGCCCGGAAAGCCAAGGGTCCCGGGTTCGAGTCCCGGTCTAGGCGAAAATTTTTCTCTTCAAATTTATTAAATTCTATTTTTAGCAAACTAGGATGTTTAATTACTGTGTTTGTTAGCGATGCTATTGCTGCCTTATATTTTTCCTATATATAAGCTTTCTCAAGGTTTTATTAGCTCCCCTCTTCCTACTTCTAGCTTTCATGGTTGTAAATATTATACTGAGTTAAATACGAGTCGTATAAATTTTTACAGTGTGTTTAAGAATTCTTGTTAATAATTAATATATGTTATTAAATCTACACAGGAAAGATAAATCAATCTTTGTCTCTGATGGGCCCGGGCAAAGTATAATAGATAGCACTTACATTTATGAACTGGACGCTACAATTAGGATAGCTAAATATATTAGTAGATTTATATATTAAATTTGGGAATTTTTAACATTATGAGGTTCAATTAATAATAATTAAATGAATCGTGATTTTTTCTTACCTCATACATCTATGTTTCTTTAAACACAGCACTGCAGTATCGGCGACACTTTGTCGTCATCGTCAGCTGTTTTCGTGAAAACAGCTGACGATGACGACAAAGGGTCGCCGATACTGCAGTGCTGTGTTTAAAGAAACATAGATGTATGAGGTAAGAAAAAATCACGATTCATTTAATTATTATATTAGTAGATTCTCTAGACCAGTAAAGATCCATATATGGTAACGTACTCTTCTGGATTCAGGGACCAGAAGGATTGATGACCGTGCAATAATTTTCGTTATATTATTAAAATTCAAAGCTTTTCGAAGTCATGCTTCATCTTCAGGAACCTTCTTGATAACTAAAAGCCCCCTGCATAAAATATATAAATAGTTTCAGTATCAAGAAGATTCCTGAAGATGAAGCATGACTTTGAAAAGCTTTGAATTTTAATAATATAACGAAGATTATAACAGAAATTATTATAGTTGAGGACGACTGTGTGTAAAAATCTTTATAATTGAAATAATGTATTTTTATGAGGTGATATGAAAAATTTTCGCCTAGACCGAGACTCGAACTTGGGACCTTTGGCTTGCCAGGCCAAATGCTCTACCAACTGAGCTACCGAGGCAAGTTATGATCTAGACGCAAATTTTTCTCTTTATATACGTTGTATATAAGGTCCCGGGTTCGAGTCTCGGTCTAGGCGAAAATTTTTCTTTTCAAATATAATTTATCTTTCATTGAGAAATGTTAAATCAATAATAAAAACATCATTAGAAGCCTTACTAGCTTTATAAAGTAATGTTAAATTCCCAATAAATGTCTTCTTAACTAAGAAGCCGCCATTTGCAAAGATAGAAGCAATGGTTTCAAAAGAATTTGGCAATAGGGAATTACAACGTATATAAGAGAAAAATTTGCGTCTAGATCGTAACTCGCCTCGGTAGCTCAGTTGGTAGAGCATTTGGCCCGGCAAGCCAAAGGTCCCGGGTTCGAGTCTCGGTCTAGGCGAAAATTTTTCTCTTCAAATATAATTTATCTTTCATTGAGAAATGTTAAATCAATAATAAAAGCATCATCAAACTGTATAATTAATTTCTGATGTCCTATGATGTAAATATGACAATTCTACCTTAATGAATATACCTCATAGTGAGAATTCCTAAAATAAGTAATGAAGCCTTACTAGCTTTATAAAGTAATGTTAAATTCCCAATAAATGTCTTCTTAACAAAGAAGCCACCATTTGCAAAGATAGAAACAATGGTTTCAAAAGCATTTGGTGATAGGGAATTACAACGTATATAAGAGAAAAATTTGCGTCTAAATCGTAACTCGCCTCGGTAGCTCAGTTGGTAGAGCATTTGGCCCGGCAAGCCAAAGGTCCCGGGTTCGAGTCTCGGTCTAGGCGAAAATTTTTCTCTTCAAATATAATGACAATTATATTTTACTGGATTGTTATTACCTGGGAAAAAATACATTTAAGAAAGTGCAAACAGTGGTTTCTTTTTTTGGCGGTATAATCAATTGCTACAAATGTTTTTATATTAACTCCTGCATGTGCTATGTGTTGACATTCATACACTATATATACAATCTGGTAGCCGTGTTTCTTAGAGAGTCAGTCACAGCAAAATAATGCTATGACCTATTCAGAATGTTAAAAAGGATGTGCTTTCTTTATTATGATAAACTTTAGATGGTAAATTCTAGGTGAAACACGACTGTGATTGGTTGTAAATAAAAAATCATTGAAATGTGATTGGTCATTGACTCCATTTGGGGCATCAGTTAAATAGTCATTAAAAATACTACTTCTTTAATAGAAGCCTTTTGTTGGCTATTGGTAACATCGTCTATCTGCCTTCGAACGATTAGAGAATTTTATATGAGGAAAGAAATGTTGACTTTATATCATGTCTTGAATGGATGGCAAACTGATGCATAGAATTTTGAGAATGTGTTTGTTTGACAGGCTGTGGTAGTGCTATACCATTCTCCATACTGCACATTCTGCCATGGCATCTCACATATATACCTCACCGTTGCCAGATACTTCCATGCAGTTCATAACCTCACTTTTGTTCGCATCGATGGAGAGAATAATGACTTGCCATGGGAGTTGACAATGCACCACTATCCAACTATTTTATTCTTTCCTGCCATCAAGTAAGTATAGCAACTGTTAAACCAGACATATGCAGTAAGCCTATTCTTATAGTAAATTAATGTTGGGAAGTAAACATTATGAGGTATGTTTTTATTATTAATTTCATACATCTCAATGATGGATAAATCATATTTAAAGAGAAAAATTATATGCTCAGACCGGGACTTGAACCCGTTGTAATTCCCGCTGGGCGGGACGTTTATAGAGAGAGATTTGCGTTTAGATCGGTACTTGCTCAGGTAGCTCAAATGGTAGAGCACTTGGACTAGAAAACCAAGGGTCCCGGGTTCAAGTCCCGGTCTGAGCGTATAATTTTTCTCTTTAAATATGATTATGAGGTATAATCATTAAAATTCATCGGAGAACATATTGTTTAAACAACTCACCTCATAGGATTCATGCTTCCATGATATCGCGATTTCAAACATAGTCATGTTCATCTTCAGCCATAACTCCGACTGACGAAATTCTTCGGCCGTCAACTATTCTATTGTCGCCATCTTCAGTGCTGCCATCTATGGTTGAACTTATGAACTTCGAAATCAATGTAATTTCGTTAGGGATATCAAAATTCATGAATTACATTGATTTCGAAGTTCATAAGTTCAACCATAGATGGCAGAACTGAAGATGGCAACAATAGAATAGTTGATGGCTGAAGAATTTCGTTAGTCGGAGTTATGGCTGAAGATGAACATGACTATGTTTGAAATCGCGATATCATGGAAGCATGAATCCTATGAGGTGAGTTGTTTAAACAATATGTTCTCCGATGAATTTTAAGCCTATTCTTCTTCACTCTTCATGCACCGTTGCCAGATATCAATATTTAAGAGGGAAAGAGACACGATATGTCTTGGTTACAGCGCCAAGTGTACAACACCGCTCGATTATAATAGGCTAGGCAAAATGCACTAGCCACACATAGCTCCGCCCGATATGTCTTCTAATAGCGTATGCCTTATAGTATTAAACTTTATAGGAAGTAACACTATGAGTGGTTTCTTTTAGGAGGTAATATTTTGAGGTTCTTTTAATCAAGTTTTTTTGAGTCTGCAATCATCTTACCTCAATTTAATGTTGATTTGTTCTCGAACATGTTTCGATATAATCTTCTATATCATCTTCAGCTTGGCCAGAAACATGTTTGACAACAAATCAACATTAAATTGAGGTAAGGCAGACTAAAAAAAAACTTGATTAACACTATGAGGTTTATATAAATAGTAATACAGTTTTATCACCTCATATTCTGTCTTCTCTTTAGACCGGTTTCAGAATTTGTCCTATTCCATCTTCAGTAGGCCTGTTGTTCTGTTGTAGTGATGCACTGTTTCTTCCTCCATCTGTTAGTAGACCAATGAATTATATTTGAAGAGAAAAATGTTCGCCCAGACCGAGACTCAAACCCGGGACCCTTGGCTTTCCGGGCCAAGTGCTCTACTAACTGAGGTACCGAGGCGAGTTGCGATCTAGACGCAAATTTTTCTCTTATATACGTTGTAATTCCCTCGTGCCAAATGCTTGAAACCGTAGCTTCTATCTTGCAAATGGCGGCTTCTTAGTTAAGAAGACATTTATTGGGAATTTAACACTACTTTATAAAGCCAGTAGGGCTTCTATTGACGATTTTATTATTAATTTAACACTTCTCATTGAAGGATAAATTATATTTGAAGAGAAAAATTTTTGCCTAGACTGAGACTGGCTTTATAAAGTAGTGTTAAATTCCCAATAAATGTCTTAACT
Organism: Diploptera punctata; assembly: GCA_030220185.1. Lineage (NCBI taxonomy): Eukaryota > Metazoa > Arthropoda > Insecta > Blattodea > Blaberidae > Diploptera > Diploptera punctata. Next base: position 251,675 of record JASPKZ010007280.1, on the reverse strand, counting down.
AAGAAGCTGCCATTTGCAAGATAGAAGCTACGGTTTCAAGCATTTGGCGCGAGGGAATTACAACGTATATAAGAGAAAAATTTGCGTCTAGATCGCAACTCGCCTCGGTAGCTCAGTTGGTAGAGCACTTGGCCCGGAAAGCCAAGGTCCCGGGTTCGAGTCTTGGTCTAGGTGAAAATTTTTCTCTTCAAATATAATTTATCCTTCAATGAGAAGTGTTAAATTAATAATAAAATCGTCAATAGAAGCCCTACTGGCTTTATAAAGTAGTGTTAAATCCCCAATAAATGTCTTCTTAACTAAAAAGCCGCCATTTGCAAGATAGAAGCTACGGTTTCAAGCATTTGGCACGAGGGAATTACAACATATATAAGAGAAAAATTTGCGTCTAGATTGCAACTTGCCTCGGTAGCTCAGTTGGTAGAGCACTTGGCCCGGAAAGCCAAGGGTCCCGGGTTCGAGTCTCGGTCTAGGCGAAAATTTTTCTCTTCAAATGTAATTTATCCTTCAATGAGAAGTGTTAAATTAATAATAAAATCGTCAAAAAAACTTGATTAACACTATGAGGTTTATATAAATAGTAATATAGTTTTATCACCTCTTATTCTGTCTTCTCTTTAGACTGGTTTCAGAATTTGTCCTATTCCATCTTCAGTAGGCCTGTTGTTCTGTGTGGTGATGCACTGCTTCTTCCTCCATCTGTTAGTAGACCAATGAATCTCCAAATCAAATCACATTTCTTGGGAATCTTAATTTCTCCTCTTTTTTTTTTTTTAAATGTGCATGTTTCCAAAACTGTGACTTAAGATTTTCTATTTGTTTTATTAATTTAGTCTTTATTTTGATTATGGATATTTTTCTGACCAAACATTGTGAAAATACAGAAGATAGAATAGCACAAATTCCTAAACCAGTCTAAAAAAAAGAAGACTATGATTTGAGAATATCATTTAAGGTGATAAAAATTTATCAATAACTGTTGGTACTATTCAGAATAAATATTTATGCTACAAAGATTACAGCTCAGTTATGCTTTACTCGGACTTTCAAAACATATTGCAAGGTACATCATTTCATTTTATATTCTGTCCATAGTAATTCTGCCCGAAGACAGGTCCTTCACTGCAATCATAGCATTTTCATGCTATGCTTGCAGCTTTACTAGGGAATTGTAGGTGTGGTAGCTTCCCGTTGCTTTCCACACCGGTGAAGGATGATGATGATGGCCATATGATTTCGGGGACTGTTTGGGCCTTAAAGTTTTCCTGACATTTGTCTTACAGGTGAGGAAAAACCCCGATAAAAACCTCACCCAGAAAAACTACCCCGACCGGGGATCGAACCCGGGCCCGCTGCGTGACAAGGTAGCATGCTACCTCGAGACCACAATGGTGGACCATTTCATAATAAAAATTTAAATACAGTACCTAGGAACAATATCTACAAATAGGAATGAGGTGCAGATAGAATTTAAACATAGGCTCAATTCTGGAAATGCATGCTATTATGTATTACAGGAACTCTTGTCATCCCAACTTCTCTCAAAAAAGTTAAAACTGTTATTTTCCCAGTTATATTATATGAATGCAAAACATGGACTCTTACTTTAAGAGAGGAGAAAAGATTACGAATATTTCAATAAAGTTCTTAGGAAAATTTTTGGACCAAAGAAAGAATTGTCTCTTAAAGGTAATTTTGTTTTCGTAGTAGGAATTTGCTCCCTCCGTGGTATCTTTACCTTGTTGTGGTGGAGTGACTTGCGTGCTTAAATGATCCTGAGAGCTATGCCGGCGGTAGCATTGCTGCCGATAGGGTTACCCATGCCGGACTGGTCGAAGGTGATAAGCCAGACGAAAAAAGAACCTTGGGCGAAAGAGTGACGATCTTTCACCGTAAAAATACAACCGTCAAGAAATGCGGACATGGGTTCATCTGGGGTAAAATTTTCCGGAGGTCAAATAGTCCCCCATTCGGTTCTCCGGGCGGGGACTACTTCAGGGAACCCATGCCAAAGGCTTAAACACAGGGACATGTTCCTAAGAACATGGAATGTTAGGACTTTATACAATAGCGGGGCACTAGAGAATGAGGTGGGAGAATAACATTAACTATGATTTGAGGGAAGTAGATTATACAGGGAATGATTGGAAAACATTAGCTCAGGATAGGGATGTATGGAAAGCTTATGCCCGCGCGGCGATGAACCTACGGGTTCGATAGTGCCAGTGAGTAAGTAAGTAAGTAGGAATTTGCTAAACTTCAACTTGAAATTAATTGTTTTACAGGAAATCAGAGAGCAGAGTGTTTCCTAGACATCATCCAATTACAATTCCTAATCTTGTTAACTTTGTGTTGGCAAACTTGGACCCTGGGGAAGGGAGTTTGCGAGGTATGATAGGGCTGTGTGCGGGCTGGGAACGTCAACACGACGACACCATGGCACGAGATTGTATAGTGCGGTTGCGTCGTGACTGTCTTACTGCAATAAATGCGACTTTGAAACAATACAGAGTGATGAACACCAGGTGGCACGTCTATCACAAACAACTGAAACACAGTTTATTAAGATTGCAGTACTTGAAAGAGATTCATCTAATGCTGGGCGCTGTGAACAGACTATCTCCTTCTTGCAGCGAGTACGCCACCATACTAGAAGCCATCGAGAGGTACCACAGTAATGTTAAAGATTTTGTTCCTACTGTTACAAATTTTACATCAAATGACAGGTTTATTAGAGACGAGTTGTGATGGATGCTTATATTATTGTTGATACAACTTGGCATTTGATAAGAGCTTTTGTATGTTTTACATAACAATGTACTCACCTCTGGTTACATCTGCAATTGTTAAATTTTATAAATTCATGGTGCGACAGGTCTAGAAGCCCCTTCACCTAAAGGCTATCCGCTCTTAAAGTGATCCTCATCAAAACAAAACCATGTGACCTGCTCGCTTTTCATTGGTTATGGACACCGACGTACGTTGTAGAAGCAATAAGTACGCAGAAAAGTAGTTCTCTTCATTAAATTAAATATATGTCCTCTGAATATACTTGTTATTAATTAAGATATTTGGTTAATAAATGAGTTGGAGAAAATGTTTAAACATCTCACCTCACAAAGTTGCGTGTCTTCACGATACCGGTTTCAAAACTATAGTATTACTTCCATCTTCACTCAAATTCCAACTGTCGAAATTTCGTCGTTAACATCATCTTCTGAACTGCCATCTGGTGTAGATTTTATGAACTTGGAGATTAAATTATTCCCGTCGGGGATATTTCAACAGTTGGAAATTGAGTGAAGATGGAAGTAATACTATACTTTTGAAACCGGTATCGTGAAGACATGCAACTTTGTGAGGTGAGATGTTAAACATTTTCTCCAACTCATTTATTAATATAAATACGTCATAGTGTTTCCTCCCACTGTAATTTAATTAAAAGATATTTGGTGTGTGTATTCTTACCTCTTATGTTTGTTTTTGTTGAACATATGTTTCAAGGCTTCTGAGCCCCATCTTCAGTGATTGCAGACTGATTTTTCTCAATTGTCGACCATGATTCTTACTCCTGCTCCATCTGCCTGTGGTCCAATGAACTTGCTAATAACCTTGGACCACAGGCAGAGGGAGCAGGAGTTAACAATCAGGCCTGACAACTTAAGAAAAATAAATCTTTAATCGCTCAAGATGGGGCTCAGAAGCCTTGAAACATGTGTTCAACAAAAACAACCATAAGAGGTAAGAATACACAGACCAAATATCATAATTATTAAATAAACCTCTTAATGTTGCTTGCTATTGTATTTTTAAAATACTTGTTATTCTTCGTGAATGAAAAAAATAATATGTTGTTGTTTTGAAATGCTGGGCCTTGGCAATGAAGCCATTAGCGTTCTTGCTCTCCAATACTTCTCTCTGGTGGATCCAACAGGTAATACTTCACAGGTTTGTAGATGTTCTTCGTTAAATTGAAAACATAAAAAAATATTCTAAAATATTTTAATTTAGTTGAGTTGTTTCTTGACTCACCTCATACTTCATAACTCCCTCGCGATCAGGATTTCGTCACTCTATTTGTGACATTCTCAATGCTGACGAAATCCGGATCACGAGGGAGTTATGAAGTATGAGGTGAGTCAAGAAACAACTCAACTAAATTTAAATAAACCTTATGATGACGATTTTATTATTAATTTAACACTTCTCACTGAATGATAAATTATATTTGAAGAGAAAATTTTTTGCCTAGACCGAGACTCGAACCCGGGACCCTTGGCTTTCCGGGCCAAGTGCTCTACCAACTGAGCTACCGAGGCGAGTTGCAATCTAGATGCAAATATGAGAGAAAAATTTGCATCTAGATCGCAACTCGACTCGGTAGCTCAGTTGGTAGAGCACTTGGCCCGGAAAGCCAAGGGTCCCGGGTTTGAGTCTCGGTCTAGGCGAAAATTTTTCTCTTCAAATATAAAACTTCATAGTGTTATTTCCTGCCTACATAACTTAAAGAAGAATTAATGTTTGCATCAGAAGCCTGAAATAGTGTAAAAATTAGCACATTAGTGTACAGAGCTAGAAGTTTCGGGTTCAAATCTCGATTCAGGCATTAATTTTTCTTTTCAAAGTAATAATTGCCCATCATTACGAATGTAAAAATTTAAATTGATATTCGAGAAAAATTAACATTTGAATTGGAAGCCTGGGTAGAACAAAGAGAGTGTGCTAGTGTTTAAAACAAAATGTCTTGGGATCAAATCCCAGTTTAGATAATAAAAATATTTTGTTTAATTTGTTAGTGTGAATGCTTGTGGTCTTCCTAAATTGCAGATGTAACCCGTATGATAATATGTAACACATATCAAATCATTGTTAATCTAGTCTTTAAGGGAAGCAGAAAACTGCAGTATGTAACAGCTTGTGTAAGGCTCCCATTTTTCAAGAGGCTTTTTTTTAAATAAAAATTTCGGGTTTCTATGCTCTCTACATAAATTCAAATAAAAAAAGAGGATAAACATATAATTTATTTTATATTTAGAAAGAAAAATTATGTTTGTACCGGGAATAAAATCCCAGATCTCTGACTGTGTACGTCAGTGCGATTCAAACACCATTCAAACTTCCAATAGGAACGTCAAATTTCTTTTCAATTAAGGTAAATTAAAATGTTTCCATCCATCTATCCAATGGCTGATTGGCTCAAATTCGAGCTTTGGCCTCCCTTAACTTCTGCCTCCAATAATTTCTATTTTGCGCAGCAAGCCTCCAGTTGCGACACTTAAGTACGTTTGCAGCATCTTCCTTAATACCATCCTCCCATCATTTTTTTGGTCTTCCAACTCATCTATTCTCCATAAAACTTGCTGTAAACACCTTTTTTGGGGTTCGGTCTGTTGAAGTCCATTTTCCTTTGCTTTAGTCGTTGTTGTTGTTATAGACCATCATTCCGAGGCATGTTGGGTTTCTGAACGTATTTGTTTTTACGGGGTAGGAATGTAAACCCCACGCCCAACCTCCAGCAATCCTGGGGCATCGATGATTTTCTGTTGGGGTTTTCTCTCTTAGCTGGTATGTTCCAATTTTTAAGCGTTGGGGACTCGCTTTTTCACCCCTGCACTTCTTAGTATTAACCAGGAGCCACGATGAGGACGTGGTGCATTGGGCTGGGCAGGAATAAATGGCATTGCACACTCCTGAGACCACATATTGTCCCTTCAGCTCCCAAAATGTTTCATACCTCTCCTCATAATCAGTCTTCTAAGAATATAATGATTTCAAATTCTCAAAGCCTTGGCGGCCTCATCTTCAGTACTATCTTGATGACAGATGTTATGTGGATTGGAAGAACCACTTCTTCCCTCTGTTGGTAGACCGATAAACCTCTGGATCAAGTCAGAATTTACGGGAATTTCGAAGTTCATAAGTTTTTCTTTCTTGTTTTTCATCATCATCATCATCGTCCTTTCAAGTATTAGGCCCAGTGGCCCGTTACAGTCTCCTGCCATCTCCGAAAAGGTCGACCCAGAGATCTTCTGCCTCGAGGAATGTAGTGAAGAATTTGTTTTGTATTCTGTGACGATCCATAGGCTGAATATGTGCTAGCTAATTGTTTCTATATTCTTGGAGGTATTCAGATATAGGTACGATGTTTAACTCTCTGGCTATTATTGAATTTCTTTGGTGGTCTAGAAGGCTATAACCTGCAGTTCATCGCAGAAATTTCATCTCCGTGGCTGTAATATGACGATCATCCTGAGTTCTGATGGTCCAAGCTTCACTGCCATAACAGATTATGGGTCTAGCGAGAATTTTATAGATTTTCATTCTTGTGTGTCTCTGCACTTTTGATGGTTTAAAAACTTGGTTGATAATTCTTAAAGCTTTATTATAGTTTTGTATTTTAAAGGATATATCACATTCCTCATTATAAGTTAGATTATATCCTAAGTATTTAAATGAATTAACTTGCTCTAATATTGAATTCTGAATACAAATTTTACTTCTTACTGGGAATTTCCCTTGAAAGGCCATGACTTTAGATTTTGTTGTTGATATTTCCATGTTAAATTGTTGGGCTATTATATTAAGATGATGAGTGGAATATTGTAATTCATCTTCATTATTTTGTTTTTCTTAATGTGGATTATTTCCCAAACTGTGAGTCCTTTTTGTTTTTCTATTTGTTTAATTAGACTAGCTTTCAATTCAATTAGATGTATTTTGGACCAAGCATGAGCAGCTACTGCTGACTTTTCCACTTCACCATTTTTGACATTTCTAAGATGTTGTTTCATCCTTGTTTTCAAATTTCTTTTTGTTTTTCCAATGTAATTTTTGTCACAATCCCTGCATTTGATCTGATAAATTCCTGATTTGTTTTCTTCTTCAATTTTAAAACTTCTGATGTTTTTATTATTAATTTAACATTTCTCAATGAAAGATAAATTAAATTTGAAGAGAAAAATTTTCGCCTAGACCGGGACTCGAACCCGGGACCCTTGGCTTTCCGGGCCAAGTGCTCTACCAACTGAGCTACCGAGGCGAGTTACGATCTAGATGCAAATTTTTCTCTTATATACGTTGTAATTCCCTATCGCCAAATGCTTTTGAAACCATTGTTTCTATCTTTGCAAATGGCGGCTTCTTAGTTAAGAAGACATTTATTGGAAATTTAACATTACTTTAAAAGCCAGTAAGGCCTCTAATAATGTTTTTATTATTAATTTAACATTTCTCAATGAAAGATAAATTAAATTTGAAGAGAAAAATTTTCGCCTAGACCGGGACTCGAACCCGGGACCCTTGGCTTTCCGGGCCAAGTGCTCTACCAACTGAGCTACCGAGGCGAGTTACGATCTAGACGCATATTTTTCTCTTATATACGTTGTAATTCCCTATCGCCAAATGCTTTTGAAACCATTGTTTCTATCTTTGCAAATGGCGGCTTCTTAGTTAAGAAGACATTTATTGGAAATTTAACATTACTTTAAAAGCCAGTAAGGCCTCTAAAGATGTTTTTATTATTAATTTAACATTTCTCAATGAAAGATAAATTAAATTTGAAGAGAAAAATTTTCGCCTAGACCGGGACTCGAACCCGGGACCCTTGGCTTTCCGGGCCAAGTGCTCTACCAACTGAGCTACCGAGGCGAGTTACGATCTAGATGCAAATTTTTCTCTTATATACGTTGTAATTCCCTATCGCCAAATGCTTTTGAAACCATTGTTTCTATCTTTGCAAATGGCGGCTTCTTAGTTAAGAAGACATTTCTTGGAAATTTAACATTACTTTAAAAGCCAGTAAGGCCTCTAATAATGTTTTTATTATTAATTTAACATTTCTCAATGAAAGATAAATTAAATTTGAAGAGAAAAATTTTTGCCTAGACCGGGACTCGAACCCGGGACCCTTGGCTTTCCGGGCCAAGTGCTCTACCAACTGAGCTACCGAGGCGAGTTACGATCTAGACGCATATTTTTCTCTTATATACGTTGTAATTCCCTATCGCCAAATGCTTTTGAAACCATTGTTTCTATCTTTGCAAATGGCGGCTTCTTAGTTAAGAAGACATTTATTGGAAATTTAACATTACTTTGAAAGCCAGTAAGGCCTCTAAAGATGTTTTTATTATTAATTTAACATTTCTCAATGAAAGATAAATTAAATTTGAAGAGAAAAATTTTCGCCTAGACCGGGACTCGAACCCGGGACCCTTGGCTTTCCGGGCCAAGTGCTCTACCAACTGAGCTACCGAGGCGAGTTACGATCTAGATGCAAATTTTTCTCTTATATACGTTGTAATTCCCTATCGCCAAATGCTTTTGAAACCATTGTTTCTATCTTTGCAAATGGCGGCTTCTTAGTTAAGAAGACATTTATTGGAAATTTAACATTACTTTAAAAGCCAGTAAGGCCTCTAATGATGTTTTTATTATTAATTTAACATTTCTCAATGAAAGATAAATTAAATTTGAAGAGAAAATTTCCAATAAATGTCTTCTTAACTAAGAAGCCGCCATTTGCAAAGATAGAAACAATGGTTTCAAAAGCATTTGGCGATAGGGAATTACAACGTATATAAGACAAAAATTTGCGTCTAGATCGTAACTCGCCTCGGTAGCTCAGTTGGTAGAGCACTTGGCCCGGAAAGCCAAGGGTCCCGGGTTCGAGTCCCGGTCTAGGCGAAAATTTTTCTCTTCAAATTTAATTTATCTTTCATTGAGAAATGTTAAATTAATAATAAAAACATCATTAGAGGCCTTACTGGCTTTTAAAGTAATGTTAAATTTCCAATAAATGTCTTCTTAACTAAGAAGCCGCCATTTGCAAAGATAGAAACAATGGTTTTAAAAGCATTTGGCGATAGGGAATTACAACGTATATAAGAGAAAAATTTGCGTCTAGATCGTAACTCGCCTCGGTAGCTCAGTTGGTAGAGCACTTGGCCCGGAAAGCCAAGGGTCCCGGGTTCGAGTCCCGGTCTAGGCGAAAATTTTTCTCTTCAAATTTAAAACTTCTATTCGTTTTAATTATCTTATTTAGGCTTATTCTTTTCACATATACAATTGTCCTTTTATCCAAAAGCCAATAGCCATATGCTATCAACTCTCTCAATAAAAATACTTTGAATAGAAGTTGTCAGAGGGTTTTGTTGATAGTGATGGCTATTGGCCTTCAGATGATTGGAGAATTGTATAAGTGGAAAGAAATTTGATTATATTTAAAGAGAAAATCAAATAAAACTACGTTTTATTTTTATTTAATTAATAGAAAAATATTTGCCTAGACCGAGACTCGAACCCAGGACCTTTGGCTTTCCAGGCCAAATGCTCTACCAACTGAGCTACCGAGGCAAGTTGTGATCTAGACGCAAATTTTTCTCTTATATACGTTGTAATTCCGTCGTGCCAAATGCTTTGAAACCTTTGTTTCTATCTTTGCAAATGGCGGCTTCTTAGTTAAGAAGACATTTATTGGGAATTTAACACTACTTTATAAAGCCAGTAGGGCTTCTATTGATGTTTTTATTATTAATTTAGCACTTCTCACTGAAGGATAAATTGTATTACATTTTTCTCTTAAAATATAATTTATCCTTCAGTGAGAAGTGTTAAATTAATAAAAAAATCAAGAAATTAGATGCTCCTATCAGTAGTTTGAATGCCATAATGATATCACACTGAAGTATAGAATCAGACATCTGCGGTTCGACTCCCGGTTCGAATTTAATTTTTCTTTCTAAAAATAAAGCAATATCCAATTCTAGAAAGTGTTCATTTAAAAAATAACGTCAAATACAATTTATTGTTGCAGTATGTGAATATTTACCTGAGAGAAATATATATGTTGGTTTCTCTCCCCCCCCCCCAAAAATGTAAGAAACGTTTTAAAATGAAGTGAGAAATTGAGCTCAAAGTTATGTAAATTACCATATTTATAATTTAATGTATGTAATGTCATTGCTCAGACAGTGTTCTCAACTTATCACAAAACCCACTAACAAAGAAATGAATGCTACACTAATCTGGTGTACCAACTCGCCCATTTCTCACCCTAACTTGCCCACTAACTTAGGTGGACTCTTGGATAGAATCCCCTCATATGTGTGTAACATGTTGGCAATGTGAGTAAACATGGAAGGAATGTTATATTTAAATTAATGTTGGGAAGTAAACATTATGAGGTTATATCATTAATAGTGAGTGGAGAACATATTTTTAACGATTTCCATGACTGAAGAGGGACAAGATATTGTCTGAAACCGCCGGTATCAAAGAAATTTGAAATTATATGAGGTGAGTCGTTAAAAATATGTTCTCCACTCACTATTAATAGAAGGAATGTGTGTTACCACATTGGCCAACATGATGCTAGCAGTCACTTTTTTCCAATCGAATATTCTCAGGTAACATGGTGCATAGAATAGCCAAAAATTCTCAAAGAGGTAAACACTACGAAGTAAATTATCACTACTATATAATTGAATTGGAAATTTTTTACACCTCACCTCATAAGAAACCTGTATTTCTCAAGTGATGAGCAATCGCCTTCATCACCACCTACCACATTTTATGGACTATAAAATGCACCTTTTTCTTTGAAAAATTGCCTACAAAATTCAAGTGCATCTTATACTTGAAATTAATATAAAAATGTCCAGTGTTTGATTTAAAATTCCCACCAGTCTCAAAATAACCATATATTCGATGCCATGGGAAAACTATCTCTATCTGGCAACATTGGATTCAACTAGCAGCAGCAGTGTGATGAGCATGAGTTGCGGGGATTCACAAGCTTGCTAATATTGCCACCCTCCCACCCCACCATCACAAACCCAGAACAATGGCTAGCCTATGATGCGTCATTGCAGTTTACGATGTCAGTGAACTTGAACAAATGGATGAATTCACGCCGAAGGGAGCTTTAAAACGACATACAATCAAACAAGTGTGTCAGTGGATAAAACAGTCGTGGTCTAGAGTGAGAGAAGACATTATTGTTAAATATTTCAAGAAGTACGACGTAAGTAACGCTCTCGATGGTAGTGAAGGCCTTCTTATATATGAAGAGGACGAAGAAGAAGAAGAAGAAGAAAAAGTTCAGATGATTTTTGGGGATTTTAAAGATCAGAACGGTTTTATAAACTAAGAATTTTTTTTAGTCTGGCTTTGCAATCTAATAGTAAAAATGTTTTTTTTAGTTCTTAAAAATTAGGTGCGTCTTATAGTCCGTAAAATACGGTATACTCTTGAGTCATCACCAGCATTCTACTTGCCATCTAAGTTGAATGAACTTTGAGATCAATTTTTTCTCATCTTGAATTTCAAAATTCATGAACCTGCATTTGTTTTCAAATATATATCTCTTCTAAACTTTTAGTTTCATAAAAAAAACTCCAAGCTCGACAGGCCTAGAAGGCCCTTGGCTGACCAGCCAGCTGCTGTCCTCACATCCACATGTGTTAATCACAGAGGTAGACGATCATCTAGCCAGTGTAGGGCTGACATGTGGTTAGCATGTCAGATCCCCCAGCCGTTATAGCTGCTATTCCCAACCTGGATTAGTTTCATAGATGATTGATATCTTCCAGGTGGTATAACTTTTCAACAAAACTTGTGGCTGTAGTACGTTTTTTGGCGGACACAATTCTACACTTACATCTTTATGCCACTGATGCACTAAACACTTGTAAACACGTTTCGTACTATTTTAAACATTTTGGAACCATTTTATAAACATTTTTTACGATTATTAAATATTTATAAATTATGCGAAATTTGTGCATCGTGTTCTAGAGATGCAGAAATGCTTCATGTAACATCCGCTAGGTGGCTCTCAAATCGGTGTTACCAACATTTGAAAATAATTCCAAACCATATTTAGTGTTAGTGTACGTAAAATTAGTTTATAGTTTATTAAATAATATGCATGTAAATTGTTTTGTTAGGTTAGGAAATGGGAAGTTGGTTTACGTCCATTTTTTTTTAGCATTTGGGAATAAATAATATGCATGTAAATTGTTTTCTTTGGTTAGGAAATGGCAAGTTAGTTTACGTCCATTTTTTTAGCATTTGGGAATTTATTCCCAAAGTTGGTAATGCCGACTGCAGAGCCATCTACTGGAGGCTACATTAACCATTACAGCAACTCGCACATGCGCACTGCGATTCTGCGGAACTTAGAAGAATTCGTGTCTGCCAAATAACCAACTTTTTCCAAACTTGTACCTATAATTACGAGGGTGAATCAAATATAAACCAGAATTATTGTTTACAATTTTATTGAATTAACAAAAAAATACAAAACCACCACCTCATTTTTCTACATAGTTTTCTGCATTTCCAACACACTTTTGCCATCGAGTTGGCAACTTTTTGATGCTGTCCTTGAAGAATGAGGGATGACATGTAGTCAGCCAGTTGCGCACGAACTCCTCTACCGCTGCATTGATACCAAACCACCTTCCTCCCAGGTCTTCTTTCAGTGGCCCAAACAAATGGTAGTCACAGGGTGACAAATGTGGACTGTAAGGAGGATGTTCCAGAGGTGTCCAATGCATTTTTGTCAAATTTCTTTGTTCCTGGCTGAGGAGCCGAGTAACCCACCCGGCAGACAATTTTCGGAATTTGAGTTCATCACTGATGATGGGTTGAACACTTCCGAAGCTTATTCCGTGTGAAGCAATTTCAGAAATTGTTACGCGCTGATCCTCCTCAATAAGGTCCCGTACAGCACGAATGTTGTCTGCAGTGATGCTTGTTCATTGCCATCTTTGGTGGGGCTCATTTTCCACTGAATCCCGGCCCGTTAAATTTTTTTTGCGCCAATCATACACCTGCGTCTTCAAAAGGGTTGCTTCCCCAAACTGCGCATGGAGCCTTCTCAAAATTTCAGAAGGTTTAGTGCCTTCTTTCGCCAAAAACTTAATAATAATGCATTGCGCAACAGACATGTGTACCTCTTGCTCGCTTATGGTGTACTGAAGCAAGCGGCCGCTCTTCAGAGTGCGACACATCAAGATCCCTACTCCAGACACCCCCACCAACTTCCCCTCCAAACTGCAACCTTTGCAGTTCGCTACCAGAGCCTTCAGATACAAATTCCGATTTATATTTGATCCACCCTCGTTTTATAAGTTAGGGGTTTTGACTCACCTCATATTTTTTATTTTATTGCAGACTACAGTTTCTTCAAATTTTTGTGACATTGTCAATGCTTGCCAACTGTTGAATTTGCAATTGTCGATCATGTAGATTGATCTCTCCTCCCTCCATTGGCTGGCCAATGAACTTCCAAATTAAAATTTTTTTCTTCTTTTTCACTGGGAATTTCAAAATTCATTGTTTTCTCCTTATTCTTGTGGAAAAACATATCCGTTCAAACGTGCCCCATTCGGGCTTAAAAATTCAAATAGTGCATTACTTCGCACTATAGATTACATATTTCAGGGCGATATCAGTAAATCGGTCATACAATTCTGTGATGATTTACTAATAGTAAATTTAACATTCGAAGAACACATTTCAGAGATTAATAGGATCCTACACACCCTCGGTAGAAATGGAATGACTGTGTCATTGTCAATGCTTGCCAACTGTTGAATTTGCAGTTGTCGATCCTGTAGATTGATCTCTGCTCCCTCTGTTGGCTGGCCGATGAACTTCCAAATTAAATTATTTTTTTCTTTTTCACTGGGAATTTCAAAATGCATTGTTTTCTCCTTATTCTTGTGGATGTAAATTTTCTCCCAAATTGTGAGCTCCTTAGATTTATCTAACTGTTTCAATAATTTGGCTTTAGTTTTGATTCTGTTTTTCTGACCAAGCATGTGCAGCTATTGCAGACTTAATATTTAATTTTAGGAAGTGATATTTTGAGATTATTTTATGTCTGATAATCTTACCTCATAATTTTTATTATATAAAACTTTCCTCATTAGAGAATTGCCTCAAGGACAAAGTGATACAGACAATTAATTTTTGTAATTGATGAAATACATTTTGTAAATATATTTAAAACAATTCAACTTGTAGCCCTGATTGGAGTATACATACTATAAAGTAATTTTGTAAATATGGTTTCTTAAAATTGAAATTGATCCTCTAATGGCAGCGATGGCAATTCTAGAAAGATACACCTTGTCCAAATCTAAGGAATTCCAAAATTTGGCTAAGAATCCTGGTATAATGTTGATTTGTTCTTGGACATGTTTCAAAACAATTCTGTTTCATCGTCAGCTTGTCCAGAATTGTTTTGAAACATGTCCAAGAACAAATCAACATTGATATTGAGGTAAGATGATCAGACTAAAAATAATATAATATTGCAGACTTTCCTATTTCTCCATTTTTAATATTTCTAAGGTGTTCTTTCAATCTTGTATTTCAGTTCCTTTTTGTTTTTCCTATGTATATTTTTTTTTACAATCAATTTGATAAATCCCTGATTAGTTGCCTTCATCAATCTTTTCATTTTTGTTGCTTTTGATTAATTTATTCAAACTGTAATCATTTTTGATGCTAATTTAATGTTAATTTTGCTGAATTTTTTTTTTGGAACTTATTAAATACTAAAGGATGGTTGGTAAATTTCTTGAATTTTTTACCAGTTTATTTATCTGTCTGAAGAGTACTTTCATTAATCACTTTTTATTTTTTGAATTTATTTATTTTCTTATGAATCATCTTTCTCAAAACCATTCTCTTTTGCTATTTTTAATATGTTTCTTATTATGTATTAAAATTTTTTCTGCTCATGGAAACATTCACAAGTCTGCAGGTTAAACTATTAAAGACTGCCGGTTTATGTGCAATATGATTGAAACCTGATGCTTTAATATAATTATCAATATGTGTTTCAATTACAAATTCTATTTTCCTTTTCTCTTCATTTCTGATGAATTTAAGGTCTAAAAATGGTATCTATAATCATTAATTTTTATAATTAAGATATTTGGTCTGTGTATTCTTACCTCTTATGGTTGCTTTTGTTGAACATATGTTTCAAGGCTTGTGAGCCCCATTTTCAGTGATTACAGACTCTGTATTTTCAATGTTTTTGTTTAAATTAACATTTTCCAATTGTACATTGAATCTAATTTAAGAAAGAAAAATTAATGTTTGAACTGGGATTTGAAAAGAAAAATATACGCCTAGACTGGGGTTTGAACCCAGGACCTCTGACTCTCTATGTCAATGCTCTATCCAAGTGAGCTACCTAGGCCTCCAATCTAAATGCATATTTTTCTCTTATACGTAGATTGGAGGCCTAGGTAGCTCACTTGGATAGAGCATTGACATAGAGAGTCAAAGGTCCTAGGTTCAAACACCAGTCTAGGCATATATTTTTCTTTTCAAATATAATTTGTCCATCATTAAGATGTTTAAAAACGAATAATATGAACATCAAAAGAAAAATTAATGTTTGATCTGGGACCTCTAGTTCTACGTACCAGTGTGCTATCCAATTACACCATTCAAACGATGATACGAACATTAACATTTCTTTCAATTTATACAATTCTCGTTTGTCCGAAGACAGACTCTGTAATTGCTGACGATGGGGCTCACAAGCCTAGAAACATATTAATTAATAGTGAGTGGAGAACATATTTTCAACGACTCGCCTCATATAATTTCAAATTTCTTTGATACCGGCGGTTTCAGACAATATCTTGTCCCTCCTCAGTCATGGCTTCCACTGAAACATATGTTCAACAAAAACAACAATAAGAGGTAAGAATACACAGACAAAATATATTAATTATTAAATAAACCTTTTAATATTTAATTTTAGGAAGTGATATTTTGAGGTCATTTTAATTATATTATTTTTAGTCTGATCATCTTACCTCAATAATATTGAGGTAAGATGATCAAACTAAAAATAATATAAACCTTTTAATGTTACTTTCTATTGTATTTTTAAAGTTGATTTTTATATTCCTTGAGGGGAAAAAAAATCATAAAATGTAAAATATAAGCCTCTATTCATAAGAGAGTGTCACTGCACTTACTTCACATGTACTGCAGTTTTATTGATAATTATTTTTGTAACTTGCCATGCATTCCTGTTGGTACCCATATAACAACTCTGTGATATATTTTGTATATAATGTATGTACATAACCTGTTCAACGTAGAAGATACTTCTGCAGTGTAAAGATCTGAAGTAAATGTATAATACAATTTAATTTTTGAAATTTGAAAAATTTTTGGCTTAACTGCAATTTGAACCCAAGGTCTCAAGCACTATTCTACCTGGAGATCACGCCTGGCCGGGTCAGTGGACTTTTTTACGTAGAAAATACAAGCAATTCTTCTGGGACGAATTTTAAGCTGTGGGTCCCAAGTCTGAAGATTTTTAGATTCATAAAAGATCCTTAAGCCTGAATAAAAAGGCCTCTGAGCAAAGTTTACTGACCTCATCATCCTAGTAATACCTTAGTTTCCTGCTAGATGTCTCATTGGGTCAGTATGTTGACTGCATATCATTCATGACATTTATGGGCAAATTGTATTCTATAATATTTAATTTTAGGAAGTGATATTTTGAGGTTATTTTAATTATATTATATTTAGTCTGATCATCTTACCTCAATATTAATGTTGATTTGTTCTTTGACATGTTTCAAAACAATTCTGTTTTATCGTCAGCTTGTCCAGACTTCAGTATCAATGTTGATTTGTTCTTGGACATGTTTCAAAACAATTCTGTTTTATCGTCAGCTTGTCCAGTTGATATTGAGGTAAGATGATCAGACTAAAAATAATATAATTGTATTCTATAGTTCGTAAATTAATGAGTCATTTTTAACGTCTTACCTCATATTTTATAAAATATATTTATAAATTAATGAGTCATTTTTAATCTCTTACCTCATATTTTATAAATATGAGGTAAGATATTAAAAATGTCTAATTAATTTATGAATTAACAACCTCATAATGTTATTTCCCATATTTAACTATGTATTCTATAATGTTCTGCCCTAGGGCATTCCTTCACTGCAATCATAGAATTTTCATGCTATGCTTTGCAGTTTTCTAGGGAATTATAGGTGTGGTAGCTTCCTATTGCTTTCCACACCGATGAAGGATGATGATGATGATGGTCAGATGATGTTCGGGAACCTTTTGGGCCTCAAATTTGCGTAACATTTATCTTACAGATGAGGAAAAAACCTCACCCAGGAAGCTTGTCCTGACCAGGAATCGAACCCAGGCCTGCTGCGTGACAAGGCAGCATACTACCTCGAGATCACATCAGTGGACCATGGGAAAATAAGTGTAATTAAATTAAGAATTAAATTAATGTTTTTATTACCTCACCTCATCCTTTTTTCTTCTAGACTGCAGTTTTGCAGCTTATCTCCATCATCAGTAGCCTCTGTTCGACCGGTGTTATGTCGTTTCTTGGCAGTTTTCTTCTTCTATCGGTGGACCGATGAACCTCTGGATCAGGTCAAAATTTGCGGGAGTTTCAAAATTAATGAGTTTATCTTTCCTGTAGTCCACTGCTGTGGTCTCGAGGTAGCATGCTGCCTTGTCATGCAGCGGGCCTAGGTTCGATCCCCAGTTGGGACAGTTTTTCTAGATGATGTTTTTGTTGGGGTTTTTCCTCACCTGTAAGATAAATGTCAGGAATACTTTAAGTCCCAAACGGTCCCCAAAATTCATATGGCCATCATCACCATCATCATCCTTCACCGGTGTGGAAAGCAATGGGAAGCTACCACACCTACAATTCCCTAGTAAAGCTGCAAGCATAGCATTAAAATGCTATGATTGCAGTGTAGGACCTACCCTCGGGCAGAATTACTATGGATGGATCTTTCTTGTTTTTTTTGGATGTGGATTTTTTCCCAGACTGTGAGTTCTTTTTGTTTATCTGTGTGTTCGAATTTCGAAACTCCCACAAATTTTGACCTGATCCAGAGGTTCATCGGTCCACCGATAGAAGAAGAAAACTGCCAAGAAACAACGTAACACTGGTCGACCAGAGGCTGCTGATGATGGAGATAAGCTCCGAAACTGCAGTCTAGAAGATAAAGGATATGAGGTGAGGTAATAAAACATTAATTTAATTCTTACATTAAACCTCATAGCGTTCTTTCCCTGTGAACGTTATACAAGTAGCTAAATTAAGTTGGTCTAGTAACTCATAACAAAAGAATGGCTAACGCTGAACATTGCGCTTTAGATGTAGATAATAATAATAGTAATAATAATAATAATAATAGCTTTATTTTACCTGGCAGGGTTAAGGCCTTGTCTGCCACTCAACCAGGTTTTAAAAAATAAAAAAAAATAGTCTTACATCTAAATTACAATAAACATAAACAATTACATGTTATAAATACAATACCATTAATATTTATAATGTACTAGAAGTCCCGGCCACGCGTTGCTGTGGCTAAGGTATACGTTAAAAATTTAAATCAAATTGCTGTCATTCAGCCAGATTACTTAAAACTAATACTTACACACGAAATTAATAATATTGAAAATAAAATAAACACTGAACACACTTAAATTATGAAGTAATCAATATTTGTAATTCAATTGAAATTCGCGCTTGCAACAAAAAGCACAGCCATCTGGATCTCTCTTTGTTAAATAATAAACCAATTCCTTACCAAATTACCTTACACTGCCATCTGTTAGAATCGTATGGAACTCACAGATAATTACACACCGCCATCTGTTAGAATCGTATGGAACTCACAGATAATTACAACTCTTTGTTAAATAATAAACAAATAATTTGCAATAAAAAATAATGGGACTATAAATTTAGTTATAAACTACCCTAAGTCTCAAGTTGGATCAAACAGCACACAGTGTGCAAAATTTTATTAAAATCGGTTCAGTAATTTAGGATTCCATCGCGGACAAACAACGTGACACAAAATTTTTATATATTAAGATTTTGATTTACTCTAGATTTAACGAATTTAATGTATAATACATACAAGGTATATATAAAAAAACAAGAAAAAATTATGAATGACATAGTATAAATTTAAATAAATAGAGATAGATTAATTATTAGACAACAGGTAACTGCATAAGCGTGACTTAAAAGTGCCAAGTGTGCAGCAACCCCTGATATCTTGAGGAAGGAAATTCCAGGAGCGGGCAGAGGCTACTGTAAAGGAAGAAAAATAAGAGGAAGTGCTATGAAGAGGAATTGTTAGCAGACTGCTATCTTGTGACCTAGTGTCAATATTGTGGTAAGAGGATAACTTCTCAAATCTGGACGTCAGGTAAGTAGGAGTGTAGGGATTCAGAAGCTTGAAAAGTAGTGAAAGAGAGTGCAATTTACGTCTGTCAGTAAGACGGAGCCAAGAGAGGTTATTAAAGTGTTCAGAAATATGGTCATAACGGCGGATATTGAAAATGAATCGAACGCAAGCATTATGAACACGCTGCAGTCTCTGCGACAAGTCATAATTTAGATCATTATATATAATGTCAATAATCAAAGTGTGGCGACACAATCAAAGTGAAAACAGCTGAAGATGCGAATGATGTATGAGGGTCATACTGAAAGTCGTGAGCAACCCATTGTTAAAATTCAAATTTCAACAATGTAACAAAAACAACTGCAGGATCGTAATCTACAGACTTTATACCACAACATTGCCGTTTTGTGGCGTCATAGCTTCTATCATGTGACCACACGCAGTGTTTCCAAAATGGCAGACATCAATGTTTCGTTTCGACAGCGTGCTGTCATTGAATTCCTTGTTAAAGAGGAACAATCTGCTGTTGATATTCACCAAAGACTTCAATGTGCTTACGGAGATGCCTGCATGGGTGCCAGCAGTGTTAGGAAATGGGTGAAACATTTTAAAGATGGGAACACGAGTATCAAAGATGAGCCTCGTAGCGGTCGCCCACGCTCTGCCTCCACGGATTGCAACAAGAAAAGAGTTGATGCGCTCATTAGAGACGACAGGCGTATCACAGTGAATGAAATCGCTACAAAACTTGCAGTAGGACACAGTGCAGTGCAAGAAATGATTTACTGCTTAGGTTACCGAAAAGTTAGTGCCCGTTGGGTTCCACGTTTATTGAGTGAAGACCACAAACATCAGAGAAGAACCATCACCCATGACCTTCTTCAGAGATTTCAAAATGAAGGTGATGATTTTTTGACGAGTATTGTGACAGGTGACGAAAGCTGGTTTCATCGCTATGAGCCTGAAACAAAATGCCAGAGTATGGAATGGCACCACTTGAATTTGCCATCAAAGAAAAAAGCGAAGACAGTGCAATCTGTTGGGAAAGTTATGGGCAGCGTCTTCTGGGATGCGCAAGGTTGCATTCTGGTTGAATTTCTTGAACATGGACAAACCATAAATGCTGCCCGCTATATCCAGATACTTGTGAAGCTCCGTCGTGCATTGCATGACAAACGCTCTGGAAGGAAGGTCATTCTGCAACACGATAACGCGCGTCCTCACACTGCTCGTGCCACTGTGGAGAAGATCAGGACATTTGGGTGGGAAACTCTTCCACATCCTCCCTATAGTCCCGATTTGGCACCCTCCGACTACCATCTTTTCGGTTCTGTGAAGGAGCAGATGAGAGGCCAACGCTACGAGACGCTGGAGGATATTCGGAAAGCAGTGCGTCGGTTTCTTCGAGCAGCTGGAATGGACTTCTATCATAAGGGAATTTTCAAGCTTGTAGAACGCTGGACAAAATGTGTGCAAAGAAATGGAGACTATGTTGAAAAGTAGCACAAAGGTCTGTAGATTAACATGGTGTACTTGGTTTGTCTAAAATAAATATTATGATTGTTTAAGAAAATGTTATCTCTGTTAAACAAGATGGCAAATTATCTTCTTGGGAAAAGATCAACACTGGAGTAAGACAGGGATGTGGACTTTCACCGGTGCTTTTCATTATATACATGAATAAATTAATAAATGAATGGAGGAAAACACAACGAGGATATATACCCATCAATAGGAACCTCAAACTCGATGCTATTCTTTTTGCAGACGATTTAGCTCTCCTGGCACTTTCCGAAAATGATTTGCAACGATCAATTTATAATTTACAAAAAATAGGTGCCAAATTTAATATGGAAATATCAATTAACAAAACTAAAATTATGGCATTTCATGGGAAGGACCCCATACAAAGCAAAATCTGTCTCCAGAATAAAATTTTAGAGAGATCTAATCAATTTAAATATCTTGGATATTATCTCTCTATCTGGGATGAAAAGGATATCCCTGAAAAAGTTACTAATTATAATAAAAGTTTAGGAATTATTAATCAAGTTATGAAACCATCCCTTGTAAAAAAAAACACCAGATTACGTTTATATAAACACTTTGGCTAGACCAGTGTTGACCTATGGTAGTGAAGCATGGACACTAAAAAAACAACATGAAAGCAGAATAACGGCTTGTGAAATGAGATTCATGCGCAGAACAGCGGGTTACACCAGATGGGATCGGAAAAGGAACACCGATATCTTAAAAGAATTGAAGACTACGCCAATTTTGGAATATATTAAACAGTACCAACTAAATTGGAAACACCATCTTGAAAGAATGAGTTCAAATCGGATCCCCAAAGCTGTTTATAATTATATACAAAGAGGACGAAGATCACTGGGCCGTCCTATGAAACGCTGGAGGGAAAATTTTCTATAGGATCGTAACAGGCCTTGGCCTAATACTTGGAAGGAAGAAGAAGAAGAAGAAGAAGAAGAAAATGTTGCTCATGACTTTCAGTATGACCCTCGTATTTCCTGATACTGCAGTTCTGTGTTAAAAAAACATAGATGTATGAGGTTTGAGACTTGAAAGCAAATGTAAATTTTTCCTCCAACAGAAACAGATTTACAGTATTCTCTACACAATTTTAATATAATTGCAAAAATGTACATTATGGAAATCAATACAAAGAAAACTAAAGTGATGGCTTTTTGTGGAAAATACCCTATACCTAGCAAAATTGTTTTTGATGATGACATTTTAGAACAAGTAAACAAATTTAATTATTTGGGTTATAATTTAACATTTCAAGATGAAGCTGATATATGAAAGAAAATCACAAATTTTACAAAAACAACGGGGATAATTAACAGTATAATGAAACCATCTTTAGTACAGAAGAACACAAGATTATGGCTTTATAAGGTTCTTGCAAGACCAGTATTAAGATATGGTAGTGAAGCATGGACAATATGAAGAAGAGATGAAAGCCGAATAACAGCAAATGAGATGTGATTTATGCACCGTACAGCAGGCTACACAAAGTGGGACCATAAAAGAAATGAGGAAATTATGGAAGAGTTGGATGTAGAACCCATTCTTCACCATATACAGAACTACCAGAACAACTGCAAAGCCCATCTTCAATGAATGCCGTCTCATAGAATTCCAAAAGCCATACTTCGCTACTGCCCCCAAGGCAAAAGATCGCTGGAACGTCCAAAAAAGCGCTGGATGGAAAATTCCTCTTTGAGACCGTAACAGGCCACACGGCCTAATACTTGCATGGATGATGATGATGATGATGATGAATGAAGTAAGAAGAAGAATTCACAATTCATTTGATTCTTATTAAGAAAATCTCATAATGTAAAAATTCCAAATTTATTATATTAATTGGCCACACTGTTAACGTTAGTCAGTTGTTTATAATGAATGCAAATATTTTCAACAAAGATGTTATTAATAGTGAATGGAGAACATATTTTTATCGACTAACCTCATATATTTTCAATTTCTTTGATACCGACGGTTTCAGACAATATCATGTCCTTCTTCAGTCATGGCTTCCACTGATGAAATTCTTTGATTGTTGATTTCTCTAATGACATCACCTCTTGTGCTGCCATCTTTCGTTGGGATTATAAACTTCGTAATTAAATTTTTATCCACCGGAATATCGAAATTCATAGATTGATATTTATTCTTCTGAATGAATATCATTTCCCAAATTGTCAATTCCAACGGTTTATCCAATTGTTTCAAAAGTTTTGCCTCTTTTTCAATTTCAGGGGTCCTCACCTAGGGGATATGTGGATGGCGACCACAAGGTGCCCAAGCTGAGCAAAACATTTCTTCCACTTGCTTGTGTTTTGCACTCTTTTAACCTTACTATCTAACCTCTCTTGGTCAACTCTTGTTTTTTCGACCCCGATGCTATTAGGACATCCGAGGGCTAGGGAGTCTTTCCTTTCTTCCATTTCTTCTTTCCTTTATTTTCTTTTCTTCTCCAGAAAAGCCTGACCAGAGGCTATAAGATGGCAGCCCCATCACTGGTCTTGCCTTCCTTTGGCCAGCAACCAATCGAAGGGACTATTATTATGCTTTCAAGTCTTATACGAGAATTTCCCAGAAATTTTCTATAGGATCGTAACAGGCCTTGGCCTAATACTTGGAAGGAAGAAGATGAAAATTTATTATATTAAAATAAGATATTATTATTTTGAAAACACTTGTGCAAAAAATTATATACAATGTATGTTTGTGAAGTGTTTTTTTTTACAGAATCTCTGAAATTAAAAACCTGACTTCTGTAGAAACCATATCCCAACCTCACATTGTATACTCGGACCAATGGATCTCTGCCCCTGTAGTGCTTTCATCGTTCTTCAAAAAAGTACACGTCAGTTCTCACACCATTCCACCGTGCTCCCGTCCCATTACGTCAAATAGAAGCCACTGTAACTGACCGAGTAGGGACGTTGCCAAACTTCCCCCGGTGTCAGGCTCTTGAATATTGTAAGGTTAATTATTACTTCTTCATATTTAATTTAAGTAGGTCTAATGACACTGATTGATTTCTACGATTAATAGATATAATTATAATAGTGGATATTTGTTGGTTACATGGAAATTACGTGAAGGAAATCTACATATGTTGTTTTTAAAGATAAATGCTTCGTCATAAATACTTATTCACCTCATTGTCTTATTAGTTTAGATTTGGAACATAATCTTGAAGTACTAACAAAATTATAAAATTTTAGGTATGAACACACAGTCATGTATCCTTCTTTCTCATTCGGGCTAGGGACCGGTTATGGCATAGTTACTACATGCTATGATCTTCTTTACATATTATATATCATACTGATACTATACAGGAATTCTAATGTATGCTTATGAATTAAGCTATTGATAATAATTTACAATTTACATACTATATAACATAACATACTGATACTGAGTTGACAACGCTGGACTGTGAGTGCAAATAATATCCTGCAAGAAAGCTCAAAACTGTGAGTAATGGGAGGGGAGAAAGAGAGAGATAGAAAATAGAGACAGGCAAGAATGCAGGAAGGGAAATGATTTACCGAGGCAGAAACGGAATTAGTGTTTAGTTCGCATTTC
Organism: Diploptera punctata; assembly: GCA_030220185.1. Taxonomy (NCBI): domain Eukaryota; kingdom Metazoa; phylum Arthropoda; class Insecta; order Blattodea; family Blaberidae; genus Diploptera; species Diploptera punctata. The sequence continues at coordinate 227,304 of JASPKZ010007280.1, read as the reverse complement.
TTACGGGGGCACAGATCCGTTGGTCCAAGAATAATATATTATTACAAATTAATAAATTAGAAATAAAGTTTTACTGGCTATAAAAGTAGTGTTAAATTCCATTTCAAGTCGTCTTGAGAAGAAGTAGCCAGATGGCGTGTGGGCATGAGCTACTTAGATGCCTAAGTAGCTCAGATGATTAGAACACTGGCACAAAAAAAAAATCAGAGACCTTGGGTTCAAATACCAGTTTAGACATAAATTTTTCTCTTCAAATGCAATTTGTCATTGGGTGAGAAATGTTAAATTTAAATAAAGACATTGGAATATGTTCATTGTTGAAGGTAGCGGCGACTTTCATTTCTGCAGCTGTTCAACAATCTGCTTAGAGCAGTTCTGCAATGCAACTTCAGAGAAGAATCACAGTGCTTTAGCCACACAAACAAAACTTCCAGATTTTTTAAGACAGTTCAAAATTAAATGTATTATAGGATGTGAAATATTACATGATTTGTGTGTATATATTATATATATTGATAAGGGTAATTTTATTAAGTTATGTAGGTAGGAAATAACGCTATGAGGTTTATTTTAATATTATATTATTTTTGGTCTGATCATCTTACCTCAATATTAATATTGAGGTAAGATCATCAAACCAAAAATAATATAATTAAAATAACCTCAAAATATAACTTCCTAAAATTAAATATTATTTTAATATTGTTTACTTGTTTCTTGACTCACCTCATACTTCTTAACTCCCATGCAGACTCGAGTTTCTCCACTTCAAACAATCTCAATATCTTTGGAATTTGCTAAAATAATAGTAACATAACAATGTCAGTAACAATAATAATAATAATAATAATAATAATTTATAATATAATTCTGATATGCAGGCAGACTTACATTAAATTAAATTAATTATCGCAACAATACAAATAATAAGGAACTAAGAAAGTAACTATTCTTCTTCTTGCGAGGATTGAACCTTTTTTTTGTTTGTTCCGGCTCTTAAGTATTATAGCTGTTGTGTCCCGTGCCGTAGCCGAGTGATTAGGGCAGAGCTATGGGACTTGCGCTGGTTCGAGTCTCCATGGTATTTCGGCCAGTATGGGACCGGTGCCCACCCAGCATCGTGAGGCATTTGGGTAGCTACAATAACTCTTAGACTTATACGAATGTGTCTAAATGGCACAAGGAGTAGGGTGCGTGTAGGCAAACAGTTTTCGGACACTTTTGAAATCCAGAATGGATTGAAGCAAGGAGATGCACTATCTCCTCTACTATTTAATTTTGTACTAGAGCATGCCATTAAATCTTTAGAGAATGAGGAAGGCTTACAACTCAATGGTATTAATAAGTTGTTAGTTTATGCTGATAATGTAGTATTATTGGCCGATAGCGAGGAGATACTAAAGGACAACACGCACACACTATTGAGTAACACTATGAAATTAGGACTGGAAGTAAATATCAATAAAACTAAATATATGGTCACACGTAGTAATTCATTATATAATGGAAATGGACAGCTAATGACAAATGAGGGAAATTTTGAGGAAGTGGCTGAATTCAAATACCTAGGAACAATAATCACAAATAGGAATGAGATACACAAAGAAATTAAACACAGGCTCAATTCTGGAAATGCGTGCTATTATGCATTGCAGAGACTCTTGATGTCCCAACTCCTTTCAAAAAACGTTAAACTGAAAATATATAAAACTATTATTCTACCAGTTATATTATATGGGTGCGAAACATGGACTGTTACTTTAAGGGAGGAAAGGAGATTACAAGTATTTGAGAATAAAGTTTTTAGGAAAATTTTTGGACCAAAGAGAGATGAACAGACAGGTGAATGGAGAAGACTACATAACAATGAACTACATGGTCTTTATAGGAAGTCAGATATAATAAGAACAGTTAAGTCTCGTAGACTGCGATGGGCAGGACATGTTGCACGTATGGGGAATGAAAGACTTACATGGAAGCTTCTTGTAGGAAAGCCAGAGGGAAAACGCCCAGTTGGTAGACCAAGAATGAGGTGGGAGAATAACATTAACTATGATTTGAGGGAAGTAGATTATACAGGGAATGATTGAAAAACATTGGTTCAGGATAGGGATGTATGGAGAGCTTATGTCCGTGCGGCCATGAACCTATGGGTTCGATAGTGCCAGTGAGTAAGTAAGTACAATAAGTAGCGGCTCCAGTTTGAGAAAACCAGCTATAACGGTTGGGGGACTTGACATGCTGACCACATGTCACCCCTACACTGGCTGATGATCATCTACGTCTGTGACCGACACATGTGGATGTGAGGCCAGCAGCCGGCTGGTAGGCTAAGGGCCTTCTAGGCCTGTCGTGCCAGGAGGAGTGTTCATCTCTTTCGTGGGCGTCCCCGATCTCTTTTTCCTCCTCTTGGTTGATAGTTCAGACTTTTCCTAGGCAATCTGTTGGTTTCCATTCTGCACACATGCTCATACCATTTTTTCCTATACTCTTGTATTTTATGTCAAATTGGATATTTGTAGTTTTTTACGGATATGAAAGTAACTATTAAAACAAAATAAAATGGATACTGAAAAATAACCAAACTTCTAACTTTCTTAGCATTTTAATGAACTAACAAGATGGATATGATGAATTTTAATTATTTTTTATTTGTATTCAAAACATAGTTTTACAAATTATATTTATTACATTATCTTCTCAGGAAAAGATCAACACTGGAGTAAGACAGGGATGTGGACTTTCACCAGTGCTTTTCATTATATATATGAATAAATTGATAAACGAATGGAGGAAACACAACGAGGATATATACCCATCAATAGAAACCTCAAACTCGATGCTATTATTATTGCAGACGATTTAGCTCTTCTGGCACTTTCCAAAAATTATTTGCAACGATCAATTTATAATTTACAAAAAATATCTGCCAAATTTAATATGGAAATAACAATTAACAAAACTAAAATAAAGCAAATCATGGGAAGGACCCCATACAAAGTAAAATCTGTCTCCAGAATAAAATTTTAGAGAGATCTAATCAATTTAAATATCTTGGATATTATCTCTCTATCTGGGATGAAAAGGATATCCCTGAAAAAATGACTAGTTATAATAAAAGTTTGGGAATTATTAATCAAGTTATGAAACCATCCCTTGTACAAAAAAACACCAGATTACGTTTGTATAACACTTTGGCTAGACCAGTGTTGACCTATGGTAGTGAAGCATGGACCCTAAAAAGACAACATGAAAGCAGAATAACGGCTTGTGAAATGAGATTCATGTGCAGAACAGCAGGTTACACCAGATGGGATCGGAAGAGGAACACCGATATCTTAAAAGAATTGAAGACTACGCCAATTTTGGAATATATTAAACAGTACCAACTAAATTGGAAACACCATCTTGAAAGAATGAGTTCAAATCGGATCCCCAAAGCTGTTTATAATTATGTATCAAGAGGACGAAGATCACTGGGCCATCCTATGAAACGCTGGAGGGAAAATTTTCTATAGGATCATAACAGGCCTTGGTCTAACACTTGGAAGGAAGAAGAAGAAGACATAAATCATCAGTGTGTCCAAATTATTGATAATGTGTGTGTATATTTAAAATAGCTCTACATAATGGTCTGTAGAATTTTTTATACATTTTACTGGTCCCTGGGCTTAAAAAAAAGGTTGAGAAACGTTGTGCCACACCATTACAACTTCAGTAGAATATTAATTGGGTTCAAAAGTCTGTACCACATTGAGTGGTTATATATCATGAGGATAGATGGTACCTAATGGATCTGTTGAAAAGATAACAACATTGTATTTTAGTTTGTTAAACATTAATTAAATATTAATATGCTATTAAGTGCGTTATAGGAAATATTTTTTAGTGGTAGAAATAGTAATGATGTTAATTTTTAGAATAAATACGAAAAAATTTTTATAAAGTAGGTCATAGGTGGTCAGTCATTTTGATTAAAGGCTGCATCAATATTTGAGTCAAGCATGACTGACCATCTAGAACAGGGCTGCCCAAACTTTTTAATAACTGGACCCAAAGAAAACCACAAGTATGTTTAAAAACTCAGTACAGCTTCTTAAGCATTGTACAAGAAATCAAACAGAAATTGCAACTTCCACATTCATAAGAAAATATGCAGATGAGAAACAACCCTCTAGAATTTTTGGAAATTGAATATAACCTTCATTTAACAGAAGACATCAAGAAATCTGAAACTCCTCCATATATTTTAAAACAAATGTCACTGGAAATAATAAATCTAAGATACCCAGCTCCTGAATGGATACATATTTTTACAGATGGCTCCAGCCTACCAAATGACGGTGGCACTGGTGCTGGTGCAGTATGTCCACTTCTTTCCTTTTATCGTAAACTAAACACAAATTCAACAAACTTTGATGGCGAAATTCTAGCAATTTTCTTAAGTTTACAAAATCTTTTATATCACATCCAAAAATTTACAAAAGTTGTAATTCTATGTGACTCCAAAGCAGCCATTCTCGCTATAACACGAGACACAACACCCAAAAGCATAAAAATTATCGAATGTCACAAAATGATAAAACAGTTATCCCGTCTACATAAAAAAGTTGTACTTCAATGGATTCCGGCCCATTGTGGAGTGACAGGCAATGAAATAGCCGATTTTCTAGCCAAGAAGGGTAGCAAAATTGTTTCAAACCCAACTTCTACTCCAGTTTCCTTTCACTCTATCAAGAGAATTATCTCAAATAAATATATCAATAAACTTAGAGAAGAATACACCACCAAAACATCTGGAAAGGAATGGGAAAATCTACAAGCTTATGACATTACTACATTACAAAGAAAATCTGCAGTAGCAACATTCAGACTGCTAATGGGACATGACTGCCTGAATAAACACCTACACAGACTTGGCATAACAGATTCACCTAAATGCCCTTTTTGCAATTTAAATGAAGATATGGAAAGAAACCATCTCCTCCGTTGTCCAGCTTTTGTAGAAGAGACCAGCCTTTCTGCTAAATATTGGAGTGCAAGAGAGTGAATGATTTCATTATCAAGTGCTCGATATTAGATACCAACCAACCAACTTTTTAATGGGTCGGGCCAATAACTGATTGTGCAATTGATCGCGGGCCGGAACATAAATATTGTTACTATTATTGTTGCTACTGTTGCTTCTATATTATAATTATTATTATTATTATTATTACTAAAATAAAATTACATTATCATACAGAAGAATGTAAAACATTTGTAATACCATGCTGCAATTAAAATTGTAAAAAATAATTGATACAAAAGTGAATATATTTACCTAATGAGATGAGTGGAGCTGGCTTCTTAAAGGTAACAACCGATCGATCATCCCCATTAAATTTATCAAAATGGCTATGCTTTGTTTGGTAATGTCTTTTAATGTTCTATTCTTTCACAACTGCAATAACATCGTTACAAATAACACATAACACTTTGTTTCCATGCTCATTCACAAAGTACTTGCTGGTCCAGGATTCGTTAAACTTCCTACACTCGGAATCAACTTTGTGTTTTTGAAAGCATTTTCTCACTTTAACACTATTTTTACTACTATTCTGTGCATGGGCTACTGTTTGATTGACAATACAACAAGCGAAACAATTAATGTTCAAAGTTTGGATTAAGGAGAAAATGGTAAATAAGGGATGAATCATCTCTACTATAGTCCACAGACGAACAAAATGAAAGCACGGGACGAAGAGGGGGCACGGGGAATTACAAGCAATACAATGGCATACTACCTGAGAATAAAGGAACACTCATGACATATGAAATACCTACTGCTTTCATTCACTACGTCTGTGGACAGTACTTTCTCAAGAGAAGCGGTGACACCTCAACTCCACATTCCAGAGAGATGAATCTCACTGAGGGATGTCCAAACTAGATGTTACATTTTAAAATCTAACTTAAAAATATGAAATTGATTTGTTCATTTCAGTGCTTATGCAGGCCATACGAAAAGCCATGGCAGGCCGGATGTGGCCCGTGGGCCGTAGTTTGGGCGGCCCTGATCTAGAAACTCGTTTGAAGCTTGAGCCAAGCATTGAACAGTGATGTATGGAAAGTTTGATACATGTGATTGAAGCACAAATTCACTATTAATTCACAAAAGCCTTGCAAAAAAAAAAAAAAGGAATACTACCTTCAGAAACTCCACTACGAATGAGTTTTGTTCAAATGATTTAGGGTTGATTGATGTGCATATTGATCAATTGATGTAACTTTTGATAAAAATGATTGATCATCTAGGGCCTCCTTTATCTTCAGCAATAATATAGCGACTGAATTATGAAGTCAGTACCGGTATATATTATTTAACGATGCCCAGGTCATTAACGTTACAAATTTGCAAGTGAAAGTTGTTGACAAATTTTCCCCAGAGGTCCCTCATTTCAGGATTGACTTTCTTTTACGTGCTGTAAATTTACGATACGGACCCATGACTTTACTTCCCTTCTAAAGGAAGCCATGATCAGGATATTTACGCCATTAAAAATTCATTGATCCCATTCTGCATTTGAACCTGCGGACCTTGGGACCAGAAGCGAGCATATCATCCACTAGTCCACCTGGTAGGTCCTATTTTATAGTGTTCTGCCCTGCAGCAGGTCTTTCACTGCAATAATCATTTTCATGCTATGCTTTGCAGCTTTACTAGGGAATTATAGGTGTGGTAGCTTCCTGTTGCTTTCCACACCAGTGAAAGAAGATAATGATGGTGGCCAGATAATGTTCGAGGATCATTTGGGGCCTAAAGCTACCTGACATTTATCTTACAGGTGAGGAAAAACCCCGGAAAATAACCCGCCCAGGAATCTTGTCCCGACCGGGAATCGAACCCGGACCCGCAGCGTGACAAGGCAGCACGCTACCTCGAGACTACAGCCGTGAACTAGATAAACCTCAAAATATGTAAATAAAAAGAAGAAATTTATTTATTGTAGAAATAAACTGTATTATTTGCTGTATCTGTAGTCGTGTGTGCTATATGGTATATGGACCATAAGTTGCCAAACAGTAGCATAGAGAAAATAAAAACGGATATTTTATATCGGCCATAATGTTTTATCAACAGCATCACTACAGAGTTCTTTTTAATCTATGGCATCAGGTAATGATACTCTGTGGCATCACTTTGAACATGCAATCTGCACCTGAACAATCCAAGTCGGAGTGACGCGAGATGATGTATTCCTGTTATTCGACAATGAGTGTTGTTGGCGACAAAAAAGTTTTTAAGAGTTGTCAGCAGCATTGGACATTGTGTTTTTTATGTTAAATGTAGTTTTTGTCACACAAAGTTTTAAGATTTTATATATTTGCAAGACAATAATACTCAATATGTGTAACATACCGCCGAAATTTTATGAACTTTGTCGTCTTTGTTTATCGTGTGATGGTGTGAAATCGTCTATTTTCGATGACGAAGGAACTCAGCGTAACTTTCCACTTAAAATAATGACGTGTCTGTCTATATTGGTAAGATTATTAATGTAACATTTTAAAAGTATTTCTCTACTTTCCATTTGTGTATATTTTGAACCAAATCTGTAGCGAAATTACCAATTAAGGAGTCTGATAAGATCATTGATGGAACTGATAAGCCATGACTGCCATGAAGTTTTGAGCCTCTTATTTAAGAAAAATAAAACTTTTTTTCGGGTCCCTTTCTTTTCAGACTATTTTTATCTCATACTGTACACACAAGAAATATTATAATTAATATATTTTTAAATGCCCATAGTGTAAATAAAGGAAATTGCTTAATATACGTTTTACTCTTGTTTATATTTATAGTTTATTTCATAAAATTATAAATTACAGGTCTCTGACAGGGATCTTCTACCACCTTCAATATGTCATCGCTGTGTATACAAGTTGGATGTTTTATATGACTTCAGAGAAGTCTCCAGGAAGTCTGACGTTATCTTAAAGCAATATTTAAGTTATACAGAACACTTGTCAGATGAAACACAGGTTAGTAGTAATTATAACCAAATAGACCTACAACATTGAATAAAGTATAATTGAAGGATTGTGTCATAGGAATCATCTGAGTTTCTGTACCGTCATGCACTCGCTATTCTAATTCCGAGCTCAGTTGTCACCATGATACTAGTTTAACTGCCATATGACTGAATTGTGTATGGATGTCAATGATTGGAATATTGTTTTTAGGCAACATCGTATATTATGGGAAATAACACTGAACACAAAGTAAGATGGTACCAATAATTAGGAACTTCCTCCATTTCCTGTTAATTTATGACAAAGAAGGCAGAAAATTATATATGGCCTACCTAAAGACATTTATGGAAAAACTGCACTTATACTAGCGTGAAATATTTTCAGAGTCCTATAGAACAACAGTGCGCAAGCACGAGAGTTTATAGAGCCAGCGATAACCCACGATTGAACCACATATCGATTGTCATCCTTGATTACTATCCGTCGCTATGAAATTTAAATGACCAATATTTGCAATAAATCCCCAAATCTATGTTAAAGAAATATATTAATAATATTAAAATTACCAAACGTTTATTAAAAATGGGTGTACACTTACTTATCACTCCCTAACGCTGATCCAACCAGCGATAACCCAAAACAGCGATAGAAAAATCATGGACTAAGTAATATACTCTGTGGAGAAAATAGCAGTTAGCATCACAATATTGTCTAACAGTGTTATAATATTGTGATTTGCATATTTAAATAAATACTTCAAAATTGTCTAATAATGTTATAAAAATTATTTGAAAAAGTTTAAAATATTAAATAATGTTAGTAAATACAGAAGAAGAGCTATAGTTTACAACAATATAACTGAAAAATCAAGTGCTAGTAGAAGTGCAGTTTAGCCGACATTTATACTTTCCCATGATGTCAATGAATATCCTTTGTTTACTGGTACAATTTCATTATGAGCAGAATTTATGCTCCATGCTGACTCACCTGTAAATTTTGCTGTTTTTTTTTTCATCATATCCTTATTGGCTAATGTGGGATATTTTTCACTAAACTGTTTGAAAACATTCAAAACAATTTGTTTGGCTGTGGTTACCTATCTGCCTCCCACAATTTTCCGTACAACAGTCTTATGCCACTGTTGCACAAACACTTTTTGACCATTTATAATAATGTTTTGCATTATTTTAAACATTTTGGAACCATTTTATAAGCATTTCTTAAGATTTTTAAATATGTATATAATTATGCAAATATTGTGAATCGAGTTCTACAGATCCGCTAAATGGCTCTCAAATAGGTGTTACCAACATTTGCAAATAATTCCAAACCATATTTCAAGAAATTAACTTCATTTTGTTAGATTCCGATGGGACAAGTTAAGTGTACATAAAATTAGTTTACAGTTTATTTAAATAATATGCATGTATTTAAATTAATTTGAAAATATATGAGGTGTAAAAAAAAAAGTAAAGTGATCCCACAACAGGCCCGGAGGTCCTTGGGGTAGTAGGAGGTTAAGGCTCCCACTTTTTCTAGACAATCGGCACTTTGTCAGCCCTGCATGATGGCTGCCTTTACCCCCAGAACAAGCATCTGGTACTCATTTCCGTTAGAGGCTGAGTCGACCCCAGGGCCATAGTGCCGCCAGAGGGTTTGGGTGAGTTTAAAAATCCTGACCCCAACGGGACTTGAACCCTCGACCCTCCGGCTTGTAGCTCAGTTCAGTGCCTTAATCACTACTCTACGGCGTGCCCCAATATATGAGGTGAGTCGTTAAAAATATGTTCTCCACTCACTATTAATAATATGCATGTAATTTGTTTTGTTAGGTTAGGAAATGGGAAGTTAGTTTACGTCCATTTTTTTTTTCAGCATTTGGGAATTTATTCCAAAAGTTGGTAATGCCGACTTCAGAGCCATCTACAGAAATTACATTAACCAATACAGCAACTCCCACAACTCCCAGAACAATTCATAGGAGACAAATAGTCTACTTTTTCCATTTGTTTCTCTCCACTGTTCAAATCCCAAGAAATTCTACAGAAGTGGCCATTTTGAAACAAAATTTCAATATACTCTGCATTGTGCATGTATAGGAATAAAACAATACCATTTATTCTATTAAAATTTTACCAGGACCAGGAAATATTCAGACGGAACTCCTAAAACATGGAGGAGATATTTTAGTAATATTTTTAACAAAACTTTTTAATAAAATTGAAATTGGAGACGATATCCCAGAAGACTGGAATTTATCGTATATTACTCCTATTTTTAAAAAAAGGTGATAAAACTGTGTTCCAATTATAGAGGTATAAGCGTTTTACCTTCAACAGCTAGGATTTTTAGTAAAATTATAAATTTTAAACTTAAGGAAATAAAAGATAACTTAAGAGAAGAACAATGTGGATTCCGGAGTGGAAGATCATGTATTGATATTTTCTCTATTAGACAATTACAAGAGAAAATCCTAGCAAAAAATAAAGAACTACATATGACCTTTATTGATTTAGAGATGACATATGATAGTGTACCTCGACAATTGTTATGGACGGCAATGAGAAATCTGAATATTTGTGATAAATGGATTAATATTGTTAGGAGGATCTATAGTAATACAAAAGCTAAAGTAAAAATACAGAATACTTTAACAGAGGAATTCACAGTGAATAAAGGCCTTAAGCAGGGATGCAGTTTATCACCAATTTTTAACATTTATTTAGACCAGGCTCTTAACTTGTGGTATAAAAAATGTTCTGAAATGGATATTCCTATAGGAGGAAAAGTACTGCATTCATTGTTGTTTGCAGATGATCGAATACTTTTTACAGGGGATGAAGATGATATGAAATATATGATAAATAAACTAATGGAAGAATATAAAAAATGGGGACTGAATATAAATTTACAGAAAACAGAATATATGTGTTTGGGAAAGGATGTGGATGACCTCATACTTGAAACAGGGAAAATAAAAAAGTGTGAAATTTTTAAATATCTTGGGTCAATAATTACAAGTTTAGGTGCATGTGAGAGAGATGTACAGACTAAAATTGCAATGGCAAAAAATGCAACTAAGACATTACGTGGAATAATTTGGAATAAAAATATACAAAGGAAACTAAAATGAAAATTAACAACAGCATAATACAGAATATTTTGTCATATGGAAGTGAAAACTTGGTCTTTGACGGAATTACAAAAGAATAAAATTAGAACAGTTGAATTTGATTATTTTAGAAGAAGCCTCAAAAAACAAGACAGGATAAAATAAGAAATGAATTCCTTTGGAGAGAAATGAATGTCACCACATCTGTTGTTAAGAGGATTGAAAATCAAATGCTTAAATGGTACGGCCATGTACAAAGAATGGAAAATGAAAGATGGCCAAAAAAATATATACCAATGGTCACCCCCTGGAAGAAATAAATATGGTAGGCCAAGATGGAAATGGAAAACCTATGTCAGAACTATAATGGATGATAGGAATTTGGAAGAGGGAGATTGGAATGATAGAGATAAATGGAAACTGAAGACGGCAAAGCTATAAGTGGGGGAAAGCCGAAGAAGAAGAAGAAAATTGTAATTATATATTTTAATATGTTGCAATATAATTTAGATAATATATATTTATCTCGAGGTAGCATGCTGCCTTGTCATGCAGCGGACCCAGGTTTGATCCCCGGTTGGGACAGGCTCCTGAGTGAGGTTTTTTCGGGGTTTTTCCTCACCTATAAGACAAATGTCAGGAAGCTTAGGGCCCAATGGTCCCCAAAAATCATCCGGACATCATCATCCTTATCATCATCATCATTCACCGGTGTGGAAAGCAACGGGAAGCTACCACACCTATAATTCCCTAGCAAAGCTGCAAAGCATGGCATGAAAATGCTATGATTGCAGTGAAAGACCTGCCCTTGGACAGAATTATTATGGATGGATATTTTTTATTTTCTTTATTTTGAGAGTTAGAGAGCAAACTACATTCTTTTACATGCTTAAAGGTAAAACCATTATTTGACCAATGAAAATGCAGTCACACATCTGGTGTGTTGACATTACAATGGGAACTTAGTTTGGGATTAGTATAGTAACAATAACCACTTATGTTGTGTTTGCTTTTAGAGCTGTTTGTTCTTTACAATAGTCCTCGCTATAGGCAATAACATCCATAATTCTTATGATACTGTTGCACCACATACTTTTGTTTTTTTTTTACCAACATTCCCTATTAAGTCACATTCAGTACCAGGCACTGAGCAGGGCATTTAAACCCACAGGCCAGCCATTTAAATACCCCAGCTACTCTTTTTGTGGCACTTCGGAAAATGGACCATTATTCACAAACTATTAGTCCTAGAAAATTCAAATTTTGTACATACCTAAAGGAGATATCCTAGTAGGATTTGATGGTGAAATAACTTGGGTGATTGACATCACATGTTATCGGCGTATCAATTTCAGGAAGTGGAAGTTCATCTTCACTTTCACTTTGTGAATCTTCTAATTCAGGAATCAGTTCATCACCTGAATCATCATTATACAAAATATTCACTAATTCTTCTTCAGTGAGATATTTTTCTTTTGCCATGGTTTCACTCACGCACAAACAACAGCGCGATAACGAGAAACATATATGACTGCATTGGAGCCTGGAGGCAAGTTTGGGTAAACGAATTCCATGTGTCGTTTGTTTTAAAAATAAAAGGGGATTCACCAAGGTTAAATGTGTCAAACGGGAATAGAAAATGTACATTTACATGCCATCTATGATCTCCAAGACATACTAAGCCAACACAATATTTAGGTGCCGAATATAAATGCGGTTTGTTTGCACCCACTCTAAAACGAGTTAACTGACCGATGGCCGCATACACGATAGTCTCTTTAAATGCCTTAACTCGTTTACGGTACTGAATATGTTAAACTATGTATAAAAATTCTTAAAACTTTTTTACAATTTTTAAATATTTTTCTATGTGCCAAAACAAACATTGAAAGAAGCCGTACTGGCTTTATAATGTAATGTAAAATTCCCAATTAAAGGTCTTCTTAATAAAGATAACACCATTTACAAGGTAGAAGCCATAGCATTCTCTCATTGATTTTTCTAAGTTCTGCAGAATCATAGTGTTGATATGCAATGCTTATGAAATAGCTGCCAGATGGAAGCACGTATCTGTGAAAATTAGTATGACCAATTTTTGCAATTAATTCCCAAACATTTTTTAAGGAATGAATGTTCTTTAACTTATTTTTTTAGGTTATGATGGGACAAGTTAGTGTATACCGGTTTGTTTATAGTTTATTGAATAATATGTATGTATTAAAATTAATGTTGGGAAGTAAACGTTATGAGGTTATATCATTAAAAGTGAGTGGAGAATATATTTTTAATAACTCACCTCATACAATTTCAAATTTATTTGATTTTGACCATTGGTTTGAAATGAATTTTTCATTCATCTTCAGTTTATGGAGTCATGGAAATAAACTGAAGATGAATGAAAAATTCATTCGAAACCAATGGTCTTAAATCAAATAAATTTGAAATTTTATGAGGTGAGTTATTAAAAATATGTTCTCCACTCACTATTAATATGTATGTAATTTATTTTGTTAGGTTAAAAAATAAATTGAGGCCACTAGAACATAAATACATACACAAACAAAGACATATATATGTACAAACACATGCAATGCGAACAGATTATCTATTCAATGTTTTTATTATTCATTTCATATATCTCAATGATGGATAAATTTTCTTAATAAAGAAGCCGCCATTTGCAAGATAGAAGCAAAGGTTTCATAGCATCTGGTACACGGGAATAACAGCGTATATGAGAGAAAAAACTTGCATTTAGATTGGAACTCGTCCAGATGGCTCAGTCGGTAGAGCATTGGCCTAGAAAACCAAAGGTCCTGGGTTTGAATCCTAGTCTGAGCGTGTAATTTTTCTCTTCAAATATGATTTATCCATCATTGAGATGTATGAAATTAATAATAAAAACATTGAAAGAAATCATGCTGATTTTATAATGTAATGTAAAATTCCCAAATAAATGTCTTCTTAGTAAAGAAGTAGCCATTTGCAAGATAGAAGCAAAGGTTTCATAGCATTTAGTGCTCAGGAATAATGGCGTAAATAAGAGAAAAATTTGTGTTTAGACTGGAACTTGCCCAGATGGCCTAGAAAGCCAAAGGTCCTGAGTCCCAGTGTGAGTGTATAATTTTTTTTCTTCAAATAAGATTATCTATTATCCAGAGGTTCTAATTTTGCTGGTTGTTGGTACTAAGAGCAGTACTGCCAGTCTCCCTCCACTGAAACATTTAATATAGATATTTGTACTGACCTAGCTTACAACCTCTTATTGGATTTTATTCTTTTAATTTTTGTATTATCAGTAATCTAATCATCATCAGCATCCATGCAAGCATTAGGCCGTGTGGCCTGTTACGGTCTCAAAGAGGAATTTTCCATCCAGCGCTTTTTTAGACTCTCAGCGATCTTTTGCCCTGGGGGCAGTAGCGAAGTATGGCTTTTGGAATTCTATGAGACGGCATTCATTGAAGATGGGTTTTCCAGTTGTTCTGGTAATTTTGTATATGGTGAAGAATGGGTTCTACATCCAACTCTTCCATAATTTCCTCATTTCTTTTATGGTCCCACTTTGTGTAGCCTGCTGTACAGCGCATAAATCACATCTCATTTGCTGTTATTGGGCTTTCATCTCTTCTTCGTATTGTCCATGCTTCACTACCATATCTTAATACTGGTCTTGCGAGAACCTTATAAAGCCATAATCTTGTTTTCTTCTGTACTAAAGATGGTTTCATTATACTGTTAATTATCCCCGTTGTTTTTGTAAAATTTGTGATTTTCTTTGATATATCAGCTTCATCTTGAAATGTTAAATTATAACCCAAATAATTAAATTCATTTACTTGTTCTAAAATTTCATCATCCAAAACAATTTTGCTAGGTATAGGGTATTTCCCACAAAAGGCCATCACTTTGTATTGATTTCCATATTGTACCATTTTGCAATTATATTAAAATTGTGTATAGAATACTGTAAATCTGTTTCTGTTGGAGCTATTAATACCAAATCGTCTGCAAAAGCAGAGAGTCTATTTTATGGTTTCTATTAATTTGGATAGAACCGTGTCTCATCTGTTGCCAATCTTGGAGTATTATATCCATGTATATGATAAAGAGCAAGGGCGAGAGGCCACATCCTTGTCTTACGCCCCTATTAATTTCGGTCCATTCTGTTTGTGTGTTATTGATTCAAACTGAAATCATATTTGTTTTATAGATATTGTATAAATTTAAAATATGCTGTTGTGGTAGATTGTTGTCAGCTAAAATTTCCAACAGTTTATTCGTATTGATTTTGTCGAAGGCTTTTTTGAAGTCCACAAAAGCTAAATGTGTTTCTACATTGAACTCCCTGTGTTTTTCTATTAATAATTTCATGGAGAAATAACCATCACAGCAGGATCGACCTTTACGAAAGCCATTCTGTTCTTCGCTGAGGAGGCTGTTAAGATGTTTGTATAATTTGTTCTTAATTATATTGGCGTAAATTTTGTATCCATTATTTAGTAAGCTGATGCCTCTGTAATTTTCACAGTTTTTCTTGTCTCCTTTTTTAAATATTGGTATTACAATAGATTTTTTGTTGTTGTTTATACCTGTTAATCCAGACTATCCTGAGCCTCAGTTATCCAGATTAATAAGGTTATCTATTACTGTAATGTTTGGCAGGTGGCGACGAAAAAAGAATGTGGAGAGTTGGTAGACTGCAGTAAGAAACAGAACGGAGTACAAGAGGACAGAGACACGAGTTCACCATGCAGTGAACGCAGTATTGACAGAGAAGCACGCGAGATGGTGGAGGCATTGGAAATGAGAATCAAGGAAGAGGAGAACAATGAGAGAGGTGAAGAGGAGGAAGAGGATATGGAGGAAGAAGAGGAAGATGACGATGGAGACACTTTAAATGGCAGCTTACACATAGATGAAACAGGCAAGTAGTTACAGTAATTCAATGGAGGTTCATTTTAATACGTTTAATTGAGTCATCTTACCTCATATTTTGGTAGAATTCTCGAGAAAATGTTTCAGCATGCTTGCTTACTATTATCAGCTCTTTTTGACTGTTAAATTGTTGGTTGGTGATCCTGGATGTTGCTTCCTCTTCCCTCTTCATACGAAATATCATTATGAGGTTTAATTTAAGATTTAAATTAAAATTCTTTATACATCACCTCATATCCAGTTTTCTAATTATACCAGTTTCAAAACCTATGTGGTTTCATCTTCAGTAATATCTTGGCTCTATTCATAGTTAAATATGGGAAATAACATTATGGGGTTCTTAATTCGTAAATTAATGAGTCATTTTTTTACATCTTACCTCATATTTTATGTTTCTTTAAACATGAGAACTAGTTTTCAAGAGAAACATCTCTCTCATTTTCAACTGACATTATGACTACTGGATTTTCGTTGGAATCTCCATCGATAATGTTGCCATCTGTTGTTGATTTGATGAACTTTGAGATGAGGTCACGTTCATCAGGAATCTCGAAATTCATGGGTCTAAATTTGTTCTTTTGAATATATATCTTCTCCCCAAATTGTCAATTCCAAAGGTTTTTCCAAATGTTTTAAAAGTTGGGCTTCTTTTTAAATTTTGTGTGTCCAAATTCCTTTTTGTTTTTCCTACGTGTACTTAGGAGTATACATTGGAAAAACAAAAAGGAATTTGGACACTCACACTAAAACTTTAGAAATATTAAAAAGGGTGAAATTGAAAAATCGGCTATTGCAGCATGTAGTTTATTGGAGAATCATAAAATTGAAAAAGAAGCCCAACTTTTAAAACATTTGGAAAAACCTTTAGAATTGACAATTTGGGAGAAGATATATATTCAGAAGAATAAATTTAGATCCATGAATTTCGAGATTCCTGATGAACGTGACCTCATCTCAAAGTTCATTAAATCAACACCAGATGGCGACGTTATTGATGGAGATTCTAACGAAAATCCGGTAGTCATAATGTCTGTTGAAAATGAGAGAGATCCTTCTCTTGAAAACTAGTTCCTGTGTTTAAAGAAACATAAAATATGATTAAGATGTAAAAAATGGCTCATTAATTTACGAATATCTTGACTGCTTCTTTGTCTCTCTGTTGGTGGAATTTACGAATTTTGAAATTCACGGGGAATTTGATTTTATTTGGAGTTTATCGGTCCACCAACAGAGGGAGTAAGAAGCAATTCTAAATGGCATAACATCAGTCAAGATACTGCTGAAGATGATTCCACATATATTTTGAAACTGGTATAATTAGAAGGCTGGATATGGGGTGAGGTATAGAGAATCTTAGACTTACGAACTTCCAAATCAAATCCTTTTCCCCGGAAATTTGGAAATTTAAAAATTCATTACTTTTTCTTTGTTCTTGTGGATGTAAATTTTCTCCCAAACTCTTAGTTGTTTTGTTTTTTTTTAACTGTTTTAATAATTTTGCTTTCACTTCAATTCTATATTTTTCTGACCATTCATGAGAAGCTATTGCAAATTTATCTACCTACCCATTTTTCAAATTTCTAATGTGTATATAGCCATGGCAGTTTCGACACTTGTGGTTTGTGCATTAGATTTAGTGTAGGTTCCCAAGATTTGACATTTTGGATACATCCTTGCTGGGTAAAGAAATTATTTTCTGATTCATTTTAACAAAATTTTGATCCGTCCCTGTTTTTCCAGCCATTCTAATGTCAGAAAATTTAAAACTTCTTCCAGTTCCAATAATGAAAACTTTTTCCATACCATCAATAATGAAATCAAAATATTTATATTTGAAGAGAAAAATTCTCTCCTAGACTGAGACTCGAACCCGGGACCCTTGACTTTCTGGGCCAAGTGCTCTACCAACTGAGCTACCAAGGCGAGTTGCGATCTAGATGCAAATTTTTCTCTTATATACGTTGTAATTCCTTTGTGCCAAATGCTTTGAAACTTTGCTTCTATCTTTGCAAATGGCAGCTTCTTAGTTAAGAAGACGTTTATTGGGAATTTAACACTACTTTATAAATTCCCTATAAATGTCTTCTTAACACTACTTTATAAATTCCCAATAAATGTCTTCTTAACTAAGAAGCCGCCATTTGCAAAGATAGAAGCAAAGGTTTCAAGCATTTGGCGCGAGGGAATTAAAACATATATAAGAGAAAAATTTGCGTCTAGATCGCAACTCGCCTCGGTAACTCAGTTGGTAGAGCACATGGCCCGGAAAGGCAGGGGTCCCGGGTTCGAGTCTCGTCTAGGCAAAAAATTTTCTCTTCAAATATAATTTATCCTTCAGTGAGAAGTGTTAAATTAATAATAAAAACTTCAAAATATTTACTTTGAACTTTTGTATATTTAGCTACAGTATAATTAAGATTAGATATCGGTTTATGATTAATTCATTTTACTATTGTAATCAAATGGTAAAGAGAAAAAATTATGCCTGAACTGGGAATCGAACCCCGAACCTTCAGCTTTCCGTGCTGATGCTCTATCTATTGAGCTAATCCAGGATTGCTTCCCATCCAAGCATAAATCCTTCCTTTACCTTACTCTCTTGGTCCCACATTCAAATGTAATGAATCATCATTCACAAATACACAATGAATGGCTTCTACCTGAAGAAGACATGAAGGGACTCCACACAGCTATAGCATTATTTATTAAATTAATATTGGGAAGCTAAAGCTATTACTATGATTGAAGTAAGTAAATTAATGTAAAAAAGTAAAGTGATCCCACAACAGAACCGGAGGCCCTTGGGGTAGTAGGAGGTTAAGGCTCCCACTTTTTCTAGACTATCGGCACTTTATGTCAGCCGGGTTGTCAGCCCTGCGTGACGGCCGCCTTTACCCCCAGAACAAGCGTCTGGTACTCATTTTCGTTAGAGGCTGAGTCGACCCCAGGGCCATAGTGCCGCCAGAGGGTTTGGGTCAGTTTAAAAATCCTGACACCAACGGGACTTGAACCCTCGACCCTCCGGCTTGTAGCTCAGTGCCTTAACCACTACGCTACGGCGTGCCCCGTAAATTAATGTACACAACTAAATTATTGTAATCAAATGGTAAAGAGAAAAAATTATGCCTGAACCGGGAATCGAACCCCGAACCTTCAGCTTTCCGTGCTGCTCTATTCATTGAGCTAATTCAGGCTTCGGGGTTCGATTCCCGGTTCAGTCAAAAATTTTTCTCTTTACCATTTGATTACAATAACTTAGTTGTGTACATTAATTTACTTATTTGAATCATAGTAACAGCTTTAGCTTCTTAATATTAATTTAATAATCATTTTACTATATTGTGTCTTATTATGTTTTGAGGTTTATAATTTTCCCAAATGTTTCATTTAAGAGTCTTCTGTATTTCTCATGGAGAGGTATGTCTCTCTCTTCTATTGATTTCTGGATTGGTCGGTTGCCATTGCAGCTAGCATGGCCTAGCATAGATGCTTGCTATGTGTGTAATATAACTGCTTTTTGATGCTAATGGCAAGTATTGTTATTTTAGCAGATGAAAGGACTGAATCGGGCAACGAGTCTGATCATGACCAGGGACTGGACATGTCAATAGAGCGTAAAGTTAAGGACGAAGAAAGACAGGAGCAGAACGGCACAAGTCACGAGTCTGATAATGAAGAACATCCGGCTGCTCAACCAGAATCTCAGTAAGTTATTCACTACTTATTTTAGGAATTCTCACTATGAGGTTTATTCATTAAGGTAGAATTTTTTATCACTCACCTCATATTGTTCTTCTTATTTGACTATAAACTAGTTTCGGAACATAGTTTCTGTTCCATCCTCAGTATCGTCACGACCGTTGTTCTGTCGTCTTGAAGAGCTGTCCTTCGCTCCTTCCATTGGCTGATTGAAAAACCTCAAAACCAGGTCATTCTCACCAGGAATTTCAAAGTTCATCAATTTCTTCTTTTCACTCTTTTGAATGTAGATCTTTTCCCAAACAGTAAGTTCTTTTGGTTTTTCTATTTGTTTTAATAATTTAGCTTCTTTCTCAATAAGATATTTTTCAGACCATGCATGGGCAGCCACTGCAGATTTTTCTACTTACCCCTAGAGTGAAAGAACATCTCAGGAATGTCAAGAAAGGGGAAGTAGAAAAATCTGCAGTGGCTGCCCATGCATGGTCTGAAAAACATCTTATTGAGAAAGAAGCTAAAGTATTAAAACAAATAGAAAAACCAAAAGAACTTACCATTTGGGAAAGGATCTACATTCAAAAGAGCGAAAAGAAGAAATTGATGAACTTTGAAATTCCCGGTGAGAATGACCTGGTTTCGAGGTTTTTCAGTCAGCCAATGGAAGGAGTGAAGGACAGCTCTTCAAGACGACAGAACAACGGTCATGACGATACTGAGGATGGAACAGAAACTATGTTCCGAAACTAGTTTATAATCAAATAAGAAGAACAATATGAGGTGAGTGATAAAAAATTCTACCTTAATGAATATACCTCATAGTGAGAATTCCTAAAGTAAGTAATAATTTATCCTTCAGTGAGAAGTGTTATATTAATATAAAAACATCAAAAGAAGCCCTACTGGCTTTATAAAGTAGTGTTAAAATTCCCGATAAATGTCTTCTTAAATAAGAAGCCGCCATTTGTGTGATCGAGCAAATGCTCATAACGATCGGCTATCAGGAATTTAGAATGTATAAGGGAAAAATTTGTCATATTTGAAGAGAAAAATTATATGCTCAGACTGGGACCCTTGGTTCTCTAGACCAAATGCTCTACCATCTGAGCTACCTGAGCAAGTACTGATCTAAATGCAAATTTTTCTCTATATACATTGTAATTGCCGCCCACCAAATGCTATGAAGCAACGTATATAGAGAAAAATTTGTGTTTGGATCGGTACTTGCTCAGGTAGCTCAGATGGTAGAGCACTTTGTCTACAGAACCAAGGGTCCTGGGTTCAAGTCCTGGTCTGAGCGTATAATTTTTCTCTTCAAAAATGATTTATCCATCATTGAGATACATGAAATTAATAATAAAAACATAGAAAAATTTGCTTTTAGATTGGAGTTTGTCAGGTAGCTCACTGGTAGAGCATTGGCCTTGAAAGCTAAAGGTCCTGGTTCAAATCCCAGTCTGAGCGTATAATTTTTTTCGTAAAATATTATTAATGTATGTTGATGTTACAGGCACAACTCGGTGGAATCTAACAACGTAGGGAACGTAAGAGGAGGAGAAGCAAGCAACCTGCTGCGTACACTGATATCTTGTCGAAAACTTGGAATAAATCCATCTGATAATCGCGTTGCTGCCATTGGAACGTCATTACAACATTCATTGAAATCCCGAAGTAAGCTTTACTCTGCCATACAAGGCTCTTCACTGACAGCAGCTGAAAGTACAGGAGAAACACCTGTTTTAGGAAACAGAACTAATCTACCTTCATCAGAGCAAGTTTCTACTGCGTATACGTTTGTAAAAAGTCCTGTCGGTACACTGAAGGCAGATGTAAGTCGAAGAAAACAGAGCTATCCTGCAAAGGCAGATCCTTCAGTTGCTCCGTTTGTAAGAGCAAGGTTATTTGCCAGATTTCACTGGAAACAACCCCTGGTGCAACATTTCAGCAGTTAAAACAGGAAGGGTAAGAGAAATTTATATATATCTAACTAACTTACTGATACTATCAAACTCATACAGTCTTGATGATTTTATTATTAATTTAACACTTCTCATCGAAGGATAAATTATATTTGAAGAGAAAAATTTTCGCCTAGAAGTGTTAAATTAATAATAAAATCGTCAATAGAAGCCCTACTGGCTTTATAAAGTAGTGCTAAATTCCCAATAAATGTCTTCTTAACTAAGAAGCCGCCATTTGCAAAGATAGAAGCTATGGTTTCAAGCATTTGGCGCGAGGGAATTACAATGTATATAAGAGAAAAATTTGCATCTAGATCGCAACTTACCTCGGTAGCTCAGTTGGTAGAGCACTTGGCCCGGAAAGCCAAGGGTCCCGGGTTTGAGTCTCGGTCTAGGCGAAAATTTTTCTCTTCAAATATAATCATACAGTCTTGCTACATAAACTCTCCATACTTCCTTATCTTGAGCTAACATCTTAAAATCATTTCTTCTATAATTAACCTCTCTTAATTCATGGTTAATTTTTTCTTCCTTCTCATCTTCTGGGGTTTTCTCTCTGGTTTTCCACAATGTTTCCCTTTCATGCGCTGTAGCCAAGTGGTTAAGGCAAGAAGCCTTAGCACAGAGCTACGGGACTTGCCTGGTTCAAGTCCCCATGGGGGAAGAAATTTTCTCATGGAATTTCATCCAGAATAGAACCAGTGCCCATGCAGCATCGTGAGGCATTTGGGTAGCTACAATAAGTAGCGACTTCTGTTTGAGAAGACCAGCTATAACGGCTGGGGGACCCGACTTCCTGACCACATGTCACCCCTACACTGGCTCGATAATTGTCTATCTCTGTGATTAACACATGCGGATTTGAGGCCATCAGCTGGATGGTAGGCCAAGCATCTTCTAGGGCTGTCATCCTTGGAGTTTGGAGTTCCCCTTTCATTAAGGTAGAATATTTTTATCACTCACCTCATATTGTTCTTCTTATTTGATTATAAACTAGTTTCGGAACATAGTTTCTGTTCCATCCTCAGTATCGTCATGACCGTTGTTCTGTTGTCTTGAAGAGCTGTCCTTTGCTCCTTCCATTGGCTGACTGTAAACCTCGAAAGCAGGTCATTCTCACCGGGAATTTCAAAGTTCATAAATTTCTTCTTTTCGCTCTTCTGAATGTAGATCTTTTCCCAAACAGTAAGTTCTTTTGGTTTTTCTATTTGTTTTAATAATTTAGCTTCTTTCTCGATAAGATGTTTTTCAGACCATGCATGGGCAGCCACTGCAGATTTTTCTACTTCCCCTTTTTTGACATTCCTGAGATGTTCTTTCACTCTAGTTTTCAAATTTCTCTTAGTTTCCTATGTAGAATTTCTCACATTCTTCACATTTAATTTGATAAATCCCTGATTTGTTTTCTTCTTTAATTTTCTCATTCTTTTCATTCCCCATTTGTGCCACATGTCCTGCCATTTGCAGCATACAAGACTTTATCTTTTTTTATCATCAACTCTTGTCCAACTCAGGGTCGGGTTGAGGGATGAGAGGAGATGAAAGCTCCTATATAGAGGTCTGTTAATTACAAGGGTGCTGGCCAATCATGTACCATCAAGGGGGCACATGAACGAAATGAAATAAAATGGTTGAGATGAGTGTGGAATGAAATTGTGGCAGGGGAAAATGAGAGAAAAACCTGCCCAAGCTCCGTTTCGTCCACCACGAAACCCACATGGAGTGACCGAGACTCGGGGCGGCCCAGTGGTGAGAGGCGAGCGTCTAACCACTTGTGCCACAACACTTTACTCTTCTAATTAAAGCTGTAGTTTTCTCCATTCACCTGTCTGTTCATCCCTCTTTGTTCTAAAAACATTCTTTAGAACTTTATTCTCAGATATTTGTAACCTTTTCTCCTTCCTTAAAGTAAGAGTCCATATTTTCCTTCCATATAATGTAACTGGAAAATAACCGTTGTAGATATTCTTAGTTTGACTTTTTTTTAGAAAAGTCGGGATGACAAGATCCCTGTAATACATAATAGGACATATTTCCAGAGTTGAGCATATGTTTAATTTCTTTGTGCACCTCATTCCTGTTCCTATTCTGCCATTACTTCAACATTTCCTTTATTTGTAATCTTTAGGAAAGAACCTGCATATGTCCAATAGTGGTATATGGAAGGGAACCCTGGATTATGACAAAGAGTTCTGAGAATTTAATTTAACACTTTTGAAAGAAAGATTTTGAGAAGGATATATGGACCAGTAAAAGAGAATGGAAGATGGAGAATAAGGTACAATAAGGAATAATGTTGAGTGATTCCGGGTTATGTGGCCGTGGTCCATAGTTGGTGTTGATACCAGACATTTCGCCCTCAACTGCGGAGGGCATCTTCAGTGGCGAGTGCTTCTAGGCGTGTTTCCTGGTCGGAAGATCTACTTAGAGTGAGCGCTGCAGATGTTGTGGACGTTGTATTAGTGGTGGGTGCAGGGTGAGTGGGCGTGGCTCTTGCTGATTGGCTAATGGTCGTCTCCTTGTTGTCCCTAGTGTTAATGCATTTATTTTCTAGTGTATGATACCAGGCCTTAGCCAGTTTGATACCTTCCTCTTTTCTGTTGATATTGTCTGAAACACGCCAGAAACAGAACCAGGAAACACGCCTAGAAGCACTCGCCACTGAAGATGCCCTCCGCAGTTGAGGGCGAAATGTCTGGTATCAACACCAACTATGGACCACGGCCACATAACCCGGAATCACTCAACATTATGATTACCAGCCATGAAAGCCTGCATTCAACTACAATAAGGAATATTTAAATTAATATTGGGAAGTAAACATTATGAGGTTATATCATTAATAGTGAGTGGAGAACATATTTTAATCGACTCACCTCATACATTTTCAAACTTCTTTGATACCGACGGTTTTAGACAATATCATGTTCTTCAGTCATGGCTTCCACTGATGAAATTCCATGATTGTTGATTTCTTTAGTGACATCACCTCTTGTGCTGCCAGCTTTTGTTGGGATTATAAACCTTGTAATTAAATTTTTATCCACCGGAATATCGAAATTCATAGATCGATATTTATTCTTCTGAATGAATATCATTTCCCAAATTGTCAGTTCCAACAGTTTATCCAATTGGAATTGACAATTTGGGAAATGATATTCATTCAGAAGAATAAATATCGGTCTATGAATTTCGATATTCCGGTGGATAAAAATTTAATTACAAAGTTTATAATCCCAACGAAAGATGGCAGCACAAGAGGTGATGCCACTAAAGAAATCAACAATCATGGAATTTCATCAGTGGAAGCCATGACTGAAGAAGGACATGATATTGTCTGAAACCGTCGGTATCAAAAAAGTTTGAAAATGTATGAGGTGAA
The DNA here is from genome assembly GCA_030220185.1 of Diploptera punctata. Lineage (NCBI taxonomy): Eukaryota > Metazoa > Arthropoda > Insecta > Blattodea > Blaberidae > Diploptera > Diploptera punctata. Next base: position 202,199 of record JASPKZ010007280.1, on the reverse strand, counting down.
TCGATTAAAATATATCCTTCACTCACTATACAATAAGGAAATCTATGACCTTTTTTTAAGGAACCTGACATATCAACTCTTTTGAAATTTTAAAAAATGCAATGGACCATACATGTTCAAAGAATTGACTAAGAAAGCATATTTAATTTTAGAAAGTGATATTTTGAGGTTATTTTAATTATATTATTTTTAGTCTGATCATTAATATTAATGTTGATTTGAATGGACAAGCTGACGATAAAACAGAATTGTTTTGAAACATGTCTAAGAACAAATCAACATTAATATTGAGGTAAGATGATCAGACTAAAAAAGCATCCCTAAGAAAGTGACAACGGAGGAGATGTTTGGGAAGCGGCCAGTAGGAAAACTTAAGAAAAGTGACTCAGTGAAGGAAGATTGCCATGAAATCCTGAGCTGTAGGAACTGGCAACAGAGTGCGTTGGATAAAGAAGATTGGAGGTCTCACATCAAGAAGGCCCGGGCCTGCTATGGGCTGTAACGCCATTAGAGAAGGAAAAGAAGATGAATTTCTGCTTGAATGGAAAAGAATAGTTAAATTGGTTAGAGCATCAGTACGTATATCTGAAGGTCCGGGGTTCAGTTCCTGGCCCAAGCATACATTTTTTCTATTTCAAGGGAAAAAATACTTGCCTAGACTAGTAATTGCTTGAATCCAGGACTTTTTGCACTCTAGGCAAATGCTCTACCATGTGAGCTATCTGAGCAAGCTCCAATCTAATGCAAATTTTAAAATTCATTTTAAGTTTTAAAAGTTTCATAGCATTTGGTGCATGGAAATTAACAGTGTATATTAGAGAAAAAATTGAGTTTAGATTGGAGTTTGCTCAGATAGCTCACTCGGTAGAGCATTTGGCTAGAGTGCAAAAGGTCCTGGCCCAAGCCCCAGTCAGAGCATATAATTTTTCTCTTCAAATATGATTTATCCATCATTGAGATGTATGAAATGAATAATAAAAACATCGAAAGAAGCTGTACTGGCTTTATAATGTAATGTAAAATTCCCAATTAAGTGTCTTCTTAATAAAGAAGGCACCATTTGCAAGATAAAAGCAAAGGTTTCATAGCATTTTGGTGCACGAGAATTAACAGCATATATAAGAGCAGTAACAACAATGAAAAATAGTCTTATGGAACAGACATTAACCAGAAAAAATAAGTTACAAATGTATAATTCAATAGACGATTTTATTATTAATTTAACACTTCTCATAGAAGGATAAATTATATTTGAAGAGAAAAATTTTCACCCAGACTGGGACCCTTTGCTTTCTCTGGGCCAAGTGCTCTACCAACTGAGCTACCGAGGCGAGTCACGATCTAGACGCAAATTTTTTTCTTATGTACGTTGTAATTCCCTCGCGCCAAATGCTTGAAACCATAGCTTCTATCTTTGCAAATGGCAGCTTCTTAGTTAAGAAGACATTTATTGGGAATTTAACACAACTTTATAAAGCCAATAAATGTCTTCTTAACTAAGAAGCTGCCATTTGCAAAGATAGAAGCTATGGTTTCAAGCATTTGGCGCGAGGGCATTACAACGTACATAAGAGAAAAATTTGCGTCTAGATCGTGACTCACCTCGGTAGCTCAGTTGGTAGAGCACTTGGCCTGGAAAGCCAAGGGTCCCGGGTTCGAGTCCCGGTCTGGGCGAAAATTTTTCTCTTCAAATATAATATAATTCAATAGTGAGAAGTACTGTCACATATGGAGCTGACATTTGGAAATTCAACAAAAACTTAGAACAAAAACTTATGTCGATGGAAACGAATTTCTTGAGGAGAACAAGATGTTAAAGATTTAAAAAAATAAGGAATGCTGTCATACAAGGGAAAGTGAATATTAGATTATATAAGATATAAGCAGTTAAATTGGTATGATGATTGCAAGAAGAAAGGTTACCCAGAAAAACATTGGAATGTTGTACACCTGGAAGAAGAAAGAAAGGAAGACCTGGATGCAAGAAATAAGAATTGCAATGATAACAAGAGGATCCGAGGAAATGGAGTGGATGGATAGAGACGAGTGGAGAAAAAAAAAATAAAACTTTAGGCACAGAATGATGTGTAAACATTGAAAATCTGTATATAAATAAAACATAAGAGAAAAATTTGCATTTAGATTCGAGATTGCTCAGATAGCTCACTTGGTAGAGCATTTGCCAATAGTGCAAAAGATCCTGGGTTCAAACTCCAGTCTGAGCGTATAATTTTTCTCTTCAAATATAATTTATTCATCATTGAGATGTATGAAATGAATAATAAAAACATCAAATTGCTTGAATATTGAATTTTGGAACATGAAATTTTATTTATTATTTAGATTGGATAAAGAATAATTTACGAGGGTGGATAAAATATAAACCGAAATTTGTATCACGAGGCTCTGGTAGTGAACTGCATAGGTTGCGGTTTGGAGGGGAAGTTGCTGGGGGTGTCTGGAGTAGGGATCTTGATGTGTCGCACTCCAAAGAGCGGCCGTTTGCTTCAGTATGCCATGAGCGAGCAAGAGGTACACACGTCTGTTGCGCAATGCATTATTATTAAGTTTTTGGCGAAAGAAGGCACTAAACCTGAAATTTTGAGAAGGCTCCATGCGCAGTTCGGGGAAGCAACCCTTTCGAAGATGCAGGTGTATGATTTGTGCAAAAAAAATTTAGCAGGCCGGGATTCAGTGGAAAATGAGCCCCACCAAAGATGGCAATGAACAAGCATCTCTGCAGACAACATTCATGCTGTACGGGACCTTATTGAGAAGGATCAGCGCGTAACAATTTCTGAAATTGCTTCACACGTTGGAATAAGCTTTGGAAGGGTTCAAGCCATCATCAGTGATGAACTCAAATTCCGAAAATTGTCTGCCAGGTAGGTTCCTCAGCTCCTTAGCCAGGAACAAAAAAGTTGACAAAAAAAACTGATGAAAATGCATTGGACACCTCTGGAACATCCTCCTTACATCCAGATTTGTCACTCTGTGACTACCATTTGTTTGGGCCACTGAAAGAAGACCTGGGAGGAAGGCGGTTTGGTGACAGTGCAGCGGTAGAGAAGTTCGTGCGCAACTGGCTGACTACACATCATCCCTCATTCTTCAAGGACGGCATCAAAAAGTTGTCAACTCGATGGCAAAAGTGTGTTGGAAATGCAGGAGACTATGTAGAAAAATGAGGTGGTGGTTTTGTATTTTTTTGTTAATTCAATTAAATTGTAAACAATAATTCCGGTTTATATTTTATTCACCCTCGTATTGGGGTGGTATATTATGTGTGTTGAGTGGGAGGAAGCAGATTTATGTAGAGGTTGTTTCAGTTGGCAGCTCGACGCATGGACTTGGCCTGTACTAACTGCGGTACTATGACAACCACAATCTGGCGTCGCAACCCGGAGGGCGAGATGGTGTGCAATGCATGTGGCCTGTACTATAAACTTCATGGTGTGAACCGACCGGTTACAATGCGGCGCGACACCATACACACACGACGCAGGCGGCCTAAAGGAGAAAAGGGTAGCGGCCGTCACAGAAATAGTAAGTTATTTTATTAAATACTAGCACAAATGCTCTTCCTCTCGGCCCGTGCGAAGTTAAGTTGGTGGCCATTTAAGTGCCAAGAAAGGGATTTTTTTCATGTTTTTAAGGGTGTAGGAGTTGAGTTTCACAACTCTATGTTCATCCCAGGAATCTGCAGAACATTTTGGAAAAAAAAAAAAAACCCATTAGTCAGATGAATGGTATGGTAGCGCATAAAATACGAACAAACAAACATGCATTTTTATATATTAGACAAGCATATACCCATATACAGAGTATAAATTTATTTACTGCACAAATTTAAATATGTATAGAGGGGTATTATATAAGCAGTTTGAGATAATGAACAAAAGGTGTACGAGCAATATGTCCAAGTTATGATTCAATTTGTAAAATGATTGGTACGCCACTGAATATCTCAAATTAAAATGGAAATAATATGACATAGATACTTTAGCTCATGGTTAATAGCAGTCTTACTATCGACGCAAACGTAAGATTGATGCATCACGTTCGGAACTACCTAAAGTATGTATCCTGTATATTTTTCCCCCCTTTCTTCCTTTATTATGCCAGTTCAATCGATTCAGGCCGGTTCTTTTGGCTAAGGATGAATATTGGAGGCCACTTTAGGTCAGGTTAAGCTCTTGAAGGCCACTTTAGGTCAGGTTAAGCTCTTGAAGGCCACTTTGGGTCAGGTTAAGCTCTTGAAGGCCACTTTGGGTCAGGGTAAGCTCTTGAAGGCCACTTTGGGTCAGGTTAGGTTCTCGGCAACCATCTTGGGTAAGGTTAGTCCCTTGTAGACCTCTTTGGGTTAGGTTAGACCCTTGGAGGCCACTTTGTCAGGTTATGCCCTAGGGGGCCATGTTGGGTTAGGTTGGCCATTGGGAGTCGCTTGGTATTAGGTTAGGCCTTTGAAGGCCACTGGAGTTAGGTTAGGCCTTCAGGACCACTTTGGGTTATGATGGGCCCCAGGGGACAACTGGGCTTAGGTTAGGCCATCAGGGGGCCACTTGGAATTAGATTAGGCTTTCAGAGACCACTTGCGGTTGGGTTAGGCCCTCGGAGTCCAGTTGGGGTTGTGTTAAGCCCTCGGGGCAACTTTGAGTAGGTTGGTTTAGGTTTGGCCTCGGGGCCTCCTTGGTTTAGGATAGGCCGTGGGGGGCCACTTGGGTTAGGTTATGCCATCGGGGTCACTTGGGTTAGATTTGCCATCGGGGGCCACTTGGTATTAGGTTAGGTTTTCGAAGGCCTCTTGGGGTTAGGTTTGGCCCTCGGGGACCACTTGGTTTAGGTTAGGCCATCAGGGACCACTTGGTATTGGGTAGGCCTTTGAAAGCCACTTGTGGTTAGGTTAGGCCCTCTGGAGCACTTTGGGTTATGATTAGGCCCTCTGGAGCACTTTGGGTTATGATTAGGTTAGACCGTCGGGGGCCACTTGGGTTCAGATTAGGCTTTTGGAGGCCACTTGCAGTTTGGTTAGGTCCTCGGAGGCCAGTTGGGGTTGTGTTAAGCCCTCGGGGCAACTTTGGGTAGATTAGGCCCTCGGGGCCTCTTTGGGTAGGGTAGGTCCTCGTGGACCTCTTTGGATAGGTTAGGCCCTCGGGGGCCACTTTGGTTTAGGATAGGCCCTCGGGGGCCACTTTGGTTTAGGATAGGCCCTCGGGGGCCACTTTGGTTTAGGATAGGCCCTCGGGGGCCACTTTGGTTTAGGATAGGCCCTCGGGGCCACTTTGGTTTAGGATAAGCCCTCGGGGGCCACTTTGGTTAAGGATAGGCCCTCGGAGGCCACTTTGGTTTAGGATAGGCCCTCGGGGGCCACTTTGGTTTAGTATAGGCCCTCGGGGCCACTTTGGTTTAGAATAGGCCCTCAGGGGCCACTTTGGTTTAGGATAGGCCCTCGGGGGCAACTTTTGTTAAGGATAGGCCCTCGGGGGCCACTTTCGTTTAGGATAGGCCCTCGGGGCCACTTTGGTTTAGGATAAGCCCTCGGGGGCCACTTTTGTTTCGAATAGGCCCTCGGGGGCCAATTTGGTGTAGGATAGGCCCTCAGGGGCCACTTTGGTTTAGGATAGGCCCTCGGGGGCCACTTTGGTTTAGGATAGGCCTTCGGGGCCACTCTGGGTTAGGCCCTCGGGGCCACTTTGGTTTAGGATAGGCCCTCGGGGGCCACTTTTTTTAGGATAGGTCCTCGGGGGCCACTTTGGTTAAGGATAGGCCCTCGGGGGCCACTTTGGTTAAGGATAGGCCCTCGGGGGCCACTTTGGTTTAGTATAGGCCCTCGGGGCCACTTTAGTTTAGGATAGGCCCTCGGGGTTCACTTTGGTTTAGAATAGGCCCTCGTGGGCCACTTTGGTTTAGAATAGGCCCTCGGGGACCACTTTGGTTTAGGATAGGCCCTCGGGGCCACTTTGGTTTATGATTGGCCCTCGGGGGCCACTTTGGTTTATGATTGGCCCTCGGGGGCCACTTTGGTTTAGGATAGGCCTTCGGGGGCCACTTTGGGTTAGGTTAGGCCCTCGGGAGCCACTTGGGTTAGATTAGGCCCGCGGTGGCCACTGGGTGTTAGGTTAGGCCTTCGGGATCTCTTTAAGTTACGTTAGACTCTCAAGGGCTACATTGGGTTAGATTAGGCCCTCTAGGTCCACTTGGGTTAGGTTAGACCATCGGGGGCCACATGGGATTAGGTTAGGCCTTCGGGGGACACTTTGGGTCATGTTGGGCCCTCGGGGGCCACTTGGTGTTAGGATAGCCCTTTGTGACCACTTTCGGTTGTTGGACCCTCGGGGGCCACTTTGTGTTAGGGAAGTCCCTGGGGGACCACTTGGGATAGGTTAGGCCCTCGGGGCCACTTGGTGTTAGGTTAGGTCTTTGGAGGCCACTTGAGATTAGGTTAGGCCCTCGGTGGCCACTTAGGTTAGGGTAGACTGTGGGGGGCAACTTGGGTTAGTTTGGGCCCTCGGGGGCCACTTGGGTTAGCTTAGGCCCTCGCGGGCCACTTGGGTTAGGTTATATTAGGTGAGGTTAGTTTAGGTTAAGTGAGGCAAGGTTAGTTTAGGTTAGGTTAAGTGGGAATTAAATTAATGTTTTTATTACCTCACCTCATATCCTTTTTCTTCTATACTACAGTTTCGGCTACTGACGATGGAGATAAGCTCCGAAACTGCAGTATAGAAGAAAAAGGATATGAGGTGAGGTAATAAAAACATGCGTTTAATTCTTAAATTAAACCTCATAGTGTTCTTTCCCTGTGAAAGTTAAATAGGTTAAGTGGGGTTAGGTTAGTTTAAGTGAGGCTAGATTAGTTTAGGTTAAGGGAGACTAGGTTCGGTTAAGTGAGGATATGTTAGTTTAGGTTAGGTTAAATGAAGTTAGGTTAGGTTAAGGTAGGCTTGGTTAGTTTAAGTTAGGTTAAGTGGGGTTAGGTTAGTTTAAGTGAGGCTTGGTTAGTTTAGGTTAAGGGAGGCTAGGTTAAGTTAAGTGAGGATAGGTTAGTTTAGGTTAGGTTAAATGAGGTTAGGTTAGGTTAAGGGAGGCTAGGTTAATCTAAGTGGGGTTAGGTTAGTTTAAGTGAAGCTAGGTTAGTTTAGGTTAAGTGAGGCTAGATTAGTTTAGGTTAGGTTATGGAAAGCTAGGTTAGGTTAAGTGAGGCTAGGTTAGTTTAGGTTAAGTGAGGCTAGATTAGTTTAGGTTAGGTTATGGAAAGCTAGGTTAGGTTAAGTGAGGCTAGGTTAGTTTGTTATGTTAAGTGCTGTAAGATTATGTTAAGCGAGGCTAGGTTAGGTTAAGCGAGGTTAGGTTAGGTTAAGCGAGGTTAGGTTAGTTTAGGTTAAGTGAGTCTAGGCTAGGTTATGTTAAGTGAGATAAGGTTAGGTTTAGTGAGGTTAGATTAGGTTAAGGGATGCTAGGTTAGTTTATGGTAGGTTAAGTGAGGTTAGGTTAATTTAAGTGAGGATAGGTTAGGTTAAGGGAGGCTAATTTAGTTTAAGTGGGTTTAGGTTAGGTTAAGTGAGGCTAGGTTAGTTTGTTAGCTTAAGTGAGATAAGATTAGGTTGAGCGAGGCTAGTTTAGGTGGGACTGGGTTAGTTAAGGTAAGGTTATGTTATGTTAAGGTAGATTAGGTTAAGTTGGGTATAGGTTAGGTTAAGTGACATTAGTTAAGGTTAGGTTAAGTGAGGTAATGTTAGGTTATGTGTGGTTGAGATAGTTTTGATTATGTTAGATTTGGTCAGTATGGGTCGTGTTCGTTCAGTATAGGTCTTTATAGGTCAGGTCATTTAACCCTTAAATTGGTAAGACATATATTTAACTATCTGTTGGGTGTTGAGTGTGGCCTGTGAGGGCGACTAGAACATCCTTTTCGGTGATTAATATATTTTATTAGACATCCACGCCTTCCAAGTCTGTCATCTTTTAGCTCCGCTTGTTTGAAAAGTGGGCCAATGTCGAAAATGTGGATAAGTGTTGTTAACCATGGCGTTGATGACTGGATGTTTATTGGTATATTTGGTGTATTTCGGAGTGATGAGCACCTGTGATGTAATTGGTGTTTTATGAGTGTATGCCTAAAAGAACTATCTCGGTTTCCGTGCAGTGATGATTTAATAGGTGTGTAATTCTGTTATTTCTACTTAATGTGATGTTGCATTTTAATTATTATTGGGTTAGTGATGCTATTTATACGAGTTAATGGGGATGGTATAGGCCACCTAACCCTTAGCCATGAGCGGTCACCCATCCAATGATAGGGACAGTTATCCATCCATCAGTCAGCCAGGCTCGATGATCATTTTCACCAAGGGTGCAGATCCTAAGATGACGGGTAGAATCGCTGGAGTGAGGGGGTGGTCTGTGGTCGGTGATCAAGTGTTGGTGGGACTGAGAAAAATTTTGGTGTATTATCCAGAGCCATGACTACAAGGAAAATAATTGTCTTAGAGACACTAATATCTTGTGTCAGTTATTTAAATGTGGCAGATCGCAGTGAGAACGAAATCAACCATAACTGTTATATTGTGTTGTTTTTAAAGGCGTAGGAGTTGAATATCACAACTCTCTTATAGCCTAAGTTCATCCCGGGAATCTCATGAACATTTTGCAAAAAAAGCCCCGTCTCAATAGGATCAACAGTATGGCCGCGCATAAAGTACAAACTAACAAACATTAATTTTTTATTTATTTAGATATGTAGGAAATAACACTATGAGGTTTAATAATCACAAATAGGAATGAGATGCACAAAGAAATTAAACATAGGCTCAATTCTGGAAATGCGTGCTATTATGCATTACAGAGACTCTTGTTGTCCCAACTCTTTTCAAAAAACGTTAAACTGAAAATATATAAAACTATTATTCTACCAGTTATATTATATGGTTGCGAAACATGGAATCTTACTTTAAGGGAGGAAAGGAGATTACAAGTATTTGAGAATAAAGTACTTAGGAAAAATTTTTGGACTAAAGAGAGATCAACAGACAGGTGAATGGAGAAGACTACATGAAAATGAACTATATGGTCTTTATAGGAAGCCAGATATAAGAACAGTTAAGTCTTGTAGACTGCGATGAGCAGGACATGTTGCACGTATGGGGAATGAAAGACTTGCATGGAAGCTTCTTGTAGGAAAGCCAGAGAGAAAATGCCTAGTTGGTAGACCAAGAATGAGGTGGGAGAATAACATTAACTATGATTTGAGGGAAGTAGATTATACAGGGAATGATTGGAAAGCATTAACTAAGGATAGAGATGTATGGAGAGCGTATGTCCGCGTGGCCATGAACCTATGGGTTCGATAGTACCAGTGAGTAAGTAAGTAAGTATTTTTTAACATTCTTACCTCATATGATTGTTTAGTTAGACATATGTTTCAAGGCTGTTGCCCCATCGTCAGCTTTTCGCAAACAGATTTTTACTTTTCTTCAAGTTGTCGGCCCTGGATCTGTGTTCCAAAGAACTTGGTAATGAGGCACCTTTCTGCAGGAATTTCAAAGTTCATAATTTTCTCCTTGTTCTTCTGTATATAGATTGTTTTCCGTATTGTGAGTTCATTGTTATTTTCTAACTGTTTTAATAATTTTGTATTTAGATCTATTTTGTGTTTTTCTGTCCAAACATGAGCCGCTACTGCAGATTTTTCTACTTCTTTTTTTACATTTCTTATGTGTTCTTTAGTTCTAATGGTTAAATTTCTCTTTGTTTTCCCTATGTATACTTTATCACAATCTGCACACAATAAATGATAATGAAGCACCAGGAGATTTCTTAACCTAAATTCCAGACCCTGGGCAAGCACAGGAAATTCTCTTTAAGGACACCCGGTACTAATTTCCATGTAATTTCATTTAAAAATATGTAAAGTAAAGTAATCCCACTACAGACCTCGGGAGGCCCTTGGCGTAGTAGGAGGTTAAGGCTCCCACTTTTTCTAGACAATCGGCACTTGATGTCAGCCGGGTTGTCAGCCCTGCATGACGGTCGCCTTTACCCTCAGAACAAGAGTATGGTACTCATTTCCCTTACAGGCTGAGTCAACCTCAGGGCCACAATGCCGCAAGAAGGTTTGGGTCAGTTTAAAAATCCTGACCGCACTGGGACTTGAACCCTCGACCTTCCAACTTGTAACGCAGTGCCTTAACCACTATGCTACAGTGTGCCCCTACATTAAAAAATAATTTTTTCAGCTTATTCTTAAGTTATGTGCATGAAAATTGTCACTAATTTAGCAAGTCTTCCTGAACATAATGATGCTCCAGTTAACTTTAGCAAGTCTTCCTGAACATAATGATGCTCCAGTTAACTTTAGCAAGTCTTCCTGAACATAATGATGCTCCAGTTAACTTTTTAGACATGTTTCTTCATGAGTAGGACACTATTTAAAAATGTAAAAAATCCAACTTCTCTTGGTACACTTTTCTCAAAAATACTTATCCAGTTGTTTCCAAAATTTAGGATGTTATTGTCCATAGTTCATTTAATAATAATAAGGTTTGCTTGTGTTCAGATATGGATTGTGATTTAATTTAAAAAACAATTAAACGAAGAAATTTCTTTTTTGTTAAAAATTTTGCATACATTATTTTTTTAAATTTTAAACACTATGAATAGCACAAAGATAAATTTACCTTATTATTTATTTATTTATTTTTTCAAATGCCCCAGGTTTGTCTTTCGACATTCCTGGTTTCCCTCCTGGCATGGTGTGCTTGTAACCCACTTCTGAGGTTTGGGCGCCTGGAAGGCAGGGTTACATTGCCCCGATGATATGATGGGTGATGATGATGATCATGGTGCACCAGGAGAGTCCCTAATCCTAAGCTTAACTTAAGATGAATATGAATGATGATGATTGCGATGGCCATATGATTTCGGGGACCTTTTGGGCCTTAAAAGTTTTCCTGACATTTGTCTTACAGGTGAGGAAAAACCTCGATAAAAACCTCACCCAGAAAAACTGTCCCGACCGGGGATCGAACCCGGGCCTGCTGTGTGACAAGGCAGCACGCTACCCCGAGACCACAGCGGTGGGCACCTTATTATTTATAGAGCTCTTTAAACTGCATATCCATGCCAAAAATTATTTTCCTATCTTTCATAGTTACAGAGAAAAGTGTACCAAAGTATGAACAAATACAAGTTATGGGAAAATAAAAAAAATGAAAAATGTGCACATTAGCAGAACATAAAGTCGCCATTTTTAAAAATCTTTTTTTATGGGTTTAAATGTCCAAAATCAACAAAATAATATTACACATCGATAAAATAGACCTTCCTGGATTTTTGAAGCAAAAAAAAAAATAAATTTTTTCAATTCAAAGAAGTACCAGGTGCCCTTAAGGAAAAATTCCTCTGGTTTGACCAGAAATCAAACCCGGTACCTCATGAATAGTAGTCAGAAATGCTAACCACTAGCCCATGAGACTGGTCATGTAAAAAAAAAGTACAGTGGGTGCCCATTAGAACAAGTCTTCTTCTTTCCAAGTATTAGGCCAAGGCCTGTTACGATCCTATAGAAAATTTATCCTCCTGCATTTCATAGGACGACCCAGAGATTCATCAAAAGTTTGATCCTTCCGGGAAATTCTTGTATAAGACTTGAAAGTATAATAATTAGAGGCCGGATGTTAGGGAAAATGCCTACAGCTATTTATTACAGATATTGTAAAAGTGACTTCATATAAGTTCATACCGACGACCGTAGAGTTGTTTTCCATAAAGTTCATTTTGCCTATAAATGCCTATTTCAGCTTACAATGCCTATAAATGCCTATTTGTCATATTTTCTCGAAATTAACTAAGTATTTCAATTATATTAATTGAAATGGACAAACTTCCGCCTCAATGCACTCTCGTTAGGTTAAATAACAAATACCGGCTATTGTATTTTTTCATCTCATGCATTTCCGTTAAGCGAAATAGCCCTAAGCCATGTCCTATTGTATTATGCTCCGGCTCTAAGCTTGGGGAAAGTTCTATAGTACAGCTTCTTTTCAATAGAAACATTGCTGAGTGACAAAGAGGGTAGATTGATTGCTTTCTTTCTCTCACACCTAGTGCTGAAATATTTAAGTGACTGACAATATTATTTTTGATGTTGGTAAAACTGAATTCAGTCTGTAGCCCTCGTTCACAGACAAGTGCTTCAAAGACAAAGTAGTGCGACAAGTGTATGTGGCTTTTTTTTTTAACCTTTAGAACAGTTGTTCTACGATGCCTAAAGAACGGACAACAGTAAGAGACAAACTGACCAATTTCTTGAAAGAATTTGGTGTGGAAATATTCTCAAGTAAGGGTTTGATATTGATTTGCAAAGCGCATAAAATTTCAGTGAATTGCGTGAAGAAGTGCCATGTTTCGCAGCACTTACACACTGCAAAACATAAGTATGCTCTTTGCAAAAAGGCAAAACAAGTTCCAAAATCATCTCTGATATCTTCGTATGTTATTGATAGCATATTCTTTACTTAATGCTGTAAAAATTTATGTTGTAGTCCATTTTATGTAAGAGCCTATTTTGAATTTTTTTAGTGCCTTTTTGCCTGCTTATTTTTAATTTTTTAAGTGCCTAACATCCGGAGTCTAATAATAATAGTCCCTTCGATTGGTTGCTGGCCAAAGGAAGGCAAGACCAGTGATGGGGCTGCCATCTTACACCCTGTGATCAGAACAAGTACACTATTAAACCGATGAAATTTTGCTTTAATTTTTTTTTAGAATCAGGAAATAGTGGCAGCAGTAACGAAGATCCGGTGGATATGTTGGCAGCACTGAGGAGACAGATTCAGCCACATCTAATGTTGGCACTACAAGCAGCACCCGAGAGTCGCACATCAGTGCCTTCAAATCAGGAAGTAGCCGCGACATATGCAATGGTGCAAGTAAAACAGAACCGGTGGAGTCAGCAGGGGAGGAAGATGAAGACGAAGATGAAAATATGGCAGACTTGCCACTTAACTTAGTTTCTACAACGCTCTCTGAACCTCCATCCCAGTGACGGTTGAAGGTAAGAAATGTTGCCACCTGCTGAAGAAACAATGCGTGCAAACATAGTCACAGTATTCTACTTAGATCTGAACAGTATTATAATTATTTATGTATACCAGTGCTTTGAATTTTATTATTTTTATTTCAATTAGATTTTAAAATTACACACGTGTGTTTGCAAGGTACTTTAGTCAACTGTTTGTTATGGTTCTTTATGAAAAGCTTTCTGTTAGTTCACTTTTTGAAGAAAGATGTTGAATGTGCTGTTTTTTTTATACTGCAAAAAAGTAATAGATATAAGTAAATTCAATTTAAAAAAAAATTCTATATGACGTGCTGATGTAGTACTATTGGCCGATAGCGAGGAGATACTAAAGGACAACACGCACACACTTATTGAGTAACACTAAGAAACTAGGACTTGAAGTAAATATCAATAAAACTAAATATATGGTCACACGTAGAAATTCATTATATAATGGAAATGGACAGCTAATGACAAATGAGGGAAATTTTGAGGAAGTGGATGAATTCAAATACCTAGAAACAATAATCACAAATAGGAATGAGATGCACAAAGAAATTAAACATAGACTCAATTCTGGAAATGCGTGCTATTATGCATTGCAGAGACTCTTTGACTTCCCAACTCCTTTCAAAAAAAGATGAACTCTTACTTTAAGAGAGGATAGGAGATTACGAGTATTTGAGTATAAAGTTCGTAGGAAAATTTTTAGACCAATGAAAGATGAACAGGCAGGTGAACGAAGAAGACTACATAACAGTAATCTACATGGTCTTTATAGGAAGCCAGATATAATAAGAACAGTTAAATCTCGTAGGCTGCGATGGGCAGGACATGTGGCATGAATGGAGAATGAAAGACATGCATGCAAGCTTCTTGTAGGAAAACCAGAGGGAAAAATGCCCAGTTGGTAGACAAAGAATGAGGTGGGAGAATAATATGATTTGGGGAAGTAGACTATACAGGAAATTATTGGAAAACATTAGCTCAGGATAGGGATGTATGAGAGCTTATGTCTGTATGGCCTTGAACCTACGGGTTCGGTAATGCCAGTGAGTTAATTAGTACTTTCAGAAATTACTGAAGATGAAGCTGCCTAAGCTTTGAAACCAGTATAATTAGAAGACTGGATATGAGGTATAAAACTTTTTAATTTAAATCTTAAATTAAACCTCATGGTGCCTTGTCATGCAATGGGCCTGGGTTCGATCCCTGGTCGGGGCAGTTTTTCTGGCTGAGGTTTTTATCGGGGTTTTTCCTTACCTGTAAGACAAATGTCAGGAAAACTTCAAGGCCTAAGCAGTTCCCAAAATCATATGGCCATCATCATTATCATCATCATCACCATCCTTCACCGGTGTGGAAAGCAACGGGAAGCTACCACACCTACAATTCCCTAGTAAAGCTGCAAGCATAGCATGAGAATGCTATGATTGGAGTGAAAGACCTGCCTTTGGGCAGAATTACTATGGATGGATGAGTGTTTCTTTTCCTATAACAGTTCAGTAGTAGTAGTTCCTATCATCAACTATATGTAAATTCAAAAAGGCATACGATTCAATTAAGATGGATATGGTATCCTTTTGGAGTTCAGAATTCTTAAAAAGTTAGTTAGACTTATACAAACGTGTCTAAATGGCACAAAGAGTAGGGTGTGTGTAGGCAAAAATTTTTCTGATACTTTTGAAATTCACAATGGGTTGAAGCAAGGGTATGCACTATCTCCTCTACTATTTAATTTTGTACTAGAACATGCCATCAAATCTTCAGAGGATGAAGAAGGCTTAAAACTCAATGGTGTTAATAAGCTGTTAGTTTATGCTGATGATGTAGTATTATTAGACGATAGCGAGGAGATACTAAAGGCCAACACGCACACTCTATTGATTAATACTAAGAAATTGGAACTGGAAATAAATATTAATAAAATTAAATATATGTTCACACATAGAAGTACGTTATATAATGGAAATGGACAGCTGATGACAAATGAGGGAAATTTTGAAGAAGTGGCTGAATTCAATTACCTAGAAATAATAATTTGCGCTGGTTCGAGTCCCCATGGGGAAAGGAATTTTCTCATGGAATTTCATCCAGTATGGTACCAGTGCCCACCCAGCATTGTGAGGCATTTGTATAGCTACAATAAAGTAGTGACTCCATGTTGAGAAGACCAGCTATAACGTCTGGGGGACCCGACATGCTGACCATGTGTCAACCCTACACTGGCTCGATCGTCTACCTCTGTGATTAACACATGTGGACGTGAGGCTAGCAGCCAGCTGGTAGGCCAAGGACCTTCTATGCCTGTCGCGCTTGGATAAAAAAAAGGAACAATAATTACAAACAGGAATGAGATGCACAAAGAAATTAAACATAGGCTCAATTCTAGGAATGTGTGCTAATATACATTACAGGGACTCTTGTCATCCCAACTCCTTTCAAAAAACATTAAACTGAAAATATATAAAACTGTTATTCTCCCAGTTATATTATATGGATGCGAAACATGGGCTCTTACTTTAAGGGAGGAAAGAAATTATGAGTGAATGATGAAATTAAATGTTTCTTACCTCTCCTCATATATATTTTCTAAGTTGATCGCGATTTCGAGACTATAACTGTCTCATCATCAGAACTTTGTTGGCGGAAGAGTTTCTTCCGATCGACATAACACCAGTTGCCAACAAAGTTCTGATGATGAGACAGTTATAATCTCGAAATCGCGATCAACTTTTATGAGGAGAGGTAAGAAACATTTCATTTCACCATAAATTAAACCTCATATTGATTAATTCCTATAAAAGTTAAAAAAAGAAATTATGAGTATTAAACTAGCAAAATTGGTCCTTAAATTGTACTTGCTTAGGAAGTCACTTAGTTCCTGGATGATGGACTTTTCTTCAAAGGATATTGGCTACAAGTCATATTTATTAACTTATTCACATCTTTCCTCAAATATTGTTTTTTATAAATAATAGTAAATTAAACATGCATAATTAATAATTGAAGGAAGAAACAATACGAGGTAATTTATGAAGAGATTGAATTGGATTGTACGACTCACCTCATATTTCGTTTTCTCATCTAGAAATGTTTCCGGAACTGTCATCCCCCATTTCAATCTAGTATTTTACTTGTACTTTAAAAGAAGTAACATTTTGAGGTATTAAATTTGAAGAGAAAAATATATTTTCATTACTAATTTCATACATCTCAATGATGGATAAATCATATTTGAAGAGAAAAATTATACGCTCAGACCAGGACTTGAACCCGGTGGTAGAGCTCAAGTAGTAGAGCATTTGGTCTACAGAACCAAGGGTCCCGGGTTCAAGTCCTGGTTTGAGCGTATCATTTTTCTCTTCAAATAAAAGAAATATATACCTAAATCGGGATTTGAACCCAATATCTGTGGTAGATATTGGGGTCAAATTCTGATTTAGGCATATTTTTTTGTTAAAACCGCCAAGAAACGACATAATAATGGTCGACTAGAAGCTACTGATGATGGAGATAAGCTCCGAAAGTGAAAAAGGATATGAGGTGAGGTAATAAAAACATTAATTTAATTTTTAAGTAATACATTTTTTAAGATAAATGTATGCTTATCCTACACTGCTCTCTATACACAATTCTACATTAAGTGGTCTGCTCAATTGGTGCATAAAATAAAAAGAAGACCACATTAATGCCATCTATCAGCCTAGCATGGAACCTGAAGCAATTAAAGTGCAGTGGGTGACATTAGAAATACATTTTAATTGAAAATGGACACAATTTTCCTGAAACATATTCTGGTGGGAGAAAAAAAATTGAGGTGTGTTCTATATTTCCAATTTGAATCTCTTTAAAAATCCTTGTTTATGTGTAAAATGTTTAGAAATAGTAAGTTAGATGATTTGGTATTTTGCATGCACACGTGTGTGTTACGACACCTGACTATGTTTGCACGACACACACTCCTGACTAGACGAAGGCAGCTGCAAAATCAGTATTGAGACCACATCCTCTAGTGGCAACTGTGTTAAGCTCTCTGTAGTATTAGTAAGTCTGCTTTACACGCTGTGCAACTTCCTTTTAAGTTTTCATTTCTACTTAAGACATAATAGAAGAACTACCTCAAATAAGGATCCGTTCATTCTTCACCACGTGTGTCCATTCTTGAAGAGTTGACTGCAGATTTTTTTAGAAATCTCCATAATTTGACGATGTTATGCATCAACCAGCTAAGCACCAGTAAAAAAGGTATTTTTATGTTATGTGTTGCACCAAATCTTTGAATATAGTCTTATTATTAAAGAAAATGCAAATGCCATCAGAGATTTTGTGTTTTGCAACAAACGGGAATGAAACCAGAACTTCATAAATGCTAATCTAAACTTTGCATCATGCAGCTAAGCGCCAAATGTTCCTCCTCTTAGATTGTTAATGCATATCTGTCAAACAAGGAAAATAACTTATAATATCCAATATTGTTAGTTTGGCGCTACAATAAATAGTGAAGATTGATTAAGTTAATATTAAGAAGCTAAAGCTGTTACTATGATTGAAATAAGTATATTAAAGTACACAACTAAATTATTGTAATCGAATGGTAAAGAGAAAAATTTATGCCTGAACCAGGAAATTTTTCTCTTTACCATTCGATTACAATAATTTAGTGAAGATTGACTTAAACTTTTAAACATATTTTTCTCAAAACTTACATAATCATGCATAGTCAGTTGATGCATAACGCCGTTCAATTATATAAATTGCAATGGGGCTGCATTAATGTACATGCAGCTTATATGAGCATGATATTAATATAGAGAAAAATCTGTGAATAAATTCGAAGATGGAAGAGAATTGGTGTACAGAATCAGAGATACTGTGTTCAAATCCCGATTGAGGTAAGATGTTTCCAGTCTCAATTAAAACATTACTTCCTAAAATAAGCCATTAAACACAACTCAAATTAATTATCTGATATATATTTAAATTAATATTGGGAAGTAAACATTGTGATCATTAATAGTGAGTGGAGAACATATTTTTAATGACTCGCCTCATATAATTTCAAATTATTTGATACCGACGATTTCAGACAATATCTTGTCCCTCTTCAGTCATGGCGTCCACTGTCAGTGGAAGTTATGACTGAAGAGGGACAAGATATTGTCTGAAACCGCCGGTATCAAAGAAAATTGAAATTGTTTGAGGCGAGTCGTTAAAAATATGTTCTCCACTCACTATTACATGATATATCTTCATTTTGTACCAAATGACATACCGGAGATGGAACATGTTCTAAAAGGTCTACATTGTTTTAACCCTTGACAAAGTTTTGTTGAACATAAATCCATTTTAATTCAGAACAACTGATATATCAGCTACTTATATTAATTAAGTTGAGGTTTTTTAATATTGTTTATTTTTTATTTCACTCACCTCATATTTCATAACTCCTCGCAAATGCAGGGTTTTGTCATATCATTTGTGACATGCTGTGTCACGTTCACAACTGACGTCCAACGGCCTGGTCAGAAAAACATAGAATAGAAACCAAAACAAAATTACTTAAACAATTGGAAAAACCGAAGGAACTCACAATTTGGGAAAAAATTTACATATGCAAGAATGAAAATACAACTATGAATTTTGAAATACCCGGTTATAAGGAGAGGGGACTGATTTGGAAGTTCGTCGGTCAGCCATCAGATGGCGCGGAGGTCAGTCTGCAGGATAGAAGGCCTTGGACGTCAGTTGTGAACGTGACACAGCATTGAGAATGTCACAAATGATGTGACGAAACCCTGGGTTTGCGAGGAGTTATGAAATATGAGGTGAGTGAAATAATAAAAAATAAACAATATTAAAAACCTCATAGTGTTATTTCCTATCTACATAACTTAATTATGAGGTTATATCATTAATAGTGAGTGGAGAGCATATTTTTAACGACTCACCTCATATAATTTCAAATTTCGTTGATACCGGCAGTTCCAGACAATATCTTGTCCCTATTCAGTCATGGCGTCCACTGACATTTGAAATTATATGAGGTGAGTTGTTAAAAATATGTTCTCCACTCACTATTACCTGATATATCTTCATTTTGTACCAAATGACATACCGGAGATGGAACATGTTCTGAAAGGTCTACATGGTTTTAACCCTTGACAAAGTTTTATTAAACATAAATCCATTTTAATTCAGAACGACTGATATATCAGCTACTTATATTAATATTTTTAAAAAATTGACTACATAATCTCAATGATGGTTGCAATTAATTTTAGAAGTATTGACTGCATCAGATAAGTTTTTGATGCGTAGATGAAGGAATTTGCACGGCGTGTAAGTGTCGCTAGAGAATGTATGTGTATTTGAATGAGCGAAAACATGACAAGGCAGCTTCATGACACGACTATATTTATTATTATGTACTATTATTATTAATAATGATTATTTACAAGTATTATTCATACATTTTGCAGGGAAGTGCTCTCTGTTTTTGTTAGGAAAACCAATTTTTTAATATTTTTTTTTGTGATTTGTTTATAACATAGTTTTACAATTTTTTTGTAATAGTTTATGAGCCATTCTATTGTGAAAATAACACAGAATTGGCTTTTTATATTTCCATAGTTTTAATTTAAATAAAAGCCGCTTCTTAATGGAATCTCTTGTCTAATTCATATGATAATCTGTTGTCAGATAGAAGTTAGACCAAAAATAGTATTTATTTTAAAAGATTTTAATAGCAGACAATACATGAACAGGTTGACCTTATTTCACTAATAGAAAAATGTATAGTAATTAATATACTAATTGACATTTAATTGACGATAAAACAGAATTGTTTTGAAACATGTCCAAGAACAAATCAACATTAATATTGAGGTAAGATGTCCAGACCAAAAATAATATAATACTAATTGACGTTGCCATGCAGTCTTGGGCAATAAAAGGACTTAAAAGAAACTGTCATTTGTACTTTACATGTAGGAAATTCCTTTTTATTTTATTTGTGATGTTTTTGTTAAATGGAGTTTTGATGTACAATCTGCAAACGCCAGTTTCATCTTTTTAAGCTGAAAAAATTCTTTATAAGGAAAATTAAACATAATTTATATTTCAATGTTTTTATTATTCATTTCATACATCTCAATGATGGATAAATATTATTTTAAGAGAAAAATTATACGCTCAGTCTGGGGTTTGAACCCAGGACCTTTCACACTCTAGGCAAATGCTCTACCAAGTGAGCTATCTGAGCAACTCCAATCCAAATGCAAATTTTTCTCTTATATACATTGTTAATTCCCATGCACCAAATGCTATGAAGCCATTGCTTCTATTTTGTAAATGGTGGCTTCTTTATTAACAGCATATATAAGAGAAAAATTTGTGTTTAGATTGGAGTTTTTCAGATAGCTCAGTTGATAGAGCATTCGCCTAGAGTGTGAAAGGTCCTGGGTTCAAATCCCAGTCTGAATGTATAATTTTTCTCTTCAAATATAATTTATATTATTTTTTTAAGATCAATTTTGTAAAATTGGAATATGTAATTGTTGATTTTGTGATTTCAGTTAAGACGAACCTCGAATGGGAATAAGCAATAATTTTGTGTGACATTAATTTTATTATCTTATAGCCATGCTCAGTCGAATTATTAAGTGATGTCACATACTCAGTAGTGTGCCAATTACTTGCTAAAAAAGTAATGAAAGATTACATACTGTATTTTCTGGTGTATGACACACTCGTGATGTTTAATACAATATTCTAGAAAAACCTAAACCTGCATTTCATGAAACAGTAACACCATCATCTTTAAAACATTTGATGTTATGCTTAAAACTACGTTGACTGGTTGCATCCATCTGTAAAATATTGATTTCTAAATTTGAAGAGAAAAATTTTCGCCTAGACCGGGACTCGAACCCGGGACCCTTGGCTTTCCGGGCCAAGTGCTCTACCAACTGAGCTACCGAGGCGAGTTACGATCTAGACGCAAATTTTTCTCTTATATACGTTGTAATTCCCTATCGCCAAATGCAACGTATATAAGAGAAAAATTTGCGTCTAGATCGTAACTCGCCTCGGTAGCTCAGTTGGTAGAGCACTTGGCCCGGAAAGCCAAGGGTCCCGGGTTCGAGTCCCGGTCTAGGCGAAAATTTTACTCTTCAAATTTAATTTATCTTTCATTGAGAAATGTTAAATTAATAATAAAAACATCATTATTGATTTCTAGTTCTGCCACTTAGCACTTTTCCCATGTTCCTTCACGTATTTTGCTCAGCTCGTCAACAGCTCAGTTCATGATGCCCTTCACTGGAGTTGTCATATCAATATTTTGTCTAATATACTTCAATACGAAATGAAATACAAGTGCTGAGAATTTGGCATATAAGTAACTGATCCACTAATGATAAACACAAAGCAATTAGCTGCCAAGGACCCATATCTGGTTCCATCGCTTAGTAGAAGTACATATTTTACAATCAGTAATGAGTAACTTGAAATATATGAAGGTCATCTGCTTTTTTCTATTGCTAAAAACTATGAGAAAATATAAAAACAATGTATCTCTATACATTAAATCAATAGTGATAAACATCAGTAACAATTTTTCCATTCATTGGAGAAATTTTTTGAAAAACACACCTCATAAATTTCATTCTTTTCACAATACTGCAGTTTCAGACGAATACTTGTGCATCCTCAGTCACAATTCCGACTGATGTAATTCTTCGGCCATCAACTATTCTATTGTCAACATCTTCTGTTCTGCCATCTATGGTTGAATTTGTAAACTTTGAAAATTAAATTTAAATTAATGTTGGGAAGTAAACATTATGAGGTTATATCATTGATATTGAGTGGAGAACATATTTTTAATAACTCACCTCATACAATTTCAAATTTCTTTGATATCATTGGTTTCAGTCATGACCGAAGATGAATGAAAATTCGTTTGAAACCAATGGTATCAAAGAAATTTGAAATTGTATGAGGTGAGTTATTAAAAATATGTTCTCCACTCAACATTTTTTAAATTAAATTTTGTTTGTTAGCAGTATCAAAGTTCATCGATAAACATCGCGGTATCATGAAAAGAATGAAATTTATGAGGTGAATTTTTTAAAAAAAATTTCTCCGATGAATTTAAATGATTATTAATGTCTTATTTTAGGAAGTAATATTTTGAGGTTCTTTTAATTATATTATTTTGTGTCTATTCATCTTACCTCATTACCTAATATTGAGGTAAGATGAACAGACTCAAAATAATATAATTAAATGATTATTACCTCATGTTTACTTCCCAACATTAATTTAAACATAATTTGTAATAATTATTCTGATAAGACGTGAAACCCTGTTCTTAGCCAATAATGTGATAGAATTTTGTTTAGTTGTTTCTTGACTCACCTCATACTTTTTAACTCCCATGCAGACTCGAGTTTCTACACTGCATTTGGGACATACTCAATGCTGTATTACGTTCACAACTGATGTCCAACAGCCTCCTCTCCTGCAGACTGTAGGAGAGGAGGCCGTTGGACATCAGTTGTGAACATAATACAGCATTGAGAATGTCACAAATGCAGTAAAGAAACTCGAGTCTGCAAGGGAGGTAAGAAGTATGAGGTGAGTCAAGAAACAAGTAAACAAAATTAAAATAAACATAGTGTTATTTCCTACCTACATAACTTAATGTGATAGAAGTTGTGCATCTACTTGATTGTGCCATTACTGTATACAAAAATCTTGGAAAATAAAAGGAAGAGTGCGGAACTTTGAAAATAATATGAAATGTGTGTGATATACACTGGAAAATACAGTCATTTTGATCTTAAAATCAGCTTTGGAGAAAATTGATTGTGTCATGTTATTTTTTGAGGAAGTTTTAAACTTATTTTGAGACTTTATGCTTGTTTTGGTCTCTTCTACAAACAACAAATTTTCATGTGTCAATCACAAAAAAGTTAGATCTGACTTTTACATGTATTTATGACAGAAACTATGGAATGTAAAGAGAAATGGCTCTTATGTTAGTTTAGAGTGGTATTTTATGAATGATTATACAGTTTCTATCACTAGTACTTACCCTAGTGATGATGTAATTTATTTTGTGTGTCCTTAACAGATAGTCTAAGATCTGGCTGCAAGATTACTACGTTCATCTATTTTTTTTCATAAAATTGTGAATGACTGAATACACTTTTGCCGAGTTGCCTATTAAAATTTGGCCGTCAGTATGTTTAATTAACATATAATTCATTAATTTATTCGAAATAATTTGATTCACTTGTTATTAAATTAATTATAATCCAGTTACCAGAAATCGATGTATAGAGCTGGAAAAGTTTTGGTTGCCATTGCACACTTGACTGTAAACTCCTCGCAGCCAGGTGTAAACAGATATTACTTTGATGTTTTTATTATTAATTTCATACATCTCAATGATGGATAAATCATATTTGAAGAGAAAAATTATACGCAAAGCAAGTATTAACCTAGTATACCAATTGTATTTCGACTGATAAGTATTTTACTACCTTAAAAAAATAAATCAATCTCTTATATGATGATGATGGGACTTGAGATGTATGAAATTAATAATAAAAACATAGAAAAAAGCCGTACTGGCATTTATAATGTAATGTAAAATTCCCAAATATGTCTCCTTAATAAAGGAGCTGCCATTTGCAAAGATAGAAGCAAAGGCTTCATAGCATTTGGTGGGCGGGAATTACAAAGTATATAGAGAAAAATTTGCGTTTAGATCGGTACTTGCTCAGGTAGCTCAGATGGTAGAGCACTTGGTCTAGAGAACCAAGGGTCCCGGGTTCAAGTCCCGGTCTGAGCATGTAATAAAGATATTATTTTGTTACATTTATACGTTCATGACGTACATACTCGACTTACATATTAAATTAAAGCTAATTTTTTTTGTGCATGATAGAATGCCTCTGCCTCTTCAAAAGTGGCTGCAAATAAGGGTTGCCAGCTGTTAAAGATAGGTTAGAGTGAAAGAGAGTTAGGGCTTTACATGACTCGTCAGACAAAGACGGTGATAGCCAGGAGCCAGCTGTGTGAGCTTTTAGCGCTATTGCACATGTGCCGGTAGCTAGAACTCACACAGCTGGCTATCACCGTCTTTGTCTGACAAGTGATGTAAAGCGCTCTCTTTCACTCTAACCTATCTTTAACAGCTAGCAACCCTTATTTGCAGCCACTTTTAGAGAGACAGAGGCATTCTATCATGCACAAAAAAAAATAAACTTTAATTTAATATGTATGTCATGAACGTATAAATGTAACAAAGTAATATCTGTTTACACTTGGCTGCGAGGAGTTTACGGTCAAGTGTGCAGTGGCAACCAAAACTTTTCCAGCTCTATACATCGATTTCTGCTAACTGGATTATAATTTGTTTTAATAACAAGCGAATCAAATTATTTTGAATAAATAAATAAATTATATTTTAATTAAACATATTGGCGGCCAAATTTTAATAGACAACTCGGCAGAAGTGTATTCAGTCATTCACAATTTTCTTAAAAAAAAAGATTTTGTTGATACACTCGATGAACGTAGTAATCTTGCAACCGGATCTCGTACTAAGAGGGCAGCTAGCCATGTACTTGTGTGTATGTGATTCGAGTGAGATTATTTATGTTTTTTTCTACAAGCATTTTTTTATATAATTAATACGCAAAGCAAGTATTAACCTAGTATACCAATTGTATTTCGACTGATAAGTATTTTACTACCTTAAAAAAATAAATCAATCTCTTATATGATGATGGCTTATCATAAGATTAAGATCTGTAAGTCGTAATTAATTTTTTATGATGAAACTGCAGGATGTGGACATCAAATTTTGAGATTAATAGTGTGTTTTATTTTAATATGTGCAGGCCCCAATGTTAAAATACTATTCATGGAGAGAATATTTACTTGCCTTAACTGGGATTTGGATCCAAGATCTCTGGTTTTATGCAGCAGTGCACTAACCATTGTGCTATCCAGGCATTCCTGTTCAAACACAATTATTTCTCTCTCATGTATATATTCGTCGGCCGCGGTGGACTAGTGGTTATGCTCCTTGCCTCTGGTCCCAAGGGTTGCAGGTTGAAACCCGGCTGGGGTTGATGGATTTTTTTAGGATGGAAAAATCTAAGGAGCAAGTCCTCTGGGAGGGACTTTAATCCGTGGGTTCCGAGTCTGAAGATTTTTCAGGGTCGTAAAAGATCCTTAAGCCTGAATGAAAGGCCTCTAAGCAAAATTTTCCGAATTTTCCCGTCCTAGTACTACCTTGATTTCCTAGATGTCAGTTGAGGCAGAACGCTGACAACGGGCCACTCAAAGGACATCTATATAAAAACAAGTGTAACTAAAATTAGTATGGTTCAAATTCTTCCCTATAGGAGAGCACCTAAATCTCTGTTAAGGGAAACATGGGCTTACAAGATTACAAGAAGAATGATAATAAAAATATTTGGAGAATCATGTAATGATGTGTTAATAATGTATTGATGGTATAGTCATTTTTCGGTGTTGAAATTTAAAAAAAAAATTTGAAACTTATGGTGCTTCAATGGATGATATGTGAATTTCCTAAATTTTACATTTTCTTCTTTTTCGTTTAGAAGAGTGCTTTCATTAATATTTTTTTTTCTTTTGAACTTGTTCATTTTCTTGTATATCATTCTTTCTTCAAATCCATTTTTTGTAGCCACATTTATGTAATCAATAATAATAACAATTTGTTATTGGTAGTGACTTGGCCAGACACATGTATAGTAACTTGGAGAGTTTATACAGAACATATGAACAGTATTTGTAAGTTAAATGAGTGAGGAGTGTGTATTTGAATGATATTATCAGTTGTGATGGCACATTCTGCAGTTTCAGTTTTTGTAAATACTCATAGCACTTCTCCTTGCTTGGGGACAATACTCATGATACGATGTATGGCCACATTTTTAAGTGCCTTTTTTTATTACTTTTTCTGTTATTACTTGACGTCTGCATTTGCTCATGGGATTGTTGAAAATTACTTTAGCTTCAGTATTTAAGAGTAAATGCAAACATGTATTCTGAGATTTCTGTAAATTAACTCTTTCAGACCCTCTAATTCAACTGTGCTTCAGGAGCACTTGGTGCTAATGCTCTGAAACATCTCCTATTGCTCTGCAAACAGAATGAAAATATAATGTTAATATTTTAAATTAACACTTTGATATATTTTTATTTTAGAAAGAAAAATTACTAAGTTATGCAGGTAGGAAATAACACTATGAGGTTTATTTTAATTTTGTTGAGTTGTTTCTTGACTCACCTCATACTTCTCTTGACTCACCTCATACTTCTTAACTCCCTTGCAGTTCCGTACCTCATACTTCTCTTGACTCACCTCATACTTCTTAACTCCCTTGCAGATCCGTACCTCATACTTCTCTTGACTCACCTCATACTTCTTAACTCCCTTGCAGTTCCGTACCTCATACTTCTCTTGACTCACCTCATACTTCTTAACTCCCTTGCAGATCCGGATTTCGTCACTGTATTTGTGACATTCTCAATGCTGTTCACGTTCACAAATACAGTGATGAAATCCGGATCTGCGAGGGAGTTAAGAAGTTTGAGGTGAGTCAAGAAACAACTCAACAAAATTAAAAAAAAAAAAAAATGTTCGAACCGGGAGTCGAACCATGGATCTCTGACTCTGTATGTCAATGTGATTCAAACACCATTCGAACTTCCGATTGTAATGTCAAATTTCTTTCCACTTAAACAATTCTTCTTTGATCTGGCTTTTACTCTTCTACTGGAAAATGCTCCATGACCTAAAAAGTTTGGGAACTGCTGCTCTTGAGCTTAGTGGTAAAAGTGACCATGTCCATTTTCATTGATTCTGAGAAGAAATGTCAGTTTTTTAACTTTTAATGAGTAGGGTTAACTTATTTACCTCGGAACATGAGTTCTGTTTGTCATTTTATGGCTGTCAATTCTGAATATGAGGTAAGCTTGTTAAAACTAACTATATATCTACATTATTTTAATAAAACTAGATATACAGGGTGTCCCATTCAATCCTCCCACATTTTAAATAATCATAACTAACAAAGTATGCTGAATTATGAAATGAGGCTGATATTAAACGAAACAGAAACTCAAAGAATTTTCATTGCCACACACTAAAACACCTCTATATGTGCACCATTAGCATGAACAATATTAAGTCTGTATTCGATTTCATGCCACGTTCTGTCCAACATTGTTGCAATTGTGTCAAGGATACGGATTTGTAAATCATGAAGATCTTGTACTGGAGTCGCAAACACACAATATTTTACACACCCCCAGAGGAAGAAGGCCAGTGGAGTGATGTCTGGCGAATGTGGTTTTATGTCATTATTGTCCAACATGCGAGAGATGAATTAACTGCAACACTGAAAACAAAAATTCTTTGAGTTTCTCTTTCTTTTAATACCAACCTTATTTCATAATTCCACATTCTTTGAGAGTTATAATTAATCAAAATGTGGGAGGTTTTGAATGGGACACGGTGTATTTCTACATTATTTTATATAATAGCTTTATTTTACCTGCCAGAGTTAAGGCTTTGAGGCCTTGTTTACCACTCAACCAGGTTAAAAAAATTTTAAAAATACAAAAATTATTATATTTGAATAGTAAAATATATTAAATTTGAATTTTAAATTTGAATTTTATGCCTAGACCAGGGCTTAAACCCAGGACCTTTGGCTCTCTATGCCAATGCTTTAAACCAACTGAGCTATCTAGGCCTTCAATCTAAATGCAAATTTTTCTCTTATACACAGTTAATTCCTAAGCGTCAAATGCTGCAAGCCGTTGCTCAAATATGCAAATGGCAGCTTCTATTTAAGAATATTTTTTATTGGAAATTTAAACACTACTTTATAAAGCCAGTAGGGCTTCATTTGTGACATCTGTAGGGAAATAAGCATAACTAAATTAACTTGGTCTAGTAACTGCTAACAAAGGAGATGCTAGGGCCCATTGTTACGCCATTGTAGATAAATAGTCAGAATCAGGCTTGGACACATTTACTATTGAAATATTATGTCATACAATCCATCCATAGTAATTCTGCCCGAAGGCAGGTCCTTCACTGCAATCATAGCATTTTCATGTTATGCTTGCAGCTTTACTAGGGAATTGTGTAGGTGTGGTAGCTTTCCGTTGCTTTCCACACCGGTGAAGGATGATGGCCATATGATTTCGGGGACCGTTTGGGCCTTAAAGCTTTCCTGATATTTGTCTTACAGGTGAGGAAAAACCCCGATAAAAACCTCACCCAGAAAAACTGCCCCGACCGGGGATCGAACCCAGGCCTGCTGCGTGAGAAGGCAGCATGCTACCTCGAGACCACAGCGGTGGACGTGTCATACAATTGAGAAATAAAATATAATATTTCTTAAAAATGTACTTTGTTTCTTTTACTACTAAGCTAATAATATCTTTGTTATTTTTAAGGTGTTTGCAACTGTTTATGCCTAATTAAAATATTATACAATTTCTGCATATGCATGGGAATCTAGACTCAAGATGTCTAACTAAAAAGTTGAGATTAACAAATCCAACAATTATTTACAAGCTTTCAATCATAAAAAAACAATTGAAACAATGTAACTTTTTATTTAGAGCATTTTGAGAATAGTGATTATTTTTTTATTTACTTTAATAAACAAAACTCAGGTCTGAAAGGGTTAAGATGAGATTTTAAAAGTATTATAATTTATGTATACGACTGCTATTGTTTTTCCAATGTCTGATAGCCATTGTAGAGATACTAGTAGCAAATAAAAGTTTTATAATTTGACTAAAAGCTTTGAGGGAAAGCCTGCTATTGACAAATATGCACGTGGGCCTATCAGACCTTGAAGAAAAATAGCTATAGTAATTTGTAATACAATTACGAAAGACCACACACAAACAAACTGATATTAATATTGTGCTCTTGCTATCAAATAAAATAAAAATATTTTATCTGCAGTTGATAAAATCCTCATTAACCATTTATATCATTGAACGGCTGTTAGCAAATTCAGGAGCAATGCTATTGCACCCATGTAAAACATTTCTCAAATCTTAATTGATCCTACTTAATAGACAACAGAAATTATCATAAGTAATGCCACGAGTGATTTCCAAATTTATCTAGAGAATTTGGAAATCAAGAGTGGCATTTGATAGGACTATTTAACGAATAAAATTAAGCTGCTTACTCACAAATCATTATTTAACTATAGTTATTTTAAAATATTTATATATTTAATGTAAACGGCAATGTTTGAAAACAAATGAGAAACGATTGGTGTGCTTCATTTGCTTCCTTTGTTCATCACTGCAACCAGATCATAATATTATTTATTGCCAAAGGATCACAATATTGTAAGAATGTACCCTAGTGGAGAAATTTATAACCAACGTTATAGGTATTAATCAATTTGATGTCCTATGATGTAAATATGTCAATTATATTTTTCTGCAACACCATTTCCTGGAAAATAATTCGTTTAAGAAAGTGCAAACAATGTTTTTTTTTTTTTTATGGTATAATCAATTGTTACAAATGTTTTTGTATTATCTATCGCATGCGCTTTCTGCTGACATTCATGCACTATATATACAATCTGGTAGCCGTATTTCTTAGAGAGTCAGTCACTGCAAAATAATGCTATGACCTATTCAGAATATTAAAAAGGAGGTGCTTTCTTTATTATGATAAACTTTAATTGGTAAATTTTAGGTGAAACACGACTGTGATTGGTTGTAAAAAAAAAATCATTGAAATGTGATTGGTCATTGACTCCCATTTGGGGCATGAGTTAAATACTCATCATTAACATATTCTTTAAGACCTGAAAGAAAATATTGCAACAGCCAGAGGGAAATCATGGGAAAAAAATTAATGAATTGTACACAGAAGTAAAACATACAGGCCGCAAGGAAGCAGTAGCGATGTCGGGACACGACTGCCTGGCTCACCATCTCCACAGGGTACACAGACAGGTATGTCATATGCAAAGACCTGGACCTAATCATGGACAAACACCACCTTCTAGTCTGTCCAGCTTTAAATCCAACTGCACAACACTCTAAGGACTTTGTTCGCTTGTACTGGGAAGCCAGAGAGAAAATGACTTAACCGTCAAATCTTGCCATTAGAAAACAAACATTCATTAAGGTTAGAATTGAGGCCTCTTCTGGCGCATCATTACAACCTATCATATATCATCGGGGCAGCGTAACTCCACCTTCCAGGTGCCACAATCTCGCTATCTATCTATCTTTGGGTTTTTACAGCTGCTGCCATCTTCCCGTGCCAAACCTCCAAAGCCTACGATCTTGGGCATCTTCAATGCTTAGCCCTCTTGCTTGCATTGCTGTCTTCGTTTTCCTTCCATGTTAACTTTGATCTCCCTCTTTTCTTCTTTCTGGTTGGTTGCCATTGATATAGTTGCTTCAGCCATTTCTCATCTTCCATTCTTAAAATATGTCCTAACAACTTTAATTCCTTCTCAATTCTTTCACCACAACCTCACATACAATAACAATGCCAGGAGAGAATACCATAATGTCGAAATGACAATATGGTGGCATTGAATAAAAAAATGATTTGCTTATGTGCACTTCATGCTTTAACCATTTGTTTCCTTTTCATTATAATGCACTAAGTATGAACCAAAGGTATATTTGAAAAGAAAAATATACGCCTAGACTGGGGTTTGAACCCAGCGCCTTTGACTCTCTATGTCAATGCTCTTCCAAGTGAGCTACCTAGGCCTCCAATCTAAACGTGTATTTTTATCTTATAAATAGGAAATTCCCTAACCCCATTGCTACGATTTTTGCAAATGGTGGCTTCTCTATTAAGAATTTAAACATTACTTATAAAGCCAGTAGTGCTTCTTACAATGTTCATATTATTCATTTTTAAACATCTTAATGATGGACTAATTATATTTGAAAAGAAAATATATGCATATTTTTCTTTTTATATATAATTTGTCCATCATTAAGATGTTTAAAAACGAATAATGTGAACAATGTACCAAAGATATTATTAGTTATTATACCCTCGTGCGACTTACCAAGCCTAAGGCCAAAGGCCCTGTTGCCTTTAGGACATAATAATACCCTTGGTACATAAAATAACATATTACCCTTTCTGCATAACTTAACAATTTCAACAAAATTTACTGACCAAATGTTTACATATGCTTCGATGAAATGACCCATTAAGGTGAGATGTAGGCCCTATCCCATCAATGTTGTTGTTGTTGTTTTCTAATGGCGAGATTTGACGCTTAAGTCATTTTCTCTCTGGCTTCCCAGTACAAGCAAACAAGGTCCTTAGAGTGTTGTGCAGTTGGATTTAAAGCTGGACAGACTAGAAGGTGGTGTTTGTCCATGATCAGGTCCGGGTCTTTGCATATGACTCATCTGTCGGATTGGAAAACGTTTATTCTGTGGAGGTGGTGAGCCAGGTAGTCGTGTCCTGTCGTGAAGCTATTGTTCGTAACGAGTACCAAAAGTCCCATCAATGTTAAAACATGGGAATTTGAGACCCATTATCTCAGGAACTGCTAGATGGATTGTAATGAAATTTTTACAGCATATTAAATGAGGTTTGTAAAGACCACTAAACCTCAGTCAAACTTCTATCTAAATACTTCTAAATAATCATAAGTTAGGATCTGTGCAAGAGGTTATCATGATTGTGGTTCCACAGCTTTAGTACAACTAGATTTACTGCCTGTAAAAATTTCATATAAATATCTCTAATAGTATTTAATTTTAGGAAGTTATATTTTGAGGTGGGGGCACGCCGTAGCATAGTGGTTAAGGCACTGAGCTACAAGCCGGAGGGTCGAGGGTTCAAGTCCTGTTGGGGTCAGGATTTTTAAACTGACCCAAACCCTTTGGCGGCATTATGGCCCTGGGGTCGACTCAGCCTCTAACGTAAATGAGTACCAGATGCTTGTTCTGGGGGTAAAGGCGGCCATCACGCAGGGCTGACAACCCGCCTGACATAAAGTGCCAATTGTCTAGAAAAAGTGGGAGCCTTAACCTCCTACTACCCCAAGGGCCTCCGGGCCTTTTGTGGGATCACTTTATTATATTTTGAGGTTATTTTAATTATATTATTTTTAGTCCGAACATCTTACCTCAATATTAATGTTGATTTGTTCTTGAACAAACATGTTCAAGAACAAATCAACATTAATATTGAGGTTCAAAAAATTCTGTTTTATCATCAGCTTTTCCAGTCTGGAAAAGCTGACGATAAAACAGAATTGTTTTGAAACATGTTCAAGAACAAATCAACATTAATATTGAGGTAAGATGTTCAGACTAAAAATAATATAATCTCTAATAGTTCCTGAGATAACGGGACAAATGTTTGAAAATTTCCACTTTCAAGAAAACAAAGTTTGAAGTATAATGATATTACAGGCTGACAACCGTCAATTGTTTTAAAAAATAATTAACATACTTATAATTGGCGTTCGGTAAAAAATCATATACTGAAATGTTCAGAAAAGAACAGACTATCAAATTATGAAAAACACCAAAAATTGATATTTTTTTCAAAGTTTGGCCTACCGTCTTACCTTAATTTAGAAAACCCAGAGGATCAAGATAATAGTTATGTATACTCCCTTCACAATAATGGTGCAAGTGCACAAGATTAATTATAATGGTTAATGAGGAGGCCTGTGGTCATATGTGAGGTTTGTTTATCAGTATTGATTCTGCAAGCATGAGCACAGTTCAACAGGCTACTTGTAACGTTTATCAAAGTGGAGTTTAAGACACGAATCATAAAAGTTAATTTTTATAATATTGAAATTAAGTGATTTATAGTAGAGATTTGAGTAAGATTTTATTTAATATTGTTTAGTTGTTTCTTGACTCACCTCATACTTCTTAACTCCCACGCAGACTCGAGATTCTTCACTTCATTTGTGACATTCTCAATGCTGTATTACGTTCACAACTGATGTCCAACGTAATACAGCATTGAGAATGTCACAAATGAAGTGAAGAAACTCAAGTCTGCTTGGGAGTTAAGAAGTATGAGGTGAGTCAAAAAACAACTAAACAATATTAAAATAAACCTCATAGTGTTATTTCCTACCTACATAACATAATAAGATTTTATTTAATAGTACAAAGTTTATTTCCAAGACAATTTCTGTAAGTGAGTAAAATCTATTTTATGTCTTGCATTGCATACAATATTTTTTCCACTACTAACGTAAAAATATTGTTGGATATTATTAGGAAAATAATGCACAACCATAATTAAAAAACACTAAAAAATATGGACAGATTACTTTGTAGATTCTAATTAACAACCTGAGGTACATATATATTTTTTTTTTATCTTGTCATATTAAGCTTGCATTGCTCAATATCAAAAAGGTTTAATTATCTTCTTCTTCCTTCCAAGGCCTGTTACGGTCCTATAGAAAATTTTCCCTCCAGCGTTTCATAGGACGGCCCAGAGATCTTCGTCCTCTTGGTATATAATTATAAACAGCTTTGGGGATCCGATTTGAACTCATTCTTTCAAGATGGTGTTTCCAATTTAGTTGGTACTGTTTAATATGTTCCAAAATTGGCGGTCTTCAATTCTTTTAAGATATCGGTGTTCCTTTTCCGATTCCATCTGGTGTAACCCGCTGTTCTGCGCATGAATCTCATTTCACAAGCCATTATTCTGCTTTCATGTTGTCTTTTTAGTGTCCATGCTTCACTACCATA
This sequence comes from Diploptera punctata, assembly GCA_030220185.1. Taxonomy (NCBI): domain Eukaryota; kingdom Metazoa; phylum Arthropoda; class Insecta; order Blattodea; family Blaberidae; genus Diploptera; species Diploptera punctata. The sequence goes on along the minus strand of JASPKZ010007280.1, from coordinate 168,316 downwards.
GGTCAACACTGGTCTAGCCAAAGTGTTATATAAACATAATCTGGTGTTTTTTGTACAAGGGAAGGTTTCATAACTTGATTAATAATTCCCAAACTTTTATTATAACTATTAATTTTTTCAGGGATGTCCTTTTCATCCCAGATAGAGAGATAATATCCAATATATTTAAATTGATTAGATCTCTCTAAAGTTTTATTCTGTAGACAGATTTTACTTTGTATGGGGTTTAATTATAACATCGATAAAGCTTCGCTGCTATAAAGTAAAAATATTCTCTTTAATTTGCTTACTTGTTATAGTAGCTACTAGGTGGCAGTGGAGACCAAGTTCCCGCTACATCTGGTAATAATAGAGAATATGTATAAGAAAAATAAATGTTTGTTCTGGATTCGCCTGGTAGCATAAGTGGCAGCGCACTGAGATATCAACTCAGAGGTCTGGGTTCAAATCCCGTCCAGGCATTTATTTTTTTATTTTTCTAATCTTGTTATATATATATATAGATTGGTAGGTAGATTTGGGTGAGGAAAAATTACGAAAATTACTGGAAAAAATAAATTAAAATTTGACATAAAATAACCAAAAAACTGTTATATAAACAATATGGATCCTGGAAAGACAGCAATGAATCAACGGAAAAACAGAATTGCCAACATATCAGAAATTTCATACAGTATTCCAGACCGGTAATATTGCCTCAGTTGGTATCATGGTCTCTAATTCCACCTGGATGCTGTCTGTTGGCGCAATGTCTATCCAAACTATTTAAAGAAGAACGGAAAAGTCTATAGGTATCCCATCCAAATCCTCATCTGATCGATCCAAATGCATTGAAACATAAGGAAATGTAACTCGTCATGACTTAAGGTAGTTGTTTATCTCTACACACTTTTCAAACACTTTTAACTCATGCCCCAAATTGGAGTAAATGACCAATCACATTTCAATGAATTTTGTTTTACAACCAATGGCAGTCGTGTTTCACCTCACTCTTTATCTAATTCTCTTTACCACCCCCTGCTTTTGTGATAAAGAAAACTCCTCCATTTTAATATTCTGAACAGGTCAGAGCATTATTTTGCAGTGACTGACTCTCCAACAAATACATTGAATATAGCAAATAATAACAGATTCCTTCGACCTACACATTTGATAACTGTGTGTTCAATAATTGTGTTTTTAAATAATGATTTTACTAAGTTGTTTACTAAAAAAATAAATTAATAACCTATAATATTGGTTATAATATACAGTTCGATGTGTTACATTTTTTCCTCCACTAGGCTGCATTCTTACAATATTGTGATCCTATTTGGCAATAAATAATACCAAGTTGCAGTGAATAAACAAATGAAACATAACCACACATTTCTGATTTGTTTTCAAACATCGCTGTTTACATTAAATATATAAATATTTTACAATACAGGTAACTATATTTAAATAATGACTTTTGAGTAAAAGGTAAAGTGATCTCAGTACAGGTCTCAGGAGGCCCTTGGGTAGCAGAAGGTTAAGGCTCCCCTTTTTCTGGATAATCAGCACTTGATGTCAGGTGGGTTGTCAGGCCTGCGTGACGACTGCCTTTACACCCCAGAACAAGCATCTGGTACTCATTTTAGTAAGAGGCTGAGTCGACCCCAGGGTCATAATGCTGCCAGAAGGTTTGGGTCAGTTTAAAATCTTGACCCCACTGGGACTCGAACCCTCCACCTTCCAGTTTGTAGTGTAGTGCCTGAACCACTACGCTATGGCACTTTTGAGTAAACAACTTAATTTTATTAGTTAAATAGTCCTAACAAATAAAACTCCTGGCACGTCAGGCCTAGTAGGCCCTTAGCCTACCCGCCGACTGCTGGCCTCACGTCCACATGTGTTAATCACAGAGGTAGATGATCATCCAGCCAGTGTAGGGGTGACATGTGGTCAGCATGTCGAGTCCCCAGCCGTTACAGCTAGTTTTCTCAATCTGGAGCCGCTACTTATTGTAGCCTCATGATGCTGGGTGGGCACCGGTCCCATACTGGCCAAAGTACCATGAGAAAATTTCTTCCCCCATGGAGACTCGAACCAGCGCAAGTCCTGTAGCTCTGCGCCAAGGCTTCCAGCCTTAACCACTCGGCTGCAGCGCGGGACAGTTCTTACAAATGCCACTCTTGATTTCCAAATTCTCTAGATAAATTTGTTCGTTACTTCATGACTCATGAATTTATCAATGATTTGGAAATCACTCATGCTATTACTTATGATAACAAACTGATCAGTGATGCAGTTTGTCTTCACTCGGGTACCCACACTCCTGTTTTCTTAACAATATAATGCTGTTGACAACTTGTATAAAAAGCAAAATAAAATATTAAAATAGGTACATGGCAGGTACCATAGTTCTCAACTACGCTAAAATCTTTTAAATCTGTAGGCCTTTTGAAAACCGGTTTCCATTTTCAGCAGAAGGATATGAGCTAAACGACAATACTCCGATCCGATTGAGGGTCTTTCCACTTTTCAGCAGTTGCCCTTTTACCAGCCGGCTGCTGGCCCTTCACATCCACATGTGTCAATCACAGAGGTAGATGATCAACAGCCAGTGTAGGGGTGACATGTGGTTAGCATGTTGAGTCCCCCAGCCGTTATAGCTGGTTCCTCAACCTGGAGCCGCTACTTATTGTAGCTACCCAATTGCCTCACGATGCTGGGTGGGCACTGGTCCCATACTGGCCGAAATACCATGAGAAAATTTCTTCCCCCATGGAGACTGGAACCAGCGCAAGTCCCGTAGCTCTGCGCCAAGGCTTCCTACCTTAACCGCTCGGCTATGGCGCAGGATGTAACGACAATACTAATTGCCATAATATAAAAGAAATTAATGATGTAATATGCAGTAACAAATGATGGTGTTAGATATTACAATACAAAAGAACATATTGGTATCAGAAATGTAATTTATAGCGTTAAATATAGTTGATAACTTGTGGTCTGTTCTAACGTGGATAGTGCATTATTTTCCTAACATTGGCCATAATGTTTAATTGGAATTTAATGTTAGGCTCATTTCTAAATGCTTGACTACAAGCCAGCTGTTGCCATGATTACTTAAAGTAGATATAATGTACAGTTGGCTCTAATTTAAGTGCTAATGTAGAAAACAATGCCAGTTGCATTGGATACAGAATAAATTTGAATTTGCATTATTTGAGAATAAATTTCTTAGGAATATTTTTACATCAAAGGGAGAGGAATTGACAGGCAAATGGAGAATACTGCATAACAGTAAGGTACATGATCTTTATACGAAACCAGATATAATATGAACAGTAAAGTCTCTATTACTTTGTCAAGAGAAGCAGTGACACCTCAAATCCACATTCCAGAGAGATGAATTTCACACAGGAATGTCCAAACTAGATGTTACATTTTAAAATCTAAATTAAAAATATAAAATTAATTTGTTCATTTCATTCCTTACGCAGGCCATACGAAAAGCCATGGCGGGCCGGATGTGGCCCGCGGGCCATTAGTTTCGATGGCTCTGCCCTAGAGAAACCTGCTGAAGCTCTGTTTTGTCCACCATGAAACCCGTGTGGAATGACCGAGATCTGATTTTAATTGAAAATACGAGTAATTTTAGAATTGAAGAGCTGGATATAACAGTAGTAAATTGTAGAAGACTGATGGCTTGGTCAAAAGAACACGAGACTAACAACTGTAGTATAGTTTAGGTGCCGTGAGCTGATTAGATCGGCTCTGATGCTACTGTCCATTACCTGCCAGACAATATATCACTTAAACTACTTGCAAAGCCGATCATATAGGCGGATGCGATTTATATCTCTGACAAAAGAGATTTTATCAGTGGCATGCAGGGGGTTGAAAGATTCAAGTAGAAGTTAGAAAAAAAAACAAGACAAAGGTGATGTATTCACTTAGACTTTCACGGTCGGAGTTGCTATGATGATCTTGAAGAAGATTTTCGGGCTGTAGGCCATGGTCGTGAGGCTTGTAGTTCCCCGACGTTTCGCCAGAGACTGCGTCTGGCATCCTCAAGGGTTGTCTTGAGACTGGCAATTCTGTCCGCTGTCTGTCTTATTTATATGTTCACCGCGATGTGTTCGTAAGTTGTATCTGCCTTCTGATTGGTCAGCGTTATTCTAACGCATCGCGGTGAACGTATAAATAAGACAGACAGAATTGCCAGTCTCAAGACAACCCTTGAGGATGCCAGACGCAGTCTCTGGCGAAACGTCGGGGAACTACAAGCCTCATGACCACGGCCTACAGCCCGAAAATCTTCTTCAAGATCATCATAAGACAAAGGTGAGTTTTTTTTTCCTATCTCAGAGACTCTTTTAAGAAACATAACAAACATATATTGTATACAATTTTTGGATTGATATTAATATTAATTAAATATAGTAATAAATTAAAATATGGGCTCAACTGCACTTCTACTAGCGCTTGATTTTTCAGTTATATTGTTGTAAACTATAGCTCTTCTTCCGTTTTTACTAACATTATTTAATATTTTTAACTTTTTCGAACAACTTTTATAACATCATTAGACAATTTTGAAGTATTTATTTAAATATGCAAATCACAATATTATGACACTGTTAGACAATATTGTGACACTAACTGCTATTTTCTCCACAGAGTATATTACTTAGTCTATGATTTTTCTATCACTGTTTTGGGTTATCGCTGGTTGGATCAGCGTTAGGGAGGGATAAGTAAGTGTACACCCATTTTTAATAAATGTTTGGTAATTTTAATATTATTAATACATTTTTTAACATAGATTTGGGGATTTATTGCAAATATTGATCATATAAATTTCATAGCGGCGGATAGTAATCGAGGATGATAATCGATATGTGGGTTATCGCTGGCTCTATAAACTCTGGCGCATGCTTACTGTTGTTCTATAGAACTTTAAAAATATTTTACGCTAGTTCAAGAGCAGTTTTTCCAAAATATTTAATATAAATTATTACTATGAGTGAGGAATAAAAGAAAGGCGATAAAGTTTCTTATAGGAAAACCCAGAAGGAAAACATTGATTTGGTAGACCAAGAATAAGTACTTTAGCCATGATTTGAGTGAAGTAGATTATACAGGGAATGATTAGAAAACATTAGTTCAGGATAGGGATGTATGTAGAGCTTGTGTCCGTGCAGCCATGAACCTATGGGTTTAATAGTGCCTGTGAGTTAGTTATAAGAGAGGAACAGTTGAAAGTTGTAACAATTTGACTTACTGCACATGTTAGGAAATATTAATTTTATATGTTTTCTTTTGTTTGCATAGCACAAAGTGTCAGTATTAAACATTCTTTTAATATTTAATTTTAGGAAGTGATATTTTGAGGTTATTTTAATTATATTATTTTTAGTCTGATCATCTTACTTCAATATTAATATTGATTTGTTCTTGGACATGTTTCAAAACAATTCTGTTTTATCGTCAGCTTGTCCAGACTGGTTTGATTTATGTTGCGTGCCCTGAATGGAGCTGACATCGACATCCAGGGTGTGCAACATAAATCAAACCAGTCTGGACAAGCTGACAATAAAACGGAATTGTTTTGAAACATGTTCAAGAACAAATCAACATTAATATTGAGGTAAGATGATCAGACTAAAAATAATATAATAAACATTCTTTTGTTTGCAAAGCAATCAGGTTAGCTGTGGGAATGCCAACTTTTAATTCATGCTAAGGCCAGTAAGTGCAAAATACTAGTTACATCGTCCAAAATAATTTAATCTCCATTTTCTGTATTCTACTTATTGTCTAGTTTTTAGCTCCATAATATAATATTACTACTAAATGGTTTAAGTTATGTTTTAATACACTGATTAGTATACCCATAACAAACTTTCAATTAAATTATAGTAAGTTGTACAACGTTGTCAAGAAAAGATATTAAGGATTTCATCTGGTAAAGAAAATTATCATTATTAGTCATTCAAAATATCTCTGCAGGCGGACGAATTACGAAGCTCTGTTTGTTGCTGCACCTGACGTCATATAAGGCAGTGTACACTGTCAGCGTCCCACGTCCCATTCCCCTCTGCACTCATAGATAGCAGTGTCACGTGTTCTATTCCTGCATAAACATGACTGCAATGCCCTCTGTCAACAACTGCACTTACTCCTTGAACGGGTAATATATGACATTTTGCTTCCAAACAAAATATTTACATTTATTTATTTTGTATCCAACTTGACTGATTTTGTTGTCACCTTTATTATTATTATTATATAATAATTTACTTTTTATTTTAAAGTACAGATTGTTTTTAGTAAATGACCACCCTTTTGAAATTAAATTTTTTTTTCTCTGAAACATGAATGCTATTTCTATATATATATATATATATATATAAATAATTATCAGTGATTTTATTAAAAAGATAAAAATTTCTGCTTGAATTGGTACTTTAATCCAAGACCTAATGTTTTAAAAACTTATTTGAGTATATTAATTACAGTTTTATTTTAGAAAGAAAAATTAATGCTCGGACTGGGACTCAAACCCTGGATTTTTCTTTCTGAAATAAAACTACTTCCAATTCTGTAACATGTTAATTTAAAATATAATATCAAAATATTAATTACGGCATAAAATAGTGTAAAAAATCTCATCATAATGTCTTATTGATTTAGAAGCAAACTAATTTCATTGTGAGAGAAAGATTGATGGCTCCTGGAATTTGTATCAGAGCAGCAAATTTTCTCATGAGCACCAAGAGCAGGAAATTGTCTCGTGAGCACCAGTGTGTAAAATAGAGGTCTTGGATTCAGGCAGAATTTTTTTTCTTTAACAATTGATTTGACATTTGTCTTTGTGATGATCTTGAAGAAGTTTTCTGGGCTGTAGGCCATGGTCGTGAGGCTTGTAGTTCCCCGACGTTTTGTCAGAGACTGCATCTGGCATCCTCAAGGGTTGTCTTGAGACTGGCAATTCTGTCCACTGTCTGTCCTATTTATACGTTCACCGCGTTGTGTTCGTAAGTTATATCTGCCTTCTGATTAGTCAGCAGTAGGGACTTCCATTGCTCCAATGTGATTGCTGTTTGATGGTCTAGTCGACTGTACTTGAAGAGGTTTGCATTCTGCGTTTTTTAGAACCGGTATCCATTAAAAGTCAACAAAGTATGGATGCCGGTTCTAAAAAGCACAGAATGCAAACCTCTTCAAGTACAGTGGACTAGACCATCAAACAGCAATCTCATTGGAGCAATGGAAGTCCCTACCGCTGACCAATCAGAAGGCAGATATAACTTATGAACACTTCGCGGTGAAAGTATAAATAGGACAGACAGTGGACAGAATTGCCAGTCTCAAGACAACCTTTGAGGATGCCAGACGCAATCTCTGGCGAAACATCGGGGAACTACAAGCCTCACGACCACGGCCTACAGCCCAAAAATCTTCAAGATCATCATAGCAACTCCGGCCGTGAAAGACTAAGTCAATACATTTGTCTTTGTATTTTAATTTACATATTATCATCATAAAAAATGAGTTAATTTGTACATACATGGCCAACTAAATAACATATTGAATTACAATGTTGGCATTTTAAAGACTGGAATATTCCAAAATTTTACACAACAGTTATATTGAGTTTTAATGCTATGTCTATATTTTTTTGCTACTGTTTCTATCACCTTGTGGCCTTCTTCAGAGCTGGTTTACAACTAAAAGTCGCAACAAGATGGCAGAAATATTCAGCTTAACTGAAATGCAGTCTTGAATAATCCTAAAAGAATGAAATGAAGAAATGGCTGTGTAAACATATTTTTTTTTCAATGTATTAATTTTAATTTAAAAAATCACAATGATGGACAATTATTATTTTGAAAAGAAAAATTACGGATTAATTCAGGATTTAAATCTGAAACCTCTAACTAGAGCTTAATGCCTGAATTGGGATTTGAACCCAATTCAGGCATTTTTTCTTTCAAAATAATATTTTTTATTACACTGGTTTTATTATGTAACCACACGGCCTATTACATGGAATTTTAGTATCCATTACCTCCTAAACTGTAGATAAAAATATTTACCAGTAATGCCAATATAAGCTACATAAAATTGATCTGTTTTCTATAAATATAAAAACTTGGTAATTACTTAGGAATCTACTCATTAAAGGAGGAACATAACATTTCAATGACATTTAGAATTTAGCATTTTTTAAAAATGTTAATATGTAACATGTTATTACTAGAGCTTGAATTTTGATGACTTGGCATATTTTTACATCTGAAGATGATCTACAATGGTCAGTATATAATTTAAATTTGATAGCCCAGAAATATTCAATGGAAATATCTACCAATAAATCTAAAATAATGGCCTTTTGTGGAAAATCCCCAATACCAAGCAAAATTTGTTTAAATAACAAAATTTTAGAGAGAGTTAATGAGTTTACTTATTTAGGATATATACTCTTCTTTTGTTGAAAATTTGGATTTACCAGAGAAAATTGTGAAATTCAACAAATCAATGGGAATCATTAATAGAGTTTTAAAACCTTCATTAATGCAAAAATCAACTCGTACTCACCTTTATCAAATAATGGCTCGACCAGTCCTATGTTATGGGAGTGAAGCGTGGACTATAAGGACGAGAGATGAAAGCAGACTAACAGCTTTTGAGATGAAATTTATGCGCCGAACAGCTGGCTACACCAAATGGGATCGAAAGAAAAATGTAGAAATCCTTCAAGAACTTAATGTGTCACCAATACTGGACTACATCTCCAGATATCAGCTAAACTGGAAGGAACATGTCTCAAGAATGGCAATAATGAACTACTGTCCAAATGTGAAACGGTCACTTGGTGGACCTATGAAAAGATGGCACGAAAACCGCTTTCTCAGGCCGTAACAATTCTTCTAGGACTAATACCTGGCAGGATGATAATGATGATGCATATTTTTTCTGATGATGCTAGGATGAATTCTTGAAATGGACAGAAAAAAGAACTGGATGGTTTTCCCCATTTAATTTATATTCGTGGAGTTGCCAGTCTCTCATCGGGTGCCTCCCCAGGTGGCACCAGATACGGCGGGTACTGGGGAAATAAAATACCCAGGGTGGACCAAAACTAGCGCTGCTGCCTTGCAGTAAGATACTGGACTATCAAAGGCTAGAGGAAGAAAACCTTCAACAAAAATTACCCATCCCCCAGGTTGGGGGTTGATCCATCGGGCCAGCTCGTCGTTCATTATAAAAAGAAAAAATGCTAAAAACCAAACATCATGCCTCGGAAAAATTTATATTCATTAAATTAATTTTCGTTCACCTCTGTGGTCTCAAGGTAGTGTGCTGCTTTGTCACGCAGCGGGCCCGGGTTCGATTTCCGGTCGGGACAGGCTCCTGGGAGAGATATTTTTGGGGGTTTTTCTCACCTGTAAGACAAATGTCAGGAAACTTAGGGCCCAATGGTCCATGAAAATCATCCGGCCATCATCATCATCCTTCACCAGTGTGTAACTCATTGTTTTAGAAGCTTTCATTGTACAAGTCCCTATTAATTGACATTCGACACTCCTTCAGATTTTAAAATTAGCAAAAAGGTGTTTGTCATTTATTGAACCGTGTACTCAGTGATAAAATGTAATAATGTGAAAGGAATTCACAAAAGTGATTTTTAAGTCATTCTTTTTTATTTTAAGTCGATTTTAAATTAATTTCATGGTCATATAGTTATCATATGTAATGCCTCGAGTCATCATCATCCAGGGATTAAGCCTGTTGGCTCGTTCCGGTTTCATGAAAGCTAGAATTGTTAAAATTGTTCAGACCATCTTGTCCAACATTTCTCCTTCCGTGCATTTTATAATTTAGCAGTAATTTTGGAAATCTTTCTTCTAGCAGTCTATCAACATGTTCTTTTCAGGCGAGTGATTTCCAATTTATCTAGAGGATTTGGAAATCAAAAGTGGCATTTGTTAGGACTATTTAACGAATAAAATTAAGCTGTTTACTCACAAATCATTATTTAAATATAATTATTTTAAGATATTTATATATTTAATGTAAACAGTGATGTTTGAAAACAAATGAGAAATGTTTCGTTATGTTTTATTTGTTCATCACTGCAACATGATCATATTATTTATTGCCAAATAGGATCGCAATAGTGGAGAAAAAATGAAATGCATATCTGTTTATAACCAACATTATAGGTTATTAATTAATTTCTGATGTCCAATGATGTAAATATGTCAATTATATTTTTCTGGAACGTAAATACCTGGGAAATAATACATTTAAGAAAGTGCAAACAGTGGCTTCTTTTTATTGTGGTATAATCAATTGCTACAAATGTTTTTTCTGTTATATCCTGCAAACAGTATCTGGTTACATTTGTGCTCTCTCTCTCTCTCTCTCTCTCTATACATATATATACACAATCTGGAAGCCAAATGAATTCTAGGATTCTTACACCTTAATATATAAATTGCTATATTCAACATTTTTTTTAGAGTCAATCACTACAAAATAATGATCCAACCTGTTCAGAATATTAAAAAGGTAGAGCTTTCTTTAATATGATAAACTTAAGTTGATAAATATCGAGGTGAAACACTACTGTGATTCGTTGTAAAAGAAAATTCATTGGAATATGATTGGTCATTGACTCCCATTTGGGGCATGAGTTAAATATAGTCATTGTAAAGTCATCAAAATTTGGGCCCTAATTATTACCAACAAGAACTTGTTGAATGGTTTGAGTTATTTTGTTAGCTTTTTAAGTTCAGTTGAACGGACATTTAGGTTTTCTGAGTAATTACCAATATAGAGTATATTTGTTTGTTAGTGTGGTATTAATATATAATCCATGCCTGTTTGGTAACAACTGCGAATTTTTACTCTGGTTGATCAAGTGACCAAACACAAGTTAATGAAAGATTAAAACAGTTGACTGATAAACTGCTTTTTGACTGTCAAGGCATAAAGAAATAACAATTATTAATAATCTAGTTATATAAAACAGTTGACTGATAAACTGTTTTTTGACTGTCAAGGCATAAAGAAATAACAATAATCTAGTTGGCTGTGAATATATACAATATAAAATTCATAGCCTACTAGATCTTTTCACAAAGAGATTGTGTATTTGTGCTTGCAGATAAATCAATATCTGATGAAATTAATTGCAATACTGTGAATAAAATACTCTTAAAATAGCTCAACAGCGACATATAGCATAAAGCTTTGTAGTTAAAGCAGTATACCAATAGGTGGCAGCATTGAGTGGACGACTCAGGAAGGTGGGGGTAGTACCTGTGGCTTTTCTACTCTTCTGTAGTGATCACTTTTATAACAAATTGTGAAGCAATGTAAAAAAAAATTGAGATTGATATTTGACATCAGTGTTTTTCTTATTTTATCCATACACTTCCTTTATTCACATCCATTTGTTGTCTCAGAGGACTCCTACAATTTTAGTAGTTTAACCCATTCGCCTCAAAAGACGAGGTAGACTCGCCGGCTGTTAAATGACCTTCAAGTGAGAAGACGAGTTACACTCCTACTCTGTTGTTATATATTTTGCAATATTTTGTACATCCCTTGGCAGGGTAAACTTTTTGTTAACATATATGAATAGTAGAGGAATGAGTTTTGGCCTTCACCCTTATTATGATCTCAACTACCATTATCTTTTGTTTGTTTTATGTCTGAAAATAGACGACATAATTTTCTGGGGTAATGCAATGAGCATTTAAACCTGAAGCGAATGGGTTAAGGCAATGTTTCGGTGAAACATGATGAAAAAATTTGTTTTTTCTATTTTAAGTTTTTTATTTTGCTTCTTTTTCTTCTTCTTCTTCCTTCCAAGTATTAGGCCAAGGCCTGTTACGATCCTATAGAAAATTTTCCCTCCAGTGTTTCATAGGACGGCCCAGTGATCTTCGTCCTCTTGGTATATAATTATAAACAGCTTTGGGGATCCGATTTGAACTCATTCTTTCGAGATGGTGTTTCCAATTTAGTTGGTACTGTTTAATATATTCCAAAATTGGCGTAGTCTTCAATTCTTTTAAGATATCGGTGTTCCTTTTCCAATCCCATCTGGTGTAACCCGCTGTTCTGCGCATGAATCTCATTTCACAAGCCGTTATTCTGCTTTCATGTTGTCTTTTTAGTGTCCATGCTTCACTACCATAGGTCAACACTGGTCTAGCCAAAGTGTTATATAGACATAATCTGGTGTTTTTTTTGTACAAGGGATGGTTTCATAACTTGATTAATAATTCCTAAACTTTTATTATAACTAGTAATTTTTTCAGGGATATCCTTTTCATCCCAGATAGAGAGATAATGTCCAAGATATTTAAATTGATTAGATCTCTCTAAAATTTTATTCTGGAGACAGATTTTACTTTGTATTGGGTCCTTCCCATGAAATGCTATAATTTTAGTTTTGTTAATTGGTATTTCCATTCTAAATTTGGCACCTATTTTTTGTAAATTATAAATTGATCGTTGCAAATCATTTTTGGAAAGTGCCAAAAGAGCTAAATCGTCTGCAAAAAGAATAGAATCGAGTTTGAGGTTCCTATTGATGGGTATATATCCTCGTTGTGTTTTCCTCTATTCGTTTATTAATTTATTCATATATATAACGAAAAGCACCAGTGAAAGTCCACATCCCTGACTTACTCCAGTGTTGATCTTTTCCCAAGAAGATAATTTAACATCTTGTTTAACAGAGATTTCATTATCTTTATAGATGTTGAAGATATTAGTAATATATTGTTGTGGAACATTATCATCACCTAAAATTTGTAGTAATATACAGGGCAAGTCAAAATGTTGTGCAGGTTTTCAGAAATTTATTATGTGAAATGTAATGAACATATAATATCGTGAGACATATTGTATGAAAGGTAAACTCTCAAAGTTTAGTTGTCCACTTCTAAAGTTCCGCGTTCACCCGCAAGATGTCAACAGCAGAGCAGTAAAGGAAAATGGCGTTGACTGGGGATCAGAAGTCTTTCTGTGTGCTTGATTACCATGTAAACAACTCTGTGACTAGTGTTCAACGACATTTCCGTACCAGATACGATAAAGACCCGCCGGATGGGAGATCCATTCGTAAGTGGTACACACAATTTAGGGATTCAGGCTGTATCTGTAAACAAAAATCGACTGGCCGTCCGTCGACGAGTGAAGAGACAGTCGAACGCGTTCGCACATGCTTCGTGCGGAGTCCACAGAAATCCACCTACCGGGGAGCGACAGAACTTCAACTACCACAAAAAACTGTATGGCGGATTCTCCGGAAACGTTTACAGATGAAACCCTACCACTTGCAACTGGTTCAAGCCTTAAAACCCGCCGATTATGCTTTGCGAGCGTCCTTCTGTGTTGATTTTCTCGCATTAATGGAAGAGAATGAGTTCCATGAGAGGGTAGTTTACAGTGATGAAGCGACTTTCCACCTTTCAGGAAAAGTGAATAGACACAATGTAAGGATTTGGGGAACTGGTAACCCCCATGCAACTCTGGAACATCAACGCGATTCTCCGAAAGTGAATGTCTTTTGTGCCATTTCCCATGCAAAGGTTATGGCGCCCTTTTTCTTTCATGAACGTACTGTGAACGGACATGTTTTCCTTGATATGCTACAACAATGGCTCCTTCCGCAGCTTGAAGCGGATAGTCCAGATTTCATTCTGCAGTTGGATGGTGCCCCTCCTCCACATTACCATGGCAGTGTTCGAGACCATTTGAATACGGCTTTACCACAACGCTGGATAGGCCGTGCATCTCAGGGTGATCAACAACTCATTCATTGGCCACCTCGTTCACCAGATCTAACCCCGTGTGATTTCTTCATGTGGGGTCTTGTAAAGGATCATGTTTACGTACCACCACTTCCAACAACACTGCATGAACTGCGTGCCCGCATCACAGCAGCCATTGCTGATATCGACCGCGGACTGCTACAGAAAGTTTGGCAGGAGATTGAATATCGGCTTGACATCTGTCGTGTAACAAAAGGCGCTCACATAGAACATCTGTGAATATTTAAAAAAAAACTTTGAGAGTTTACCTTTCATACAATATGTCTCACAATATTATATGTTCATTACATTTCACATAATAAATTTCTGAAAACCTGCACAACATTTTGACTTGCCCTGTATTTCTGTCTACTTTGTCAAAAGCCTTTATGAAGTCAACAAAGGCGATATGAGTTTCTATATTGAATTCCTTGTGCTTTTCTAATAATAGTTTTAGTGTGAAGAATCTATCTGTACAAGATCTACCCTTTCTGAATCCATTTTATTTTGCACTTTTGTTTTTTTTAAATTTTGGCCATATTTAAGGCCCCACACAGCCGTTTAAGTCTCTCCGTGTGACCACACACTGGCTCTTTAAAGCCCACGCTCACCATTGTAATTTTTGTAAACATTTTTTAGCAGCATGAAGACAACACTATCTGCATATGTGGTGTGTAAAATAATGCATGTGTATCAAAGATTAGCTTCTGATGAGATTCTGAACCGCTGTACTGTGGGGAAGACTCAGAATCCAAATGAATCTTTGCACAGCGTTATTTGGGCTAAATGCCTGAAAAAGGTGTTCGTCTCAAAAAAGAAATTGGAAATTGCTGTCACATCAGGGATTGCAGAATTCAATATGGGATGTGAAACAACACAAAAACTGAAAGCTGCAGTCAGTGGTGTGCAATTAAGTGCCTCAGGACAAAAATTTAGTGCAATGAGGGATAAACATCGACTCACAAACAGTGAAGTTTCAGCAAAGCGAGTCTTCAAAACAGCCCGGAGAAGACTCAAATTGACAAAAACTGCTGTTGAGGCCAAACAGAAAGCAGCAGAGGGTCACACATGTGGTGCTGGGGAGTGTACCTGAATGAGGTATTGTGCTCACATCCATTGTTAAATTTTAGATTTCATTTTTCTCAACTATATTTTTTCAGCATTTTTGAGTTTTCAAAATGCTCTGCGTACCACAATATTTTACTAATCTGCTTGAAATTTTCAGGAGAGCTTTAGATATTACATAGTAAAAAACTGATATGCAATCTTTTATATATATATTGAATGGTTCATTTGTAATTAAATATAATTCATATGTCACCCTTATAAAATTGAGAAATTATGTAACAAACAGAATTTTTTTTTCTGCTATCTCTATCTATCTTCGGGTTTTTACAGCTGCTGCTATCTTCCCGTACCAAACCTCCAAAGTCTTGGGCATCTTCGATGCTTAGCCCTCTAGCTTGCATTACTGTCTTCATGTTTTCCTTCAATGTTAACTTTGGTCTCCCTCTTTTCTTCTTTCTGTTCGGATGCCATTGATACAGTTGCTTCGGCCATCGCTCATCTTCCATTCTTAAAACATGTCCTAACCACTTTAATTCCTTCTCCTCAATTCTTTCAATTATGCTTTCTTCTGCTTCCATTATGTTTCTAATTTCCTTATTTGTGGCATGTTCTAATTTAGACTTTCTGGCACTTCTGCGTAAATAATCCATTTCTAGAGCTATTAGTCTATTCTTGTAGTACTTATTGATTGTCCATACCTCACTTCCGTACATTGCAACAGATTCCACCAATGTTTTACCAATATATTTTTTTGTGTCTTTCCAAATATGCTTATCCCACCATATGGAATTAAAGATGATATTATTTTGCTACTCAATTCAATTCTATGTTTTATATTCTTTTTGCCTATACCTTCAATGTTATCCATAATTATTCCCAAATATTTAGTTTGTTTCACTTGCTTTATTTGGATTCCTTCCTCCAATATTAAATTTTTTCATCTCTATTTTCTACTGAACTAGTTCAAATTAAAAGAAACCTGCACATTAGTTTATTTATATTACTCTATTAAGTATATAAAAAAAAATAAGTCAGATATGGTAAACCGTTTGGTACAAGGAACATATTATTGACACATAAAAAAGCAGTAACATTTTTAATAAAAAATGTTAATTTCTCAAAATGTTTTTGAAATAGCCTAACAAAATTTGGTATATAGTATCACTATGATACTGTGGTGGTATGGTTACAATTTGAAGTTGATCTGATGAAATTTATACATTTTACAAATTTCACAGATGCATTGCCTTAAGTATCTAACTCACTGGCAGTATTGAACCTGCAGGTGTGTGGCTGCATAGAGAGAAGTTGGGATGACAAGAGTTCCAGAATTGAGCCCTTGAGCATTAAAATGGGCTATGGCTATTTTTGTTGCATTTACAAGTGAACATGTCTACCGATAGCTCAAGAGTATATTAGTTTATACATACATAATGTTGTACCCAGGAGCAGGTCTTTCACTGCAAACTCTGCATTCTCCACTCTTTCCTTAACTCTGCTTTCCTTTTTGTATCTGCATACAAATCATTTATTTTAATATTCTCTATCGTCTAATGTCTCTTTCTGCCTCAAACTTTTTTTCCGTTGACCATTCCTTCTAGGGCATCGGTCAGCAGGCAGTTTCTTCTTAGCCAGTAGCCAATCCAGTTTATTTTCCTCTTCTTTATGAGTTCCAGCATTGTTCTTCCTTCACACACTCTGTTTTTTATAGTGTTACCAAGTGTCTGTTAGAGTAAAGAAAATATTTGTTGTACATATACTATTTATAATGTATGATTTAAATCAGTATATAGTCCACCACTGTAGTCTTGAGGCAATGTGCTGCCTTGTCATGCAGCGGAGCTGGGTTCGATCCCCGGTGGGACTAGTTTCCTGCGTGATGGGTTTTTTCGGGGGTTTTCCTCGCCTGTAAGATGAATGTCACCCTCCATGGTATCTTTACCTTGTCGTGGTAGAGTGGCTTGCGTGCTTAAATGATCCCGAGAGCTATGCCGGCGGTAGCATTGCTGCCGATAGGGTTACCCATGCCGGACTGGTCGAAGGTGATAAGCCAGATGAAAAAAGTGCCTTGGTTGAAAGAGTGACGATCTTTCACCGTAAAAATTCAACCGTCAAGAAATGCGGACATGGGTTCAACTGGGGTAAAATTTTCCGGAGGTCAAATAGTCCCCCATTCGGTTCTCCGGGCGGGGACTACTTCAGGGAACCCATGCCAAAGGCTCAAACATAGGGACATGTTCCTAGGAACATGGGAGGTGCGAGAATAACATTAACTATGATTTGAGGGAAATAGTTTATACAGGGGATAATTGGAAAACATTGTCTCAGGATAGGGATATATGGAGAGCTTATGTCCGCGCTGCCATGAACCTACGGGTTAGATAGTGCCAATGAGTTAGTAAGACGAATGTCAGGAAGCTTTAAGGCCCAAACGGTCTCTGGCCATCATCATTAACATATTAAGTTTAGGGTTAAGGCCTCTCCTGATGCATCATTACCATCATCATCGGGGCAGCGTTACTCCGCTTTCCAGGCGCTCCAACCTCAGAAGTGGATTACAATAATGCGATGCTAGGAGAGAATGCAACATGGTGGCATTGAATAAAAAAAATAGTAGCTAATACACAGCATGAGCTGCTATGCCTAAATAAATTAAATGTGTTTTTTATGTTTAGTTGAATATGTAAAAAGAAAAATAATTCTAAATTTATATCGTAATTATTTTTAGATATCCCATGCTGATTACACGTTATTGCCCGGATTTTTTTTCTAATGCCACCAGGTTGTCTTTTATGACATTTATCGCTTTCTCCCCTGGCATTGGCGGAATTGTAATCCATTTCTTTGGTTGGGGCACCTGGAAGGCGGAGTTACGTTACCCTGGTGATGGGTGATAAATGATGATGAAGGAGGAGAGTTCTTAATCCAAATTCCAGATCATGGGCAATTGCAGGAATAATTCATTTTAAGGAATAATCACCATTGGTTTGACAGGGAATCGAACCCGGGACATCATGAACTGTAGTCAAGAACACTGACTGCTAGCCCATGAGTGTACTTATCCCGATCTTCTTGGCATCAATGAGCTGAAAGACAAATCTGGTTATTGTGAGGTATCCCTAGAAGATAGACATGTTGTCGTGAACTTTTTTTTGGATATTCAATTCTGTAAGAATTAAATTAATGTTTTTATTACCTCACCTCATATCCTTTTTCTTCTATATTGTAGTTTCGGAGCTTATCTCCATCTAAACGTAGCCTCTGGTCGACCGGTGTTATGTCGTTTCTTGGCGGTTTTCTTACAGAAGTAAGGATATGAGGTGAGGTAATAAAAACATTAATTCAATTCTTAAGTTAAACCTCATAGCATTCTTTCCCTGTGAAAGTTAAATATTCAATTCTGTGTACATTAATTTGGTGTGGAAAGCAACGGGAAGCTACCACACCTACAATTCCCTAGTAAAGCTGCAAGCATAGCATGAAAATGCTATGATTGTAGTGAAGGACCTGCCTTCGGATAGAATTACTATGGATGGATGTTACGGTTTAAGCTAGACTGAGGAAAACCAGGAAAATACCGGCATACATGATATAAAGTATTCCCACTGCAGGCCTCAGGAAGCCCTTGGGATAGTGGTTCCCACTTTTTCTGGACAATCGGCACTTGATGTCAGCCCTGCGTGACGGCACATTTACCTCCAGAACAAGTGGCTGGTATTCATTTCCGTTAGAGGCTGAGTCGACCCCAGGCCCATAGTGCCGCCAGAAGGTTTGAGTCAGTTTAAAAATCCTGACCCCATTGGGACTTGAACCCTCGACCTTCCGGCTTGTAGCGTAGTGCCTTAACCACTAAGCTACATAATATAACAATCCTAAAACTTCCCTATTAATCGGCCTGTTTATAGAAAAAACCTGAGAGAGAATCTGTCTGTATACTATATCGCCGCAATAATCGATTTTAAGGCACGAACCTAAAATCGAACCCAAAAATTGCATAAAGTTACTCTCAAATTAGAGAATAGAGGGGAAAAAATCCAAGTATGGGGTATAATATGGGAACAATATACAATTGTTGGAATAATAATTTTAAGTAAACATTTATTAAATGCTGCGGTATCAAATTTAAACGTAGTAAATTAGTATTTTAGAAATATATATTAAGCACGAGAAATCTTAAAATTAGTAGTAATAACATTATCTGTTTATTAGAATTTACCAGTAATTTGTATTGACGATTATTACTGCTCGCTCTGCCATCTATGTGCAAGAGCTATATTACCTTCCAACCTGAATTGATTCTACTTTTATGATGTGGTTTATCTACGACGCAACGCGCCAGCGCAAAAATTGCTCCCCATGTATTTAAATGGAAGTGGTTTATCTACAACGCAAATTGCTGGCGCAAAAAAATTTGCGCTGACATGTCGCGTCGTGTTTTGGAATCTCTTGAATCCAGGACGCAATTTGCCAGCGCAAACAAAGAATATAGAAGATATTACCCGTACTCATTGGTGAAATTACTCTATGGGTGAAATTGCTAAAAACAAACTAAGATTTTATAACAAAATGTCGGAAATACAGTACTTGTTTTATAACTTTCCAATTTTAACGACGAAAGTTAGTTTTGTTGCAAATCATGGAGTTCTATACATGTTTTATACAATATGAGCATGAAGGAGTACAGAGATGTACAGAAAAAAGTTATTGTGGCTTGAACTTAGTCAAGAGATAAATAAAAGCTGTAAATATTGTATCTCGGGGATATTATGGATGTGCATAGATTTCGTCTTCTATTAAATTCAAAACCTGATAAAACTGCTAAGGCGAAAATCTGAAGTATTCTAAACTTTGGTATATTCATCAACCATATGTTTATTTAAGAACTAAAGAATCATTTATTCTATAATTTTCCATACAACATTCATATGATGCTGTTGCTCTAGGTACTTTTTCTGTCTTTACTAATATTTCGAACTATTTTAATCGTTTTGCAACGACACGTGAAACTTTTTTATGAAGAATTTTAATATGTTTATCTATGTAGACAAATTATGACTTTTCCTCTCAATTTATTTTCAAAGTTCTTTATTAGAATTGAAGTTGGCATACGTGAACGCTCATAAACTTAAATCCACCAGATGGCAGGACATATGTGTGAATGACCAACATTTGCATTTAATTCCAAACCATATTTTAATAAATAAATGTTCAATCACTTCATTTTGTTAGATTCCGATGGGTCAGTTTAGTGTACATCAGATTAGTTTATAGTTTACTAAATAGTATGTATGTAATTTATTTTATTAGGTTATGCAGGGACAGGTTTGTATACATTAATATTTGTAAACACATTTGGAAATTTATTATGAACGTTGGTCATTTTGATTTTCCATATATGTGGTGCCATCTGGCGACAATTCCATAAACATAAGCGCTGTAGCGTATGCGCTCCATGCGAAACCAGCATCACGCCGAGCGAAACGCGAATTCGCGTCACGTCGGGCGCGACACGCTGTATAATAAACCGTAGCATTACTACCAAAAACGCTGGGAATGTTGCAGTCGCTGTGATCTGTGTCATGGCTATGTGGGTTCTCAATGGTCATGACATTCTAAATTATTTTTATAATAATAGGATAAATACGCACAAGTTATATATACATATCGCCACACACGACGTTATACAAATGATTAGACAGGAGACGGAGGAAGTCAAAATCTACATATATGCGGATATGTTGTTATAATGAACTCCATACACATCCTGCAAAGAGCAACCAACCAACTTAAGAAGTGGGCGCAGGAAAACAAAATGGAAATCAACTCTGGGAAAACCGTACAGATGACATTCCGCAGCGGAAGACAGACTATACTTATGCTACGGTTTATTATACAGCGTGTCGCGCCCGACGTGACGCGAATTCGCGTTTCGCTCGGCGTGATGCTGGTTCCACATGGAGCGCATACGCTACAGCGCATATGTTTATGGAATTGTCGCCAGATGGCACCACATATATGGAAAATCAAAATGACCAACGTTCATAATAAATTTCCAAATGTGTTTACAAAAACTAATGTATACAAACCTGTCCCTGCATAACCTAATAAAATAAATTACTTACATACTATTTAGTAAACTGTAAACTAATCTGATGTACACTAAACTGGCCCATCGGAATCTAACAAAATGAAGTGATTGAATATTTATTTCTTAAAATATGGTTTGGAATTAAATGCAAATGTTGGTAATTCACACATATGTCCTGCCATCTGGTGGATTTAATTTTATGAGCGTTCACGTATGCCAACTTCAATTCTAATAAAGAACTTTGAGATTTTCTCCTGAGCAGTTTTATTAGGTTTTTAATTTAATAGAAGACGAAATTTATGCACATCCATAATATCCCCGAACAAGAAATTCCACGAGCCGACCGAAGAATGCAAGTGTGTGTTGTGTGGACAGAGATGTGGCAAATACCACATCATAACATGTGCGAAAAGGACAAAAACCATTACAGACTACAGCAAAGACTAAACCACCACTAATGCTCGACCTGAGTGCACATTTATTATTATTATTATTATTATATTATTATAATATCCCCGAGATACAATATTTACAGCTTTTATCTCTTGACCTCTCTTGACTAAGTTCAAGCCACAATAATTTTTTTCTGTACATCTCTGTACTCCTTCATGCTCATATTGTAAAAAACATGTATAGATCTCGATGATTTGCAACAAAACTGTCTAACTTTCATCGTTAAAATTGGAAAGTTATAAAACAAGTACTGTATTTCCGACATTTTGTTAACAAATCTTAGTTTGTTTTTAGCAATTACACCAATGAGTATGGGTAATATCTTCTATATTCTTTGTTTGCGCTGGCAAATTGCGTCCTGGATTCAAGAGATTCCAAAACACGACGCGACATGTCAGCGCAAATTTTTTTGCGCCAGCAATTTGCGTTGTAGATAAACCACCTCCATTTAAATACATGGGGAGCAATTTTTGCGCTGGCGCGTTGCGTCGTAGATAAACCACAGCATTAGGATTGGAACGTCTCGTGACAGTCAATAGCTTTAAATATCTGGAGACTGACCCTGCAAACAACTGCCAGGTAATTTAGAATGCACATAAAATCCCGACGGCAGCTGCTACAAAAATCCATGTTTGACATCAAAGCATTATCCAAACTATTACTAAAAACCGCCACGGCCTTGTTAAATGCAAAAATAGTTCCCATTGCAAATCTATGGGATAATCCTCATTTGGAAGAAGCTGAGTCTAAGAGACCTAATAACTTTGGAAGCAGTCACGTAACGCTTCTTAAAAGTCGCCCTAGGTGTCTAAAAACATATAAAATCGAGGCTAGCATACGAACTCGCCATGGAATGCATCATAGAAGACCTGGGTATGAGGCTCCCTTCCAGAGTCAGTTTAAATAAACTTCTATATGAAACAGAGAAGAAGAGGAAGGCTATATGACTGGACTTTTATGCAACAGAAGCCTTGACAAACATCTTGGACCAACACAAATCAGGAACTTCGACACCTGGTGAACTCAAAGCAGTGCATGGATACCACCACAAAATATGCAAGATCGAGTGTTTCCAAGATTCCGGGTACTACTATACGTGTGAACTGTGCGAGCAACAATGCTATCGTTACCATGTAACCACCTGCAAAAAACGAGGGAAATCCCTGGTAGAATTCTATAAATGATAAACAATATGAACCAAAGTGCAACAGGATGCGATGACAATAAAACATGTGTAACTTATATCAGGGATTGATCTATGCTGATATATCGTATGCGCAACTTCTGCGAATTTATTCTATTATAATTATTATTAACAAAATAATACAAAAATATTGGGTTGCTGTATAATTGTATTATCCAACATGCCGTGACTTCATATACCGGAACCATAGAGAAACTCTGTGTACCGGAACAAGATTGCTCTATTCACCGGATGTAGAGGGGTGTATCAGTGTTTTCTCTTTCGTCTGCCCTTCATCTTGGCAAGAAAATGGCTTTTGGGGACTATCCTGCTGAGTATAATCCAAAAGTACATGGACCTTACGATCCAGCACGTTATTATGGAACACGTAAGTAGGCCATTAAATTATTAGTAAATGGGCTACAATATATACAAATCTTGATCGTAATATTAATCTAACTTTTTTCAGCTGATACACCTTTCGCCCAAGTAAAGTTAGGAGAAGTAGGAGCTTGGTTGGGACGAACAAGCATCCTTCAGCTATGATGGGCGCAATTAGCAGAGGTAAGTTGGCTGAATATACAGCTGGTGTAATATAACTAGATACAAAATAAGGCTGTGGTGTATAAACCGTCGCACACAATTTTCCATCTAATATTCTTATGCCACTGATGCACTAAACACTTTTCAACCATTTATAATAATGTTTGGTACTATTTTAAACATTTTGGAACCATTTTATAAACATTTTGGGTGAGGTAGGTTATATGCCCATCACAATTCTTCACGTACATTCTTATGCCACTGATGCACTAAACACTTGTAAACACTTTTCATACTGTTTTAAACATTTTGCAACGATCTTCAAGCTTTCTTTACAATATTTTATATTTATATATTTACGTAAAACATGATTACACACTTGCTTCTTTCCCATGTTGTTCCAACGTTGCCACCATTTGAAAATAATTTCAAACCATATTTAGTGTTAGTGTACGTAAAATTAGTTTATAGTTCATTAAATAGTACACATGTAAATTGTTTTGTTACGTTAGGAAATGGGAAGTTGGTTTACATCCATTTTTTTTAAGCATTTGGGAATAAATAATATGCATGTAAATTGTTTTCTTTAGTTAGGAAATGGCAAGTTAGTTAACGTCCACTTTTTTTTTTGCATTTGGAAATTTATTCCTAAAGTTGGTAACGCCGACTTCAGAACCATCTACCGGAAGCTACATTAACCATTACAACTCGCACATGCGCTCTACGATTCTATAGAACTTAAAAGAATTCATGTGCGACGGTTTATACACGTTATCCCAAAATAATTGCAATAATTGTAAGATTATTTTGTAGAATAAGCAGCTCACGTTTACAAACACCCTTGATTTTTGTGTTTATTGTTGTATTCTTCTGTATTTAGTAACATTTTTAAATATTTTAAACAATTTTTATAACTTTATTTTATTATTCAAATACACATATTGTGATGGTGAGTTGCTATTTTGGCTGTTGTAGGGTTCTTCAGGTCGCAAAAAATTTTCAATTTAATATCTTATTCCACTGATGCACTATACACTTTTAAACACGTTTAAAACATTTTGCAATGCTTTTAAACACATTTTAGACATGTTCCAATGTTGCAACAATCTTTTTTTTTATATTTATATATTTATGTAAAACATGATTGTGCTACATTGCTTACTTGCTACTCTCTGCTATTATCCCTCCTCTTCCTATGTTGTTCCAACGTTGCCACCATCAACAACCCAAAATACTCCAGATGTTGCAACATCACTTCCACATTCCCTGGATTTCACCTACGTTAGAGTAATTGATTTGTGTTACAGTAATTGATTTAGGTTTGGTTAGCTTTTAGGTTCCTTGCTTTTTAAATGTGATTTGATACGTAAAATAAATTACCTCTTCATATCTGTTATTCTATGAAAAATTCAAAATATCGGACGGTTACCACATAAAATCATATTTCCACTAGTTCATTTCATGTTAATTATACATTTTTAGACAAGTTCTGGGAATTTTGTGTCAATGTTGGTCATACTGATTTCACATACATATACCGCCAACTGCTGGAGGTTGCATTTATCTACCTGGGATAATTGGAGCACTAGCGCATGCGCACTGCGATTCTATAGAACTTAGAAGAATTTTCTTGCGACCCGAA
Source organism: Diploptera punctata (assembly GCA_030220185.1). Taxonomy (NCBI): domain Eukaryota; kingdom Metazoa; phylum Arthropoda; class Insecta; order Blattodea; family Blaberidae; genus Diploptera; species Diploptera punctata. The sequence continues at coordinate 143,528 of JASPKZ010007280.1, read as the reverse complement.
GTGTAGCATATCCGCTATTTTCTCCAGAGAGTATGTTACATAGTTGGAACCAGTGGGTTATCGATGGTTTTTTAAAAACTGCACTTAAACTAGCGTGAAATATTTTCAAAGTCCTATAGAACAACAGTGCGCATGCGCCAGAGTTTATAGAGCCAGCGATAACCCACAATCGAACCACATATCGATTATCATCCTCGATTACTATCCGTTGCTATGAAATTTAAATGACAAATATTTGCAATAAATCCCCGAATCTATGTTAAGAAAATATGGAAAAAGACCATTATTTGGCGCACACAAATTCTTCTAAGTTCCACAGAATCGCAGTGCGCATGCGCGAGTTGTGGGAGTTACTGTAATTACAAATCTTGATTAACACATTCAGTACCGTAAACCAGTTAAGGCATTTAAAGAGACTATCGTGTATGCGGCCGTCGGTCAGTTAACTCGCTTTAGAGCAGGCGCGAACAAACCGCATTTATATTTGGCGCCTAAATATTGTGTTGGCTTAGTATGTCTTGGAGATCATAGATGGCATGTAAATGTACATTTTCTATTCCTGTTTGACACGTTTAACCTTGGTGAATCCCCTTTTATTTTTTAAAACAAACAACACATGGAATTCGTTCACCCAAACTTGCCTCCAGGCTCCAGTGCAGTCGTATATGTTTCTCGTTATTGCGCTGTTGTTTGTGCGTGAGTGAAACCATGACGAAAGGAAAATATCTCACTGAAGAAGAATTAGTGAATATTTTGTATAATGATGATTCAGGTGACGAACTGATTTCTGAATTAGAAGATTCACAAAGTGAAAGTGAAGATGAACTTCCACTTACTGAAATTGATACGCCGATACCATGTGATGTCAATCACCCAAGTTATTTCACCATCAAATCCTACTAGGATATGTCCTTTAGGTACGTACAAAATTTGAATTTTCTAGGAGTAATAGTTTGTGAATAATGGTCCATTTTCTGAAGTGCCACGAAAAGGGTAGCTGGGGTATTTAAATGGCTGGCCTGTGGGTTTAAATGCCCTGCTCAGTGCCAGGTACTGAATGTGACACATTAATTACAAGGGAACTGAAACCTACTTGAAATTTCTCCCAGAGAAGCGTTGTGATGATGTACAAGGTTGTGTCTAAACAATTATCTGCCGCTTTTAACTGCAAGACACAGAAATTGAAGCCAGAATCCAGCAATGTCTACCCACTGTACAGAGCAGATGGACTCCCTGCATGAGTAAAGAGTAGAGTGAAGTAAGGCTGTGGCAGGCACAGATGACAGGTATAATACGAGTTGTATTACTTCCTTATAGTTTAAATGAGAGATTTTGCACTGGATTTTAATGCCATGCAGTTAAAAATGGCAGTTAACTCTTTGTACAACACAACACTTCTCTGGAAGAAATTTGAAGGTAGGTTTTGGCACGCAATGGTTGAGTTCCCTTGTTAGTCGACACTGAAAATGAGCATGAAAAAAAATTTATATGTATATACGGGGTGAATCATAAATATGGCTATATGTTTGATCGCATTGTGTGATGAAAATATTACCATTACAGGAAATATGAAATTACCGTTGGAAAGGCAATTATTCAAATTACAACAATGGAATAAAACAAAACAGTGTAGAACTTATGTCATTAGTCAAAATGGCGTTGAATATGCAACAGGAAATTGCAATTGCTGCATGGGCAATAACGTATGCTAATGATCGTGAGGCTGCAAGACGGACAAGACGTGAATTTAACGTAGCATTGCAGCCGTCAACTGTGGGGAAGTGGAGAAAACAACTGCTAGAAACGGGAAGGATGCAGAAAATCAAACCTCCTGGAAGGCCTCGCATTAGCAGGGATGCAGAAACAACGAAGAGAATTGTGGAGGCATTCGACGCTAGCCCACAAAAATCAACCCACCAAGCTGCACGTGAGCAGTGATTTGTTTTGTTTTGTTCTATTGTTGTAATTTGAAGGATTCCCTTTCCAATGATAACATCATATTTCCTTTAATAATAATATTTTCGTCACAAAATTCGATGAAATGTATATCCATATTTCTGAATCATTCTGTTCGGTATATATATCTGTTAATGCTCTAGCAGCTACAATTTAAAAAAAGTTTTTGGAATGAAACTTGGAATATAGCAATCAATTTAAAAAATAAGATAGCGTTAGTTAACAGCAAAATCAAACCATTGGAAGCAGGGGTTCACCTTAAAGTGTCACATTCAGTACCAGGCACTGAGAGGGCATTTAAACCCACAGGCCAGCCATTTAAATACCCCAGCTACCCTTTTTGTGGCACTTCAGAAAATAGACCATTATTCACAAACTATTAGTCCTAGAAAATTCAAATTTTGTACATACCTAAATGTGATATCCTAGTAGGATTTGATGGTGAAATAATGTGGGTGATTGACATCACATAGTATCGGCGTATCAATTTCAGGAAGTGGAAATTCATCTTCACTTTCACTTTGTGAATCTTCTAATTCAGAAATCAGTTCGTCACCTGAATCATCATTATACAAAATATTCACTAATTCTTCTTCAGTGAGATATTTTTCTTTCGCCATGGTTTCACTCACGCACAAACAACAGCGCAATAACGAGAAACATATACGACTGCATTGGAGCCTGGAGGCAAGTTTGGGTGAACGAATTCCAAGTGTTGTTTGTTTTAAAAATAAAAGGGGATTCACCATGGTTAAACGTGTCAAACGGGAATAGAAAATGTACATTTACATGCCATCTACGATCTCCAAGACATACTAAGCCAACACAATATTTAGGTGCCGAATATAAACGCGGTTTGTTTGTGCCCGCTCTAGAACGAATTAACTGACCGACAGCCGCATACATGATAGTTTCTTTAAACGCATTTAACTGATTTATGGTACTGAATGTGTTAAGAAAAAATTAAAATCATTCCAGCAGGTGAAAAATTAGATTCTTCATAGTGAAACTTGGTATATGCCATTGGATTAAAACAGAAAGGTAACCTCTAAAAATTCACCAAAATCCAACCATTAAAAATGGTAGATTACTTTGATAACCAAAATTAAAAAAGATTACTTTAGCAGTCGCCATGTTTGTTTTGTTGTATACATGTGATTTGGTTAATAAGACTATTTAACTCATGCCCAAATGGTAGTCAATGACCAAATCACGTTTCAATGAATTTTGTTTTACAACCAATGACAGTCGCATTTTACCTCGCTCTTTATCGATTTGTCTTTATCAGCTCCTGCTTTTGTGATAAAGAAAATTACTCCTTTTTAATATTCTGAACAGGTCAGAGCATTATTTTTCTCCAACAAATACATTGAATATAGCAAGTAATAAACAGATTCCATGATTTTGCTGAGTTGTTTACAAAAAAAAAAGATTGGGGTGTATTACAGTCTATTTTTAATTATGCTATTGATTACAATTTTAATGCAAATATTCGTATTACGTAATGGTATTAATGAAATGAATCTTTCGAAAAGAAGCACAATTAAAGTATTTAAACATTATATGAAATAAATTAGCTTAAATATGTAATTTCCATTTTAACCGTCGGCCATTTTGGAATGTAATAGAAGAACTGTTATAGGACAACTGTTATTGTAGACAACTGTTATATATGTATATGAAACTTAAAACTATCCTAACCCCACATATAAGAAACTAAAAGCTAACCTAACCTAAATCAATTACTCTAACGTACTCTAAATTAATTTAATATGTAAAAGCAGACGTAAAGTGATGTAATAATTAACATGGTTATTAGAGAGTTTATCGCTGGTTCATACAATAACTCATAGAATAACAGTTGTTACCTCAGTTATTAGTATGGTCATGACCTCCATGATGTATTATTAGAGCGGTCGGGACAGGAAATAGTCCCACTTTGTTTTCAATATTTACGACTAAAATGTGATTAAGGTAATAATTTTCCAGTGCTAAAAAGAATAATTATGTAAATATATGCATATTTGTTGTATTGAAGTTGTGTTAAAATGCGTAAGTAAAAATCGATCGTGATACACCCCACCCAAAAATAAATGAGTAACCTATAATGTTGATTATAATATACAGTTTGATGTGTTTCATTATTTCTCCACTAGGGTGCATTCTTACACAATTGCTATCATATTTGGCAATAAATAATTTGATTAAGTTGCAGTGAATAAACATAACCTCACATTTCTGATTTGTTTTCAAACATCGCTGTTAAATTAAATATATAGATATTTTAAAATTTTGGTAACTATATTTAAATAATGACTTTTGAGTAAACAGCTTAATTTTTAATTTTAGGAAGTTATGTTTTGAGGTTATTTTAATTATATCATTTTTAGTCTGGCCATCTTACCTCAATATTAATGTTGATTTGTTCTTGGACATGTTTCAAAACAATCTGGGAAAGCTGACGATAAAACAGAATTGTTTTGAAACATGTCCAAGAACAAATCAACATTAATATTGAGGTAAGATGGCCAGACTAAAAATAATATAAGCTTAATTTTATTTGTTACATATTACTAACAAATGCCACTCTTAATTTCAAAATCTTGTAGATAAATTCACTCGTGACATAACTTACGACTATTTAACTCATGCCCCAAATGGGAGTCAATGTGCATTCACATTTCAATGATTTTTTATTTACAACCAATCACAGTCGTGTTTCGCCTAGAATTTACCAACTAAAGTTTATCATAATAAAGAAAGCGCCTCCTTTTTTAACATTCTGAATAGGTCATAGCATTATTCTGCAGTGACTGACTCACTAGGAAATACGGCTACCAGATTGTATATATAGTGCATGAATGTCAGCAGAAAGCACATACGAGAGATAATATAAAAACATTTGTAACAATTGATTATACCATAAACAAAATAAACTATTGTTTGCACTTTCTTAAACAAATTATTTTCCAGGAAATGAACTTGCAGAAAAATATAACTGACATATTTACATCATAGGACATCAAATTGATTAATACCTATAACATTGGTTATAAATTTCTCCACTAGGGTGCATTCTTACAACATTGCGAACCTTTGGCAATAAATAATATTATGATCCAGTTGCAGTGATGAACAAAAGAAGCAAATGAAGCATACCAATCGTTTCTCATTTGTTTTCAAATATCGCCGTTTACATTAAATATATAAATATTTTAAAATAACTATATTTAATAAATGATTTGTGAGTAAACAGCTTAATTTTATTCGTTAAATAGTCCTAACAAATGCCACTCTTGATTTCCAAATTCTCTAGATAAATTCACTCCTCACTTTGTGAGTTGTGAATTTATCGATAATTTGGAAATCACTCGTGGCATTACTTATGACTATTTAACTCATGCCCCAAATGGGAGTCAATGACCAATCACGTTTCAATGATTTCTGTTTTACAACCAATCAGTCATGTTTCACCAAATATTTATCAATATTAAATTTACCATATTAAAGGAAGCTCCTCCTTTTTAATATTCTGAACAGGTCTGACCATTATTTTGCAGTGCCTGATTCTATAAGAAATACGGCTACCAGATTGTATATATAGTGCATGGATGTCAACACACAGCGCCTGCAGGAGTTAATATAAAAACATTTGTAGCAATTGATTATACAACCAAAAAAAGAAACCATTGTTTGCACTTTCTTAAATGTATTTTTTCCCGGGTAATAATCCAGAAAAATATAATTGTCATATTTACATCATACGACATTAGAGGTGAATTAATATACAGTTTGATGTGTTTCATTTTTTCTCCACTAGAGAGCATTCTTACAATATTGCGTTCCTTTGGCAATAAATACTATGATCTGGTTGCAGTGATAAACAAAAGAAGCAGATGAAGCGTACCTATAATTTCTCATTTATTTTCAAACATCGAAGTTTACATTAAATATATAAATATTTTAAAATAACTGGTTAAATAATGATTTGTGAGTAAACAGCTAATTTTATTTGTTAAATAGTCCTAACAAATGCCACTCTTGATTTCCAAATTCTTTAGACAAATTCACTCCTCACTTCGTGAGTCATGAATTTATCGATAATTTGGAAATCACCCGTGGCATTACTTATGATAATGTAAATCAGCAAATTCGGATAAAAAATTCTACTTACTTTATACTGTTTCTGCATGATAAGCTTTTTTTATGTTTCAATTTTTTTGTGAATCCACTCTTTGTGTTTCTCTCTCTTTTATAATCTTAAATTTTTGTCCCTCTTGTGAGTTTATCTGCTATGGCTCCTTGCAGTTTAGTATATGAAAGAAGTTATTGTTTTGCAGCCTGGTGGAGATGGCAGCACAAGTACGTCCAACCTAAGAGAGCCGGAATAGCTCCGTTCTTTCACGTAATAGTTGGAGCAATGGGATTCTTCTATTTAATTAATTATGGCAAACTTAGTAAGTATATTTATATGTGGTATATGATGAATAATGGGGCTTGCTGAATACGCTACAAGCTGGAAGGTCGAGGGTTTGAGTCCTGGTGGAGTAGAGATTTGTAATATTTGAAGAGAAAATTTTTTTTATGCCTAGACCGAGACTCAAACTCGGGACCTTTGGCTTGCCGGGCCAAATACTCTACCAACTGAGCTACCGATGCGAGTTACGATCTAGACACAAATTTTTCTCTTATATATGTTGTAAGTCCCACTCACCAAATGCTTTTGAAACCATTGCTTCTATCTTTGCAAATGGCGGCTTCTTAGTTAAGAAGACATTTATTGGGAATTTAACATTACTTTATAAAGCTAGTAAGGCTTCTAATGATGTTTTTAGCATTAATTTAACATTTCTCAATGAAAGATACATTATATTTGAAGAGAAAAATTTTTAAACTGACCCAAACCTTCTGCCCACACTATGGCCCTGTGGTTGACTCAGCCTCTAATGAAATGATTACCAGACACTTGTTCTAGGGGTAAAGGCGACCGTCACACAGGGCTGACAACCCAGCTGACAACAAGTGTGGATTGTCCAGAAAAAGTGGGAGCCTTAACCTCCTACTATCCCGAGGGCCTCCTGAGGCCTATACTGGTATCACTTACCTCATATCCATCCATAGTAATTCTGCTTGAAGGCAGGTCTTTCACTGCAATAATAGCATCTTCATGCTATGCTTTGTAGCTTTACTAGGGAATTATAGGTGTGGTAGCTTCCTGTTGCTTTCCACACTGGTGAAGGATGATGATAATGATAAGGATGTTTTTCGGGGACTGTTGGGCTCTAAGCTTCCAGACATTTGTCTTACAAGTGAGGAAAAATCCTGAAAAAAATGTCACCCAGGAGCCTGACCCGACCAGAAATCGAACCTGGGCCTACTGCTTGCTACCTCGAGATCACAAACTTACCTTATATGAAGAATAATATTGTGCTGTTCTCAGTAGCTAAGGAGCAGGTTTCTAGAAATTTGCATGTATATTTTGTCCAGCATAAGAAAGACACTTGAGGAAAATAAATGGGCGGGTAATCCACGGAGCACATGACTGCTGCAGTTACTGCGATTCGTTCATGGCCAAAGCACAGTTCAGCAGATGCAGAAAAATAGATCATGTACTTGATTAATATAATTACTTAATAGTGAGTGGAGAGTATATTTTTAACGACTTGCCTCATATGATTTCAAATTTGTTTGATACCGGCGGTTTCAGACAATATCTTGTCCCTCTTTTATCCAAAAATTTAATTACAAAGTTTTTAATCCCAACAAAAGATGGCAGCGCAAGAGGTGATGTCATTTGAGAAATCAAGTACCATAGAATTTCAATAGTGGAAGCCATGACTGAAGAGGGACAAGATATTGTCTGAAACTGCCGGTATCAAAGAAATTTGAAATCATATGAGGTGAGTCGTTAAAAATATGTTCTCCACTCACTATTAATGATATAACCTCATAATGTTTACTTCCCAATATTAATTTAAATATAATTAGTTATTTAAAGCTATTTATGTTATAGTTGATCACAATACAGTATACACCTACATGTTTTTTCAAAGGTCGGAGACTAACTAAAAATTCTCATTTGTTTGAAACTGAACAATTCTTGATCCTTCCGGGAAATTCTCGTATAAGACTTGAAAGCATAATAATAGTCTCTGTTAAACAAGATGGCAAATTCTTCTTGGGAAAAGATCAACACTGGGGTAAGACAGGGATGTGGACTTTCACCGGTGCTTTTCATTATATACATGAATAAATTAATAAATGAATGGAGGAAAACACAACGAGGATATATACCCATCAATAGGAACCTCAAACTCGATGCTATTCTTTTTGCAGACGATTTAGCTCTTCTGGCACTTTCCGAAAATGATTTGCAACGATCAATTTATAATTTACAAAAAATAGGTGCCAAATTTAATATGGAAATATCAATTAACAAAACTAAAATTATGGCATTTCATGGGAAGGACCCCCATACAAAGTAAAATCTGTCTCCAGAATAAAATTTTAGAGAGATCTAATCAATTTAAATATCTTGGATATTATCTCTCTATCTGGGATGAAAAGGATATCCCTGAAAAAGTTACTAGTTATAATAAAAGTTTAGGAATTATTAATCAAGTTATGAAACCATCCCTTGTACAAAAAAAAACCAGATTACGTTTATATAACACTTTGGCTAGACCAGTGTTGACCTATGGTAGTGAAGCATGGACACTAAGAAAACAACATGAAAGCAGAATAACGGCTTGTGAAATGAGATTCATGCGCAGAACAGCAGGTTACACCAGATGGGATCGGAAAAGGAACACCGATATCTTAAAAGAATTGAAGACTATGCCAATTTTGGAATATATTAAACAGTACCAACTAAATTGGAAACACCATCTTGAAAGAATGAGTTCAAATCGGATCCCCAAAGCTGTTTATAATTAAATACCAAGAGGACGAAGATCTCTGGGCCGTCCTATGAAACACTGGAGGGAAAATTTTCTATAGGATCATAACAGGCCTTGGCCTAATACTTGGAAGGAAGAAGAAGAAGACAATTCTTGAGAAGAAGTTGAATGTCAGTTACAAATATGGCGGCTGTCGGGTGGTTTATGTTAACTCGGTGATAAAATGTGTGATCAAAATTATTAGAAACACAAAGGGAAATTGTTGAAGAGAGGTGAAAAACGATATTAAATGTATTTTATAGTTTATAGAGCATAATCCTGGCACTGTAGGCCTAGTGAACGATATATTTAAATTAACTGCAGAGTACACTGGTGTGTCGGAGAGTAGTGTTGTACATATTCACAGGGAATTAAAAGAAACTCTTAATATCAAAACACCCAACAAAAAAGAGGAAAAGGCCTAAACCTGTTTTAAGAATGGTGGACAATTTTGTGAAGTGAACAGATCATTACAAGGAGCATAGGTTTTTTTAATTTTATTACTGTAAGTACAGTTATTTTAATTTAAATGTTTGATATTTAATTTTAGGAAGTTATATTTTAAATTAGCACCAAAAAATAACTACAGTTTAAATAAACTAATAAAAACCAACAAAAATGAAAAAAACTGATAAAAATAAAAAGTCAGGAATATATCAAATTGAATGCATGGGTTGTGGAAAGATATATATAGGGAAAACAAAAAGAAACCTAAAAATTAGAACCAAAGAACACATAAGAAATATTAAAAATGGAGAAGAAATTGAAAAATCTGCAGTTGCTGCTCATGTTTGGTCTGAAAAACATAATATAAATTCAGACACTAAATTATTAAAACAGTTAGAAAATACAAAAGAGCTGACTATTTGGGAAAAAATTTATATTCAGAAGAACAGAAACAGAGTTATGAATTTTGATATTCCGATGGAGGGTGACCTTGTTTGGAGGTTCTTTGGCCAACCACAGGATGGAGCTGACATCGACATCCAGGTGGTGCAACATAATGCAACATAAATAAAACCAGTCTGGGAAAGCTGACGATAAAAGAGAATTGTTTTGAAACATGTCCAAGAACAAATCAACATTAATATTGAGGTAAGATGTCCAGACCAAAAATAATATAATTAAATGTTTGATTTGAATTAATTTGTTTAATATCAATTATAATTTAATTATATTATTATTACCTCAATATTTATGTTGTCTGGACAAGCTGACGATAAAACAGAATTGTTTTGAAACATGTTCAAGAACAAATCAACATTAATATTGAGGTAATATGATCAGACTAAAAATAATATAATTAAAAAACCTCAAAATATAACTTCCTAAAATTAAATATGAATTATAATTTAATTAGTTTTCGACATACCATTGTAAATATTATTACAATCTGCAACATTAAAAATGGATAATAATTAAATGAATCGTGACTTCTTCTTACCTCATACTTCTATGTTTTTTTAAACACAGCACTGCAGTATCGGCGACACGTTGTCGTCATCGTCAGCTGTTTTCACGACTGTCAATTTTTTTCCCTTTTGCCGGTAATTATCTAGACTGCCATCTGGTGTTCTTTTAAAGGAATTCCTCTTCAAACTGCCATCTGGTGTTATTTTGAATGAATCATTTCCTAAACTGCTATCTGTTGTATTTTTGAAGAACTTTGTAATCAAAAATAAAACAGATAGCAGTTTAGGAAATGATTCATTCAAAATAACACCAGATGGCAGTTTGAAGAGGAATTCCTTCAAAAGAACACCAGATGGCAGTCTAGATAATTGCTGGCAAAAGGGAAAAAAATTGACAGTCGTGAAAACAGCTGATGACGACAACGTGTCGCCGATACTGCAGTGCTGTGTTTAAAAAAACATAGAAGTATGAGGTAAGAAGAAGTCACGATTCATTTAATTATTATTAATTGAACCTCATAATTTAAAAATTCCCAAATTTAATATATAAATTAAAAATTGAAACGATTGTTGTGCATTAATTTGTCGGCTTGTAACAAACAGCTGACAGAGTTTGCCTGCACTCTGCAGGCTGTGCGGAGTAATACATAGATCATCGGTTGATTAATGTCTTTGACATCGTCCGATTCCTAATAGCCAATTTTGTCGGTCTATCCAATCTCCTGGTTGTGGATGTTTCTCCTTCATGTATAAACATATTTCCTGACTCCAGGAGGTTTTAGGTCTTCCTCTGCCTCATCTTCCGGAAGTTAATTGTCAAAGTGTGCTTCTTACGTTGGACAGATAATAGTTATGGCCTGAAAGTGTTTAAATATGACCCAAAATAACAAATATGAGCCCATAATTTGATGTGTTTATTCTGCTTTTCATATTTATTCCATATAATTTTTATTAATTTTCCGAAGTTAGAATCTGAGGTTTCACTATACATTCTTTTATTGCCCTTATTAAGGGAGGTGATGGGTGAAAAATTGACCATTTGAGATCAAAATTGACATTTTTTTGTTTTTTTGTACAAAAAAATAGCCTTTACTCTAATGTATATGTTGGCAAAGTTTCAGAGGCCTATGGCGCTACTAAGTGCCCTAAATTATGTCAGATTTAAAAGGCTGCGCCAGTTAAATGACACCTGCATGCAAATCTTTAAACTGGTTTTTCCACACTTTTATTTTCACTGCATTTTTGTACATTCAAAATTGAATGGAATTCAGAAATTGCGTCCTAGAAAGTTAAAATTTTTACTGCATGTCCTAAAAGCAATGGGTAACAAAGTAGTGCATGGGTTTCATGATTGAAAGTAGTATTTTAAGAAATAAAACATAAAATGTATGTAATTATTAATTTTTTTTTGTTATTCCATACATGAGGTACATTATTTTTTTATATTTGAAGAGAAAAATTTTCGCCTAGACCGAGACTCAAACCCGGGACCTTTGGCTAGCCGGGCCAAATGCTCTACCAACTGAGCTACCGAGGCGAGTTACGATCTAGATGCAAATTTTTCTCTTATATACGTTGTAATTCCCTCTCACCAAATGCTTTTGAAACCATTGTTTCTATCTTTGCAAATGGCGGCTTCTTAGTTAAGAAGACATTTATTGGGAATTTAACATTACTTTATAAAGCTAGTAAGGCTTCTAATGATGTTTTTATTATTAATTTAACATTTCTCACTGAAAGATAAATTATATTTGAAGAGAAAAATTTATCTTTCATTGAGAAATGTTAAATTAATAATAAAAACATAATTTTTTCTCCCTTTGTATTCACATTATAAGAATTCTAATGCATGATGTTTTTCTAAATATTTTAGGGGTCTTGTAAAAAAGAAATCAGATATTTTACTGTCCTGCGCCGTAGCCGAGCGGTTAAGGTAGGAAACCTTGGCGCAGAGCTACGGGACTTGCGCTGGTTTGAGTCTCCATGGGGGAAGAAATTTTCTCATGGTATTTCGGCCAGTATGGGACCGGTGCCCACCCAGCATCGTGAGGCAATTGGGTAGCTACAATAAGTAGCGGCTCCAGGTTGAGGAACCAGCTATAATGGCTGGGGGACTCGACATGCTAACCACATGTCACCCCTACACTGGCTGTTGATCATCTACCTCTGTGATTGACACATGTGGATGTAAAGGGCCAGCAGCCGGCTGGTAAAAGGGCAACCGCTGAAAAGTGGAAAGACCCTCAATCGGAGATATTTTACTAAAAAATTGTGGAACCATTTAATTATAATATATTTATGCAAAATTTTTAAAATATAATATTTAATAACTCATAAAATAAATGTCTCACAAGAATGAAACTTAAACACATCATTATGTATCATGCAGTGAATGTTTGTACAAAAAATCAAGTCTCTAACTCAAGAAAATGTAGAAAATAGAAATTTCACCGATCGCCCCCCTTAAGTGGTCTTTAAGAGTAATTTTTTCTGTGACTACCATTTATGTTTTGGTCATAATGTTTATAATTTTTGAGTACTGTACAGGTCAATCACTAATCATACACATTGTGCGATATTCAGTTCTAATCTTTAATAATAATAATAATAATAATAATAATAATAATAATTTATTTTAGCTGGCAGAGTTAAGGCCATAAGGCCTTCTCTTCCACTCAACCAGCGAATAGTAAAATTATACAAAAATTACGTACATATTACAATTTTAAGATATTAAAATACAGACTAAACAAAATACAATGATGATGGATCTAATACTACCTAATGCTAACAAAAACATAGAATATAATAAAATTAAAATGATATAAAATAAAGTAAGTAGCTTCCTACATGATTATTAATAGAATGCTCTATATAGTTGTTATGTAGTTAATGTTTTCATTGTGTTGAACTTAAGATATCAGTTAATTTGGATTTAAATAATGATAGCGATTGACAGTCCCTGACATGACTGGGAAGTGAGTTCCATGCTCTAGCCATAGATATTGTGTAAGATTCAGAGTACAGACAGGTCCTGTGTTGTGGTATCAAAAGTAAAGAAGAGTCTTGTGATCTTGTTCCTAAATTGTGATGAGCCGATAAATGTTGAAAACGTGTTGTTAAATAAGTTGGTAAATATGTGTGCAGAATTTGGAATAGTAAGGTATGTGAATGTAAAGTTCTTCTGTCATTTAGGCGTAGCCATGATAAGGCCTGAAATGAAGGAGACACGTGGTCATAACGACGGAGATTGAATATAAATCGAATGCACGCATTATGAGCACGCTGTAGTCTGTCAGATAGATCAGTTGTAAGATTAGTCAGTAATATGTCGCAGTAGTCGAAGTGTGGCATTATAAGAGTCTGTACAAGTATTTGTTTTAATTTTGTAGGAAGGAAGTTTTTAAAACTATTTAGGGAGTGAAGAATTGAGAACACTTTCTTGCAGGTATTATTCACCTGGATTTTCCAGTCTAGGTGTTGGTCCATATAGATACCCAGATTTTTTACTACTGAGCTGTAGGGGATATTTTTGTCATTTAGGAGAATGGTAGGGATATTTTCGTAATTTATAATGCTTTGGATTCGCCGATGTCCTATAATTATGCACTGTGTCTTGTCAGTATTTAGATTAAGTCCATGTTTCTTCGACCATTGGGAAATTGAGTCTAGGTCACTATTTAATTTGTCTAGTGTGTCATGTACATCGTCAGGATGGGAGTGAATGTAAATTTGCAAATCGTCAGCGTATAGGTGATATCGACAATAGGTAAGTCTAGTGGATATATCGTTAACATAGATAGAGAACAGAAGTGGTCCTAACACTGAACCTTGTTGGACGCCACCCTTCAGTGATAGCCAGGATGAGGAAAGTTCTGCATTGGATACACATTGCTGGCGACCATGAAGATAGGATCCAAGCCTGTTAACAGCATTGTCCGAAAGATTCAGAGCGCATAATTTTGCTATTAATATGTCAGTGTCAACAGTGTCGAAAGCTTTGCTGAAGTCCAAGAGTGTAAATATTGTCATGTGGCCACTGTCCATTGCATCACGCGTATCTTCGGTAATTTTAAGAAGTGCGGTTGCCGTACTATGGCCTGTCCTAAAACCTGATTGGTATGGGTCGAGTATGTTATGAGTGTTAAGGTAATCAGTTAATTGTTCATGAACAATGCGCTCCAAGGCCTTAGATAGGACTGGGAGGATGCTGATTGGTCTAAAGTCGTTTGGTGTTACAGGTAATTTAATTTTAGGGATTGGTCTGACTATAGCTTTTTTCCAGAGTTCGGGGTAAGTTGAGGTCATAATTGAGGCATTGAATATATGGGTTACAGTTGGGAGTATGACATGGAGTATTTTCTTTAAAAAGTGATACTTATATTGTCTATACCTTGTGTTTTAGTTCTAATGCGGTCCAGGGATAGTTTAACGTCGATTGGCATTATATAAGAAAGAAGAATTTTTCTCGGGGAAGGAGTAGGTGTGGATAGGAGCTCATCTATAGTTTGTTGTTTGGTCGTAGTGTTTATGTTAAGTGTGGCATATGATGTGAAATGTTGGTTTAGATCGTCCAGTGATATGTTAATGCTCTCTCCTTTGGTTGTCGGCTGCCGTAGACCCATTGATCTAATACGTTTCCACATATCACTTGCATTTGTGTTTGGATCAATGAGACTATGAGCATACCGCAACTTAGCGTTCCTAATGTTTTGATTCGTTTTGTTTCTTAATGTCTTATATTGTCTTAAGTTAGCGTCACTTTTGTCCCGTCTATATTTTCGAAAAGCAGCATCCCTCTCAGCCATCAGTAGTCGAATTTCGTGGGACATCCAGGGAGCTGGGGATTTAGTAATTCGTCTAGTCTTCAAGGGGGCATGTTTGTCGTAAAGTTCTAATATCATATTGTTAAATTTAAGCAATTTTTCGTCAATTGTGAATAGGGTCCAAATATCATGCCACGGCATTGTCGATAGCGTCTGCAATTAGAGCTTGCTGGTTAATATTTTTTAAATTTCGATACGTTAATAATTTAGGACGAGTCCTAGGACACTGGAGAGAGTATTCGATATATATGACGTCATGGGCTGATATGCCGGGGGCAGATATTTGTCCGTAGTTTTATAATTTTCTGTGAATTTGTCGTGGCTATGATGTCTATTAATGTATCAGTCGTCGATGTGTGATGAGTTGGTTGTAAAGGCAAGACATACATATTGCATGCGTGAAATAATGCCAGTAGTTCTGATGATGATGATGATGAGGAAGAAAGTAAGTTAGAGTTAAAGTCGCCCATTACTATAACATGCTGATAATGCGGCAGTAAACTTAATAAGGGTGTTTCTATGTCACTAAGATACTCTACTTTCGGAGGTTTGTACACCACACACAGGAGACATCTCTGTAAACTAGCTGAAATTTCAATGAAGAGGAATTCTGGTCGTGCATTGTAATCAGGGGAGGAGTGAAGAATGACTTTGGGCTCTAAGTTCGATTTGATATACAGGGTGGACCGCTCGAATGGACCTAATTTCAATTGCTTGTTACTGGCAAACGGTTGAAGATAGAAACTTAAAACAACGTTCATAGTACAGAAAAACTCACCAAGTTTCGAATCCTGTCGGTAGATGGCACAAAGATACGTTTCTCGTTCTTAGATTTAATTGTTTGTGAAAATGGCGACTCCGCAGATGAAAGCGCAAGCTGTTTTGTGGTATGCGGAGTTTAAATCAATCATTAGAGTTCAAAGGGAGTTCCGGCGTGTGTTTAACCGTGATGCTCCAACTGCTAGAAGCATAAAGAAGTGGCGTGATACATTATTAGCTACAGGATCTGTGTTGAAGAAGCATGGTGGTGGTGGTCGCAGAGCATCCGATGAAATGGTAGCAAATGTTCAAGCCGCATTTGAGCGAAGCCCCCGGAAGTCATTAAGAAGAGCTTCGCGGGAACTTCAAATACCAAAATCGACATTACAACGGATTGTCCACAAACGCCTCAAACTGCACGCATATAAAGTGCAGTTAGTGCAACGTCTGGAGCCGAATGACATGCCGAAACGAGTGGAATTCGCCAATACGATGCTGGACCGTCTCGGCGCTGATCCTGACTTCATGACCAAGATTTTCTTCTCGGACGAAGCCACTTTCCATTTGTCAGGCAAGGTAAATCGGCATAATGTGCGGATCTGGGGATCGGAGAATCCTCACGCTATTCAAGAGCATGTTCGTGATAGTCCGAAGATGAATGTTTGGTGCAGTTTGTCACATAATAAGGTCATTGGACCGTTTTTCTTCGCCGAGAAAACTGTTCGTGGTACCACATATCTTGACATGCTGGAGCAGTTCTTCTTTCCACAAATTGAACAACTGCAGCCTAACATCGTTTTCCAGCAAGATGGTGCTCCTCCCCACTGGTCCAATGAAGTTCGTACGACTTTGGACAACATTTTCCCTGGCCGTTGGATTGGTAGGGGAGGACCAATCGCGTGGCCCCCGAGATCTCCCGATTTAACACCACTGGATTTCTTTCTCTGGGGCTATGTCAAAGATAAAGTTTACACCACCCCAGTCAAAGACCTTCGTGATCTTCGTGAGCGCATCATAGAGGCTATTGAGAACATTCCAGAAGACATACTCCAACGTACTTGGCAAGAAATTGTTCATCGCTTTGATATCGTCACAGTGACTGCTGGGGCTCATATAGAGATGTGGTGATCTGGATATCAAAACTTGGTGAGTTTTTCTGTAATATGAACGTTGTTTTAAGTTTCTATCTTCAACCGTTTGCCAGTAACAAGCAATTGAAATTAGGTCCATTCGAGCGGTCCACCCTGTACATCGCAACTCCCCCACCTCTTTTCCCTAGTCTATCATTGCGACAGAGGGTGTACCCGTCAATATCAACAAGTGAGGAGTGAAGGGAAGGTTTAAGCCAGGACTCAGATATTAAGATCGCATGCAGAGAAATCTCGGAAAATAAATGTCGAATTTCATGAATGTGAGGCAGAATGCTTTGAGCATTAATATGGGTGATTTTAAGAGTAGTTGAACGAGGAGAAAAACATTCTTTTAGCAGGTAGGCAGTGGTGGGGTGAGAAGAATGTGAGGATTCATTGGCATTGTCATTTGAAGAAAGGGTAGGAATTTGCCTGGGGGATGGTCGTGTTGAAAGCAGGCCAGGGACTTCAAATATTTGACTAAAACTTGGAAGATCAATTGTACCAACTTTTACAAATAATGAAAATTTTAACTGAATTAACACACTATTAGGAGCAGAGAAAAATAAATATTAGTAATAATAAAATCAATTGGACTATTCTAAGAAAATAAAGTAAATGTTAACCTAATTAGCCTAGAGAAATTGCTATAGCTTAATTATTAATTTAAGAATTATTGAAAAAAAGTTGATATATATTAAAAATAAGATATAGAATAATTAAATAGTTTTTAAATTATATGTTATAAAAAAACATACCCTATAATACGCTAAAGGCTTAAATTAACACAGGTCACTAGCACTGGTGATACGCTTCTTTGATTCACCAACCTTAGCGAATATAACACCGTCCAATGTCCAGACATTGCGTACACCAAACTTATCAATAGTGTCTTTCAATAGTTGGTGGCGCATTCTTGTCAAGTCTTCTCGGATTGTTATACCCGATCCCTTGAGTTGTTTCTTATTTATGAACATCTCTCTTCTTTTGCGGTAACTAGTAAATTTTATAATAATAGGGCGCGGCCTATCTTCTCTTCATACACCAACACGATGGCTCCTGTCAATGTCAGTAATATTGAGATCAACACCGATTTTCTGGGCTATTTCCATTGACTTAATGTCAGTGTCCTCCCCGGCCACTTCTTCAACCCCGAAAACACGTGAACACTGTCGTCTCTGATATTGCTCCAAGTCATCCACTTTTGTCTGTAAATTTCTTATCACACTATCTTTATCTTCGATGTTTTTTTTAAGGTTTTCAATCACTATAGTGTTGTTTTCTATAGTTTTTTGAAGTTCCGCCACAACTTCGTTCTTAATCATTGTTGCCAACACCTGCAGCAACTGCTTGTCTTGGAGCGAGTCGGACAAGACGCGTTTTAACCGTGTCTTCAATTGAGCAAGTAGATTTATTACTTCTTCCACCCATTATCATATACTATTGAAAACACGAAATAAATTTCACTAAACTATTAATCAACACTTAAAAAAAACTTATAGATTTGTTTCACTGACCCAACTGTTGTTTACACCTGCGAAAAATCGAAAAAGCCAGGAGCGCTGTTGAAGGCTGTTAGCAGCTGTCCGCCATTGACATGATAATCACTCTGCTGAAAAATTAAAAAAAGTCAGATTGATTTATTGAGATATTTGACACAGGAAACTAGAGGATAATATATAAGGATGACTTGAATAGAGAACCACAAGTATCAATACTAATTAAATTGATAAGGTTATGAACTAGACTTGTACAGAGGATGGGATAGGTAAAGCATTTCCAAGATGGTTATGGAAGGAGAAACGTTTGGTAAGCTATCTGTTGAAAATCCTAAGAAAATATGTTTGGATTCTGTAAAAGAGGATAGTCAACAGCTGTTAAGTTGAGGAATTGGAAAGAGAAAGCTTCAGATAGAGAAGAATGGAGGCAGATTTGAGGAAGGTCAAGGCCTGTCTCAGCATATGAACTGCAGAGGAATTTACAATTTAATGCAGGCATCTTGTACACAATGTAGCTATTAAAAATTGTGTATTGCCATCCCACCTAACCTCCGAGATTGAAAATTTTACGGTTAAAATGTCCTACCATGCCGGATATCAAACCTGGATCCATTAGTCGGGAAGCAGACATGCTACTACCTAAATCAATGCCAGTGACATATATATACAGAAGTTGTAACAGGACCTCACCGACAAAATTATACTGATGATTGGCCATGCAGAGAGGATAATTTTTTGTGAAGGAACAGTCACAAACACGTCGTTTATGAGTTATGCGCAGATGAAGTTTTTCACCTGTAAGGGTCGGAATCGAATACAAACAATTGTACACGTATCATTTTATTTATGAAGACATGTTTTTACAAGAAGTGTTCAAATAATAAGTGTTTTGACGATGTCAAAAAAAGAATTCTGTCATGATCGGCCGTGCTGGCCGATCATTGCTGCGACAATATCAAACATGCAATGGGACACAGGTCGACTGTTTAAGCACTTATTGTAAAAACACGTCTTTTTCAATAAAATGATGTGTACAATTGTTTGTATTCAATTCCGATCCTTACGGGTGAACACCTTCATCTGCGCATAACTCATAAACGACGTATTT
The DNA here is from genome assembly GCA_030220185.1 of Diploptera punctata. Taxonomy (NCBI): domain Eukaryota; kingdom Metazoa; phylum Arthropoda; class Insecta; order Blattodea; family Blaberidae; genus Diploptera; species Diploptera punctata. The sequence goes on along the minus strand of JASPKZ010007280.1, from coordinate 123,900 downwards.
GCGACTAATATTCCTTCACAAAAAATGACCCTCTCTGCATGGCCTATCATCCCTATTATTTTGTTGTTGAGGTCCTGTTACACCCTGTGTGTGTGTGTGAATATATATATATTAGTTAAAGTAATAGCAAAAAAATAGTTAATTGGAAGTGGAAATAGAAATAACTAAAAATGTGGTACAGTAAAACCTGTCTTAGCCGGAACCTTTATAAGAAGGAAACCTGTAGAAATGGAGAAAAACCTCCAGAATGATACAATTTTATATGTAAAATCATCCTGTTGTATAAGCTGGAAATCTTCATAATGCAGAAACGGAATGGTTTTTAAAGTACCAATAGTTAATTTTTACCTCAGTAAGATGGGAAATTATTCTTAAGCACGTTCTAATTACAGTATTAATGACCACACGTGAAAATTCTGCATATGATGCTTTGTGTATTATATCGTTTTACCTTCTTGAGTTGCCATTGTATTGCGGGGATACCCTTGCTTATGTGTGACAGCGGGGAATCCCTCGATATTCCTTGCCTGCTTACGTTACCTGCGAGGCAGTTGGGAAATTCCTCAGTCTCCCTGTAGTTGAGTTCCTTCTCGCTTTTGTGTAATAAAGTTGTTTTGTATTGCTGTGCAAACTGAGCTGTGTTACATACACTATTTTGTATGTATTTCAGACAATATGTTATGTTTTTAAAGCGTGCATGTAAAACCCTTACACTGCATGAGAAAATTCAAGCTTGTAATTTGCGAACACTTTATATGAAGGAAAACTGCCAAGACGGAAATATATAGTTTAGGAACTGTCATGTTGCTTCATAGACAGGTTTTACTGTATAAATGTTAAGGATCGTGCAAAGATTGTTATGAATAATAATAATGATGATGATGATGATGATAATAATAATAATAATAATAATAATAATAATGCTTTATTTAAGCTGTCAGAATACATGCCATAAGGCCTTCTCTTCCACTCAACCAGCAAATAAAAAAAATACAAAATTTTATACACTTATTAAAATATGGTTGAAGAGAAAAATTATACGCTCACACTGGGGTTCTGTTCAAATATAATGTCTTTCAATGAGAAGTATGAAATTAATAATAAAAACATTGAAAGAAGCCCTGCTGGCTTTATAAGTAGGGTTTAAATTCCCAATAAATATCTTCTTAAAAAAAAAAGAAGCCGCCATTTGCGTGGTAGAGCAAAGACTTGTAGCATACAGCCATTGGGAATTAACAATGCATAAGAGCAAAATTTGCATTTAGATTGGAATGCCCAGATAGTTCTGTGATAGAGCATTGGCCTAGAAAGCAAAGGTCTTGGGTTCAAACCCTGTCTATGCATATAATTTTTCTCTTTAAATACAATTTGTCCTTAAATAAAAAGTATGAAATTAATAATAAAAACATTAAAATATAGATTAGCAGTGTACAATATGTATGTTGACTGTTATTAACACTAACAAAACATGGAATAAAAGAAATTAAAGTTAAAAAAAAAGCTTCATAGATGCAAATTTATATCCACATTCAAAATGCTGAATATAGTTGTTATGCAGGTAGTAATTTAAATATAGGTTATTTACGGTTAGAACAGGAATGCTATGTTAAAGGAATATTGGTTTATATCTGCCTGCTTCTGACATCGTTGCCAATCATATCGTTTTGTTCCTAATTGGAGCAGTCCCTTAATAAAGCTCTTCCGTTTTGTTCTACTTCTTCCCAAAGTCTTTGCCTGTTTCCAACTTTTGCCTATCACATTTAACTCATTATCAACTGTCCTCATCAAAGTTATTTTTGGTCTTCCTTTTGCCATGCGGATTCCAGTCCATTGAATTTTGTGTTGTATATAGAGAAGTCCAATCCAATACCACTTTCTTTCTTTAATTTGTTTTTTATATGTGCTTATCTAGGTGGCCATTTTGATTTCTCATAAATAAACTTTTAAGAGAAAAAATACACGCCTAAATTGGGAGTTGAACCTGATGTCTCTAGTTCTGTACACCAGAGTCCTTCCATCTGAACTATTAGGCTTCCGATTTATTTTCAGATTTTTCTCTATACTAATAATATTCCAAGCACGAGAAAGAAGCGAACATTCATTCCACTAATGCCATCTAACGGGTACTTAATAAAAAACATCAAATGTAAGCTTTACTGTCTATAAATGTAGTGTTGATTCTTGTTTAAAAGTCTCCTTATTTAAGAAGCCACTAGATGGCATTAGTGGTTCACTGCTTTCTCACAGGTGGGAATCATTAGTAGAGAAAAAAAAATCTGCGAGTAAATCAGAAGCCCAATAGCTCAGATGGTGTGCAGCGACATTGGATTCTAATATTTATTTTTAGGAAGTGATATTTTGAGGTTATTGTAATTATATTATTTTTAGTCTGATCATCTTACCTCAATATTAATGTTGATTTGTTCTTGAACATGTTTCAAAACAATTCTGTTTTATCATTGGCTTATCCAGACAAGCTGACGATAAAACAGAGATGATTTGAAACATGTTCAAGAACAAATCAACATCAATATTGAGGTACGATGATCAGACTAAAAATAATGTAATTGGATTCTAATCCCGATTTAGGTGTATATTTTTTTCTTAAAATTTAATTTGTCATTCGGTGAGAAGCGATAAATTCAAAATTAAAAAGTGTCGTAATTTTTTTTTCAGAGCACCACCGAAACTACAAGTACCACTGGTAAATAATGAATGCTTTGCAAAACTTGAACTGTTAGAAGAAGTAGAAATTCTGTGGAGTGTAACATAGAAAAACATACTAGACTCTCCCGATTATGTTGTCTTTCTTTTTTTCAGTTGTGTTTATTTAAAATGAAAATAAAAAATAATAATCTTCTGAATTTTGAACTGTCAGTGAAACAAGAGATCCTAAATGAGGATCAATCCTTTCCTGAAGGTAAACTCAGCTGGAGCGTAGGGCTAGCTGCCTCCATCTCCTTGTTCCAACATTAATGTCCACCATCAGCCTTCTTGGCATCTCTATGCAAATAAAATGTAAATTTATTAAAATTCATCGGAGAACATATTGTTTAAACAACTCACCTCATAGGATTCATGCTTCCATGATATCGCGATTTCAAACATAGTCATGTTCATCTTCAGCCATAACTCCGACTGACGAAATTCTTTGGCCGTCAACTATTCTATTGTCGCCATCTTCAGTGCTGCCATCTATGGTTGAATTTATGAACTTCGAAATCAATGTAATTTCGTTAGGGATATCAAAATTCATTGATCTATTTTTGTTTTTCTGAATGTATATTTTTTCCCAAACTGTCAATTCCAAAGGTTTCTCTACTTGTTTTAAAAGTTTTAAAACAAGTAGAGAAACCTTTGGAAAGTTTTAAAACTTTCTCTACTTGTTTTAAAAGTTTTAAAACTTTTAAAACAAGTAGAGAAAGTTTTAAAACAAGTAGAGAAACCTTTGGAATTGACAGTTTGGGAAAAAATATACATTCAGAAAAACAAAAATAGATCAATGAATTTTGATATCCCTAACGAAATTACATTGATTTCGAAGTTCATAAATTCAACCATAGATGTTTTAAAAGTTTTAAAACAAGTAGAGAAACCTTTGGAAAGTTTTAAAACTTTCTCTACTTGTTTTAAAAGTTTTAAAACTTTTAAAACAAGTAGAGAAAGTTTTAAAACAAGTAGAGAAACCTTTGGAATTGACAGTTTGGGAAAAAATATACATTCAGAAAAACAAAAATAGATCAATGAATTTTGATATCCCTAACGAAATTACATTGATTTCGAAGTTCATAAATTCAACCATAGATGGCAGCACTGAAGATGGCGACAATAGAATAGTTGACGGCCGAAGAATTTCGTCAGTCGGAGTTATGGCTGAAGATGAACATGACTATGTTTGAAATCGCGATATCATGGAAGCATGAATCCTATGAGGTGAGTTGTTTAAACAATATGTTCTCCGATGATTTTTAATGATTATACCTCATAATGTTTACTTCCCAACATTAATTAAATATAAAATGTAAATGTTTTTAAATTTAATGTATTTCCACATGTAATTTTGTTCGGCGTCATATTGTCATGTAGAAAACTACATAATACTGAGCTACATGATATGTATAGGAAGCCAAATATAATAAGAACAGTTAAGTCTCGTAGACTGAATGGGCAGGACATGTGGTACATATGGGGGTGAAAGAGGTGCATGGACGCTTCTTGTAGGAAAACCAGAGGGAAAACGCCCAGTTGGTAGACCAAGAATAAGGTGATAGAATAACATTATCCATGATTTGAGGGAAGTAGATTATACAGGGCATGATTGGAAAACATTAGCTCAGGATAGGGATGTATGCAGAGCTTATGTCCACGCGGCCATGAACCTACGGGTTTGATAGAGCCAGTGAGTTAGTTACTCATATTTTCAAATAGTCGTAATTAAAATTTGCAAGACTTCAGCTGTCTTATATCAAATCATAATAATAATAATCATCATCATCATAGCACATTCACGAATTTAGGCCATTTGTAGACTTGTTTCGGCCTCAAGAGAAACACCATCCAAAAGTCTTGAGTGGACGTCCTGGTCTTCTTCTTCCTGCAGGTTGATAGCTTAACATTTGTTTGGGTATTCTGTGATCTTCCATTTGATGAACATGTTGTATCCATCTTGACTTATAATCAGAAATTTTGTTTTCTAAATGTTCCATGTGTAATTCTTCTAAGATGTCTTCATTTTTTTTTTGTGATCTAGTAGTGTGTATCCTGCAGTCCTCCGAAGGTATCTCATTTCAACAGATCTAAGTCTTTGTATATCCTTCTAGTTTCACGTCCATACTTCGCTACCATACTAAAGAGTTGGAAGAGCCAGTGTTTTATACACTTATAGTCCTGAGTGTTTTTATACTAACAGTGGTTTGAGGATAGAATTTATTAACCCTAAAATTCTTTAAAATTTAGATATTTTTGCATTTACATCCTTTTCTTCTTCATATGAGATATTGCATCCTAGATATGTAAAATTATTCACTTGTTCTAAAATTTTATTGTCAAGAACAATTTTACTTCTGACAGGATCTACATTTTAAAATGTCATAATTTTTGTTTTCTCTGTAGATTTCTTCAAATCTCTCATTTAAAGTATAGGGAATTAATACAACACCTGAATTGCTAGATTGGATAATCCTCACTATCTGCCGTCCATGTTATCTCCTGCCTCACTTTATTCTGCTCTTACTCATGCTGGGGGTTCATCTGCTCCTACAGTAGGTTGACATTGCTGGATTTTGGCTTTGGTTCCTGTACCTTATAGTTAAAATGGCAGCTAATATTTTGGACATGACCTTGGTACATCAGTACACTTCTCTGGGAGAAATGCCAAGGTAAATTTTGGCCTGCAATGGTTGACAGTTCCCTTGTAAGTCGGGTGATGCAGAGGGAAATTGGAAACATTACAAAAAGAAGAGGAAGAAGGTTATAGTTCTGGCTAATAAAATAATAAATCTGGTTGGTTGGTTGGTATCTAATGTCGAGCACTTGATAATGAAATCATTCGCTCTATAAAATAATAAATCTTGGTTGTGCTATGTATCATCCTTCAGTCATTAATATGTGATTTTTAAAAATTTTATTGAAAATAATTCAACCTATCCACAGCTCAAATGACATTATGAACTGCTATTCCACTTATCCTAAATATTTAATTGCATCTTCATGTCCATGTTTCATTATCGCTCATTCTAAGAGAACATATTTTAATGTCTGGCAAATCCAAAATAACAAACTTTCTAATGTAATTACGTAGACTTTCATGGCCGGAGTTGCTATGATGATCTTGATGAAGATTTTCGGGCTGTATGCCGTGGTCGTGAGGCTTGTAGTTCCCCGACGTTTCGCCAGAGACTGCGCCTGGCAGCCTCAACGGTTGTCTTGAGACTGGCAATTCTGTCCGCTGTCTGTCCTATTTATACGTTCACTGCAATGTGTTTGTAAGTTGTATCTGCCTTTCGAATGGTCAGCGTTATGGACTTCCATTGCTCCAATGAGATTGCTGTTTGATGGTCAAGTCGACTGTACGTTATATCTACCTTCTGATTGGTCAGCGGTAGGGACCTCCACTGAGATTTCTGTTTGATAGACTAGTTGACTGTACTTGTAGAGGTTTACATTTTGCGTTTTTTAAAACCGGTATCCATACTTTGTTGACTTTTAATGATTCATTAATTTTATCCATATTTTGTTGACTTATAATGAATCATTAAAAGTCAACAAAGTATGGATACCAGTTCTAAAAAACGCAAAATGTAAACCTCTACAAGTACAGTCAACTAGTCTATCAAACAGCAATCTCAGTGGAACAATGGAGGTCCCTACCGCTGACCAATCAGAAGGCAGATATAACTTACAATCGACTAGACCATCAAACAGCAATCTCATTGGAGCAATGGAAGTCCATAACGCTGACCAATCGAAAGGCAGATACAACTTACGAACACATCGCGGTGAATGTATAAATAGGACAGACAGTAGACAGAATTGCCAGTCTCAAGACAATGCTTGAGGATGCCAGGCGCAGTCTCTGGTGAAACGTCGGGAAACTTCAAGCCTCACGACCACGGCATACAGCCCGAAAATCTTCATCAAGATCATCAAAACTTTTCTAACCTTTCCACATTTTGTGCTAATTAGTTTTCTTCGCAATGGGACTGTTTTTTGTATCTGTATTATTTTTTAGAAAGGGAAAATATTTGAAAAAGTAATTTTTATATTTAGAACTCATAATGAAGATAGAAATAGGATTAAACAGGGTGCCGGAGTAAAAGAGACAGAAGCTGACAAAAGAATACACTAAGACATCATCTATGTCGATAACAGACCAGGCTACAAGTATCCTGAGGGTGAAATTAGGCAGGTAGCTGAAAACAAATATGGCAGACAGAATGGTCACTATGTTAGCAACAGTTATCCTGTTTTTCATTCTTATGTTGTCATTAACAATTCCAGGCAAGTTTTTAACGCTTTTTCTAAGGTATAGTGAAGTCATTGTGTTCAAGGCACATATCACAACAGCTGGTAAGAAATAATGCACAATGAATTGGTAGATCCAAACGTTTTTTATATATTCTTGGTTACCGGGTGGACAGTAGAGACATCTGGTGTGTACAGAAGCATTATAATAAGCGGGAATTGAGAGAGTGATACCAGAGACCCACGTCATTGTAAGTAACCACCATATTGGATAGTCTGTCTTGCAAGATTTTTTTAGATCTTTGGAAATTCGAGCAACATGAAATCTTTCAACACTTAATGCAACAACTGAGAATATATTTGCAACTAAAGTAACGTCTTTGAGAAACATGAACATTTTACATGTTAGCACCCCCAGTTCCCAGCTGACGTGTAAAGTGTTCCAGTAACTTAGGGGTAGATTTAATATAAGTGATAAAGTGTCTGTTATAGATAAATGTATTATACAAGAATTGTGTTTTGTTCGCATGTCACAGTTCCAGAGGGATACAAACAAAAGAAAACCATTGAAGACTATTCCTGAGGTTGTTATAACAGTTAGAATAATAGGTTCAACATATTCTTTCATATACAATGAGTTATTAGGTACTTTGAGAGGTTTTTGGTTCTTTCGGTTTGTGCTAATGCAATTAAGTTTGTAAAATTGAATATTGATATCAAACCTATCTAAATAATTAAAGTCGAAGTTTCTTGTATCTTTTGTTTCGTAGGTTTTTGTTTGTGTAAATTTGTATTCAACCGAATGTGACATGCGTCTAGTAGTGGTATGTAAGGTATCATAATAATTTTGTTTTTTTTCGTAGTTTGTTGTTTGACCTCTTTTGTATTCAATCCAATGTGACATGTTAAAATGACGACATGTTGGTTTACTATCAGGAGGACTGCGAATGATAAGTCGTTTCAATTGTTTGAGTGGAAGAAATATATTGTCATACAGTGTTACATTATATAATTCTAATAACAGTTCAGAAATATTTGGAGTACAATCAAATGTGTTGTTTGGAATGTTGGTTACATTGCATTCTATCATGTTGAGTTTTGTCAAGCCCGGTAAGTATAGGAAAGTGGTTTCTAGTGTCAACATATGATTATTTTCGAGAACTAATGTTTTTAGATTAAAGCAGGATATAAAAGCGTGCTGGTGGATATGTTGTATTTTGTTATCAGATAAATATAAATGTTGCAATGTCTTGAGAGCATGAGTGTCGTTGCAATATGGCGATGGTTCAGTTACATTTTTACATGATAATTTAAAATCTACGCAATCAGCGCCGAACACTCCGGGAATTATTTCCTTTATTCCATTCCAACTCAAGTCTATTTCTATTATATTATACAAGCCTTGAAACATGCCTCTGATGAGAGGTATACTGAAACTGTTACTAAATAATAGTGTTTTCAAGTTATCAAGTCCCCGAAACATGCCTGCTTCGAATTGCTTGATTCCATTTACATTACGATTTTTGTCTATTGTAAGTGTCTGTAAGTTGTACAGTCCAGCAAATGTACCTTGAGCTATAGCTACATGTCGGTTGTCATATATAATCATAGATGTCAATGATTTTAATTGCATGAGTGCATTTGCATGTATCTCCAACGTAGTAATGCCATCTATCGTCAGAGATTGTACATTTGGAAACCCGAATGAAGTATTTGATGTTAAAATCAACGACGTACCAAACGTTAATATCAGCTCTGAAGTTTGAAAACCTGAAAGAGTTGGAAGTGTTTCTAATAAGTTTAGTCGAGTACCGGTAATTTTGACTTTTAGTTGTGTGAAATTTACAGTATTTTCTAATAATTCACGTAATTGGTTTTTTAAGTTCGGAGAGTTTCCATGTATTTTCAATTGTAACTCTTGTAATGTTTGATGGCCTTGTACTGACTTTACACTTGCTCTGATTTCTGTTTCACAAAATGTTGCTGCCATTATGAAACTTATTCTCTGCAAAGTGATTTCATATTTAATATCTTGATAATATATGTGTTCTAACCTGTGTGAAATGTTTTTTGAAAATATTTGAATGGACCATAGTTCAGGGAATGTTTGTGCTTGTATACTGTATAGACCCCTAGGCAAATTGAGAGTCACAAGAGCTTTCAACTTGGAGAATGTGTTATTCTTCAGTGATATTACATTACGATGATGTGTATAATGTTGATAACTGTAACCCACACGGAGATATATTTCTTTAATTTGTGTTAGGCTATTAAAACTATCAAGACTATCGATTTGCCCCCCAGCATCAAAATAGATAAGTAATTCTCTTAAATTGTTTAAAGATATGAAAACATCATTGCTTATAATACTTATTCTACAATGATCCAAACTCAACTTTTGCAAAGATTCGAGACCTTTAAACGCATTCTTTTCCAATGTAGATATTTCGTTATGATTTAAGATTAGCTGTTCCAATGATTGAAGGCCTCTGAACGTATCTGTTTTTATTTCTCTAAATTCATTGTGTGAAAGATCAAGGTACTTTAAACATATCAAGCTTTCAAAAGCTCCAATTTCTATATCTGTTATTAGTGTATGAAATATTACTAATGTCAATAATTTTGTTAATCCATTGAAAAAATTAGTTAATTTTTTAAGTGTAATATGTTGTAATTGTAGATGTGTAACTCTAGTTGCACCAATAAATGCATCTCTGGGGATATAATTTAATCTGGAACCTGATATATAAATTTTAGTGAATAAACAGATAGGTTGAAATGCTTTAAAGTCAGTATAATTATCAAAATCATATGGATAACTGCTAACGTAAGCTGCATCATATAATTTTAGCACACCTGGTGTTTTCATAGCTTCACAGTTGGAACTGTTTTTAAAGTTGCTAAATATATTTGCTCGAAGAGGTAGGCTATGGGCAGATAGATACAGATATCTTAGATTAAGAAGATCTGAAAATACTCCGTCATCCATGTGTGTTACGCCGTTAAATTTCAGATCTAAATAATACAGATTATTAAGATATTTAAAAGTGTCAGCTTGTAAGACATTAATATAGTTGTTTGTGATGATCAGTTTCTCTAACAGATTCATGTTTTTAAACGAACCTGGTTCAATTTCTTGTAACTGAACCTGGTCTAGTTTAAGGTGTATTAAGTTGTTTAACCTGGCACTTGTTACCATGGATGTGGTGAGTTTTGTAATGTAGTCGTACTGGATGCTTAGTGATTCTGTGCTGGCAGATAGTTGTGAAGGTAGTGTGTAGAGTTTGGACCACCTGCATAACGTCTTGTAGTTAGTACAGTTGCATTTTGTTGGACACTCCAGTGCTGCACTCAGTGAGAACAACAGTATTACCAACATAACCTACAACACACAATCACATTTATTTAAAAAATGACAATTGTAAATAAACAATATCATAAGTAATGTCACGAGTGATTTCCAATTTATCTACAGGATTTGGAAATCAAGAGTGGCATTTGTTAGGACTATTTAACAAATAAAATTAAACTGTTTACTCAAAAGTCATTATTTAAATATAGTTACCGGTATTTTAAAATATTTATACATTTAATATAAACAGCGATGTTTGAAAACAAATCAGAAATGTGAGATTATGTATATTCACTGCAACTTGTTCATAATATTTATTTGACAAATAGGATCACAATATTTTAAGAATGCATCCTAGTGGAATAATAATGAAACTCATCAAACTATATTATAATCAACATTATAGGTTATTAATTTATTTTTAGTAAACAACTTAATAAAAATTCAAATTCTGGATCCCCACACAGAAGATGATCAGAACAATTTTAACAATTGTAGCTTTCATAAAACTGGAATGAGCTAACGGGCCTAATCCCTGGATGATGATGAAGAACTCAGTAAAATCAAGGAATCTGTTCATTATTTGCTATATTCAATGTATTTGTTGGAGAAAAATAATGCTCTGACCTGTTCAGAATATTGTAAAGGAGGAGCTTCCTTTATCACAAAAGCAGGAGCTGAAAAAGATAAATCGATAAAGAGCGAGGTGAAACACGATTGTCATTGGTTGTAAAACAAAATTCATTGAAACGTGATTGGTCATTGAATCCCATTTGGAGCACGAGTTAAATAGTCAACAAAATTTATGTATATACAATGCATATCATCCCAATGTTGGTCTTTAGCGTCTCCTTTGGTAGGAGTTACTCAGACCAAGTTAATTTAGTTACATTTATTTCCCTACAGATGTCATGAATGGTATGCAGTCAACATACCGACACAATGAGACATCTATAGTCGAGTTCTGTAACTGTAGCCATCTTGGTGGATCCTAAGGCATGTGGCAGGAGGGAACATTATCAAGTGGGGGCAGGGAAGTAGTAGCCATGCAAAAATATTTTTTTATAGTAATAATAATAATAATAATAATAATAATAATAATAATAAAAATAATAAAAATAAAAATAATAAAAATAAAAGTAATAAAAATAAAAATAATAAAAATAAAAGTAATAAAAATAAAAAAAATACAAATAAAAATAATAAAAAACAATAAAAAAAATAAAAAAATAATAAAAATAATACAAAATAATAATAAAAATAATGAAAATAATAATAATGAAAATAATAATAATGAATGAATGAATATAATAATAATGAAAATAAATAAAAATAATAATAATACAATAGTTATAAAAACAATACTATATTATAATGAACACTCCAAACATATGAAAAATCATAAGTATTCATTATTGTATATACGGCTTAACTTGGCAAAGAGAGAGATGGTGATATAAGGGTAGATCCTTGACCACTTTGGCTCAATTAAAAAAAAAAGGACCCACCCTGTTTTCAGTTTCCGTCTTTTCCCTTACCCTTATTAACATCTGGTGACGAAAGACCGAAAACACTGGTGCGAGAGAGAGAGATGTGAGTACAGTTGTCTCTTTCTACAAATTTCTTGCGAAGTTAAGCCAGACGAATAATAACACAGAACTAGTAGATAAAAACAATTCAACGTATAGCAACTGTTATGTTTTCAAAGCTGAGTGTAGTTGCTGGCAGTACCTGTAACTCACCCTCCCCTCTTACCGCACCATGCAGCATAGACCCCTCAAATGGGGCTAAAGAAGTCATAACTGAACTATCGTAGGCAATTAAAATGTTACCAGGAAGAAGAAAATAGTAAATTTTGCTTAGACGCCTTTTTATTCAAGCTTAAGGACCTTTTACGAGCCTGAAAATCTTCAGACCTTAAGTCCCTTCATTATTATTCAATTTGACAGATAATTAATTGTTTAGTATGACTATTATTGTAATTTTTTGTAATTATATGTAACATATGTTTGTCCTGGTGAGTGGAAGAGAAGGCCACATGGCCTTAACTCCACCAGGCTAAATAGATCTATTCTATTCTTTTATGGAGTAGATCTGCAGTTCTTCACGAATATCATCGTTTATTATCTGGTCCATTCTAGTGCACCCTTTTACTCGTAAAAATTTCATCTCGGCTGCTTGGATGTTACTTTCTTGTTTGGTAGTGATAATCCAAGATTCGCTCTCATATAAACGCACAGGCACTGCTGTTGTTTTATAAAATTCCAAGTTCGTTTGTTTATGGGCTTTATTATGCAATGTTGTATTTATTGTGTCATAAATAGCTTGGAAGTTTTGAGTTTTATGTTCAATATCTTTATCATACCCATAGCTGATATCACATCCTAAATATTTAAAGTAGGATATTTGTTCAGTTTTAAGTATTTTTTTAAACTAATGGAAGAATATAAAAAATGGGGACTGAATATAAATTTACAGAAAACAGAATATATGTGTTTGGGAAAGGATGTGGATGACCTCATACTCGAAACAGGGAAAATAAAAAAATGTGAATTTTTTAAATATCTTGGGTCAATAATTACAAGTTTAGGTACCTGTGAGAGAGATGTACAGACTAAAATTGCAATGGCAAAAGATGCAACTAAGACATTACATGGAGTAATTTGGAACAAAAATATTACAAAGGAAACTAAAATGAAAATTAACAAGAGCATAATACATAATATTTTGTCATATGGAAGTGAAACTTGGTCTCTGACGGAATTACAAAAGAATAAAATTAGAACAGTTGAATTTGATTATTTTAGAAGAAGCCTCCAAAAAACAAGACAGGATAAAATAAGAAATGAATTCCCTTGGAGAGAAATGAATGTCACCACATCTGTTAAGAGGATTGAAAATCAAACGCTTAAATGGTATGGCGATGTACAAAGAATGGAAAATGAAAGATGGCCAAAAAATATATACCAATGGTCACCCCCTGGAAGAAATAAACGTGGCAGACCAAGATGGAAATGGAAAACCTACGTCAGAACTATAATGGATGATAGGAATTTGGAAGAGGGAGATTGGAATTATATAGATAAATGGAAACTGAAGACGGCAAACCTATAAGTGGGCGAAAGCCGAAGAAGAAGAAGAAGTATATTTTTTAGTTCGTTTTGTCGTACTTACAGCAAGCAGTGGCGACCATGATTGAAAGTTCAACTTCCTACATTTCGGAGTTGCCAACCTAAATAACTATACTGTAATATTACATATTACAAACCACGTGTGGGAAGTAAAACCACTGCCCTCTATGTATACTACATACAATGTATATTAAAAAATATATCCAATAGGTAGTGTTAATATACATTATACGAAAAAAATCACTGCATTTTAAATGAACCGAACTTTGTTTGAAACGATATAAAACAATAAATATGCAGTTGCAGCCATTTTATGACTGATTGGTGTCACGGCCTGCTGCAGCCTCAACTAGTAAACATTGCCCACACTGTTAACGTTAGTCAGGTGTTTATAATGAACGCAAATATTTTCAACAAAGATGTTATTTTACTATTATTTTATTATTTTGAAAACGCCATCGCGCAAAAAATAATGAACAACACACGTTTGTGAAGTGATTTACAGAATCTCGGAAATTAAAAAGATCGCTATCGCTCGGGTTTTAAACATTTCCTCACTTCTGTAAAAACCACTTCCCAACCTCGCATCGTAATATAACTAACTCACTGGCACTATCGAACCCGTAGGTTCATGGCCGCGAGGGCATAAGCTCTCCATCGCATCTTAATACACTATTTAAATGAGTAGTTACTGCAGAAACCATTCCTACAAAGTCCCTCTGCAGTCTCACGAATATCCACGTTCGAGCGCTCTCTGTCTGCGATTCTGTGAATCACCGCCCGTCAGGAGTCAGTAATCCTTTTGAAATACCCATATAATGCACGAATAAAGATATATTTATATTTGCAGGAATAAGGAAATAATACATTTATCATAAGTAATGCCACAACTGATTTCCAAATTATTGATAAATTCACGACTCGCGAAGTGAGGAGTGAGTTTATCTAGAGAATTTGTAAATGAAGAATGACATTTGTTAGGACTATTTAACGAATAAAATTAAGCTGTTTACTCATAAATAATTATTTAAATATACTTATTTTTAAAATATTTATATATTTTATGTAAACGGCAATGTTCTGAAATCAAACGAGAAACGTTTGTTATGCTTCATTTGTCCATCACTGCAACCAGATCATATTATTTATTAATGATCACAATATTGTAAGAATGCACCCTAGGGAGAAAAAATGAAACACGTCAGCTCTTTATAACCAACGTTATAGGCTATTAATTTATTTCTGATGTAAATTATATTTTTATGGAACGTAAATTCCTGGGAAATAATACGTTTAAGAAAGTGCAAACTGTGGTTTCTTTTTATTGTGGTATAATCAATTATTACGACTGCTTTTCTATTATATCCCGCAAGCAGTATGTGTTTACTTTCGTGCATTATATATACAATTAGGAAGCCGTATTTGTTAGACTCAGTCGCTGCAAAATAATGCTCTGGCGTATTCAGAATGTTAAAAAAGAAGAGCTTTCTTTAATATGATAAACTTATTTGATAAATTCCAGGTGAAAAAGGACTGTGATTGGTTGTAAATCAAGATTCATTGAAACGCGATTGATGATTGACTCCCATTTGGGACACGAGTTAAATAGTCCCTCAAACTCCCATATGCAAGAGACTGTGATTATATTTTGAAGTTACTTACTGTCATTATGGCGTGAAGAAGTTGTTGATGGTTGATGCGATCAGTTGGAATTTGATTGTAAGTATTACGCCATTTACTTTTATACTTTTCACCACATCCTGGATATTACAGGAGTGTACATGTCACTAGCTGCGAAGTTAGTGCTTCAATTGTCGCGATGTATATGTTGTGTGTATACAGTAAAACTTGTTTAATCCGGAACGTGAATAATGCGGAAATCTGCCCAATGTGAACAAATGTATTAGTGCCGGTGAAATAAAGCAATTTTACGTGTATTTTTGCATAAAACGGAATCTGCCCAACGCGGAAACAGAAGGATATTTCTATACAAAATATAAAGCGGAAAGACAGAGAAATAAATTAGTTTTCACTTCATTGAATTCCGATTAGGAAAAAAAAAAAAAGAAGCTATTCCTGCCGCTGGGTGAAGTACAGATTCTACCTGTATCTGCAATTTCCTTTCGGCCTCACTGCACACCCGTTATTCGCAATACACAGATATCATGTCTTAAAAATAAATATTGCACTGTAAAATCTTAAATTAGTTTAAGTTCTGAGACCGATATTTCACAGGTAGCGTTCTGAATTTACGGAATAAAGATGGCTAAAACATATGTATCTTGTCATTAAACGAAAAAGTGAGCGATTCAAGATAAATTTCCAAATTTCCGGACCGATGCTCCAAAGTTAAGCTCTAGCTGTTACTAAATCCTTAGGGAATAACGGTTTCAAGGTATCTCCAGGTTGGCTAGACATTTTCAAAAGACGACACAACGTTTTGTGGAATGAAATTTGCGGAGAATCAAAGGATGTGGAAGAAAGTGTAGTTAGTGAGCGGTACTGAAACTGCATATTTTAATTTCAGGTTACGCGCCTAAGACACATTTTTAATGCTGACGAAACGGGATTATATTTTCGCGCGTTGCCGTCGAAGTTGCTCTTACATACTGTACTTAACTTTTCAATGGCAGCGGAACTACAATTACATAAAACGTCATATATGGTATTCTATAGTCTAATATTATTATTAAGTTTTATTTTTTATAATGCGGAAAAAATTGGTCCCATGCGATTCCGCTTTGAGCTAGTTTTACTGTATATATATGGTATGATAAGAAAAATAAATGCCTGGATGTTATTCGAACCCGGATTTCTGAGTCTATACCTCAGCGTGATATCCATTACACTACCAGGCGAATCCAATTCAAACACTTATTTTTCTTATATATGTATTATTCTCCCAGGCATTTATTTTTCTTATCATACCATATTAAGCTTGCATTGCTCAATGTTAAACATTTAATTATAACATATATATATATATATACACCAACGGACCCGGCAGAGGTTCTGTTCGAATGTCAGTTCTCGTGTCTTGGCCGGACTATAAAAATGTTATTTTTTATCATAAAATTCACCAATTAAGACGTATTAAATAAGTTCGCAACAAAACATTTCACGGCCATCTGTAAAGCGTGAATGATGACGTCGCGTTGTTATCGCGCGGAATGTGTCGATAATGCAGATGACTACACATCTGACATAAAATAAAGTTCCTATAACCCGATCGCCGCGCCACCTACCGAGTCCAATTGTGAACCTAAACCAAGCAGGGAGCCACTAAAGAAAAATCATCAAAATCGGTCCAACTGTTGAAGTTTTTTAATTTCGGGTTTTAAGCGAACGCCCACTTCTAATAGTAGGATTTTGCTCATTTTTGGGTAGTACTGTACTGTAAGCCTATGTTTTCCCTTACAGAGATTTAGACGCTCTCCCCCTACAGGGAAGAATTTGAACCATACTAATTTAGTTACACTTGTTTTCGTATAGATGTCATTTTGAGTGATACCTATCTCAGTTTATTTTAACAATATCTACCGAATTTCGTTGTGAAACTTCGAAAATTGAGACCGCTAGAGCGATTTTTAAATTTTCACTTCAGGTGAACTCCTGCACCTAATGGTTTTAGAGAGTCCAGTTGTGAATCTAAACGATTGAGGGACCCAATCAGACACTCACAAAAAATTAATCGAAGTTGTTTAGAAGGAGTTCAGTGACAAACAAGTACAGAATAATTATATATATATATATATTGTTAGAATTTAAAACAACTTAGATAATTATAGTTTACATGAACCACGTGTTTAGAACCAGCTCGTCATTAATTTTTTAGAACAAACACGTACACGAATCCCTCAACTGTATTCGTGTTCGGAGTAATTATAGTTCATGGGATGAGATGAAGTCTCTATTATGAAAGCCTGTCCTATCAACATAGGGACAGAGAAATGCATGTTTTGAGAATGGGGAAGTGGTGGACAACGGGAGAAACCCCGAAAAACCTGACATGTCTCCAGTTCATCCACCATGAATCCCTCATGGAGTGACCGAGATTCGAACTTGTGACCCAGACGTGGAGAGCGAGAATCTAACCACCTGCGTCATAGAATAGAAAAGGAAGAAAATAAAAATATAATCTCGTGTTTTTTAATTGCGTAGTTTATGAAAGTGGATTTATGAGATTTTTTAAAATGTCAAATTTTTGTAAGGAAACCAGATCTTCCTTCCCTCTTACGTGACTTTGTGAGTTTCCTTGTTTTCAGGACATTTCCTTCTTTTAGAAACATTTACTGTAAAATTATATGCAAGAATCAGATGCCAATAAGTATAACATAATTTAAAAAAAAATATTTGGCCTATTTATTCTTACCTCTTATGGTTGTTTTTGTTGAACAAAGGTTTCAAGGCTTCTGAGCTCCATCTTCAGCGATTCGAGACTCCAATAGCTGAAGATGTGGCTCAGAAGCCTTGAAACATATGTTCAACAAAAACAACCATAATGCTGTGGTTTATCTACGACGCAACGCGCCAGCGCAAAAATTGCTCCCCATGTATTTAAATGGAAGTGGTTTATCTACAACGCAAATTGCTGGCGCAAAAAAATTTGCGCTGACATGTCGCGTCGTGTTTTGGAATCTCTTGATTCCAGGACGTAATTTGCCAGCGCAAACAAAGAATATAGAATATATTACCCGTACTCATTGGTGTAATTGCTAAAAACAAACTAAGATTTTATAACAAAATGTCGGAAATACAGTACTTGTTTTATAACTTTCCAATTTTAACGACGAAAGTTAGATAGTTTTGTTGCAAATCATCGAGTTCTATACATGTTTTATACAATATGAGCATGAAGGAGTACAGATATGTACAGAAAAAAGTTATTCTGGCTAGAACTTAGTCAAGAGATAAATAAAAGCTGTAAATATTGTATCTCGGGGATATCATGGATGTGCATAAATTTCGTCTTCTATTAAATTCAAAACCTGATAAAACTGCTCAGGCGAAAATATGAAGTATTCTAAAATTTGGTATATTCATCAACCATATGTTTATTTAAGAACAAAATAATCATTTATTCTATAATTTCCATATAACATTCATATGATGCTGTTGCTCTAGGAACTTTTTCTGTCTTTACTAATATTTCGAACTATTTTAATCGTTTTGCAACGACACGTGAAACTTTTTTATGAAGAATTTTAGTATGTTTATCTATGTAGACAAATTATGACTTTTCCTCTCAATTTATTTTCAAAGTTCTTTATTAGAATTGAAGTTGGCATACGTGAACACTCATAAAATCAAATCCACCAGATGGCAGGACATATGTGTGAATGACCAACATTTGCATTTAATTCCAAACCATATTTTAAGAAATAAATGTTCAATCACTTCATTTTGTTAGATTCCGATGGGTCAGTTTAGTGTACAGCAGATTAGTTTACAGTTTACTAAATAGTATGTATGTAATTTATTTTATTAGGTTATGCAGGGACAGGTTTGTATACATTAGTTTTTGTAAACACAATTGGAAATTTATTATGAACGTTGGTCATTTTGATTTTCCATATATGTGGTGGCATCTGGCGACAATTCCTTAAACATATGCGCTGTAGCGTATGCGCTCAATGTGGAACCAGCATCACGCCGAGCGAAACGCGAATTCGCGTCACGTCGGGCGCGACACGCTGTATAATAAACCGTAGCATAAGATTGAAGAGTAAACAGACCAAATATCTTAATTATTAAATAAACCTATTAATGTTGCCTGCTATTGTATTTTTAAAATAAGATAATTTATTAGCCAATTTGTGATTTACAGCTTTTATGAAAACTAACTCACTGGCACTATCCAACCTATAGGTTCATTGCCGCGTGAATATAAGCTCTCCACAAATCCCTATCCAGAGATATTTTCCAATTTTCCTCTGTAGCCTATAATCTACTTCCTTCAAATCATGGGTAATATTATAATGTTGAGTGATTCCGGGTTCTGTGGCCGTGGTCCATAGTTGGTGTTGATACCAGACGTTTCGCCCTCAACTGCGGAGGGCATCTTCAGTGGCGAGTGCTTCTAGGCGTGTTTCCTGGTCGGAAGCTCTACTTAGAGTGAACGCTGCGGGTGTTGTATTGATACTAGTGGTGGGAGCAGGGTGAGCGGGCGTGGTTCTTGCTGATTGGCTAATGGTCGTCTCCTTGTTGTCCCTAGTGTTGATGCATTTATTTTCTAGTGTACGGTACCAGGCCTTAGACAGTTTAATACCTTCCTTTCCTGGATGTTCAAATAATAAGGACTGGCAATGGGGAAATTCAACATACAGTTTACAGAAAACCTACACACACAGACCGATATCTGCACAAAGACTCTAACCACCATCCAAGACAAAAGCGAGGTGTCATTAAGACACTGTTCGACAGAGCGACTAAGTTATGCCAACCACAACACCTTAAACAAGAACAACACCATCTGTTCAATTGTTTCCAGAAAAATGGCTACACATCCAAGGAAATAAGACAAACCATACATCCACGAAGACAGCACGTCAGAATGGATAACACACCTCAACCAGCATAGCCTACTTACCATATGTACAAAGAGTCACAGATCGTATCGGAAAACTCCTACGAAAATACAACATAAAAACAGTTTACAGACCTACAAGAAAAATAGAAGACTGCCTTCGCTCAGCTAAGGATCCTCGGCCACCTCTCTCCACTTGCGGCGTATATCGACTTCCTTGTTCGTGTGGTAAACCATACATAGGGACCACAAAAGAAGTATAGCCACCCGTTTATCAGAACACAAAGAAACTGCAGACAAGGAGAAATGGATAAATCGGCTGTAGCAGAACATGCCATTATGAATGGACAACCAGATTCTATTCGATGATACACAAGTTTTAGCCACAACTTCCTATTATTTCCCTAGATTATATCGAGAGGCTATAGAAATACACAAGCATAAGGAAAATTAACAGAAAAGAGGAAGGTATTAAACTGTCTAAGGCCTGGTACCGTACACTAGAAAATAAATGCATCAACACTAGGGACAACAAGGAGACGACCATTAGCCAATCAGCAAGAACCACGCCCGCTCACCCTGCTCCCACCACTAGTATCAATACAACACCCGCAGCGTTCACTCTAAGTAGAGCTTCCGACCAGGAAACACGCCTAGAAGCACTCGCCACTGAAGATGCCCTCCGCAGTTGAGGGCGAAACGTCTGGTATCAACACCAACTATGGACCACGGCCACAGAACCCGGAATCACTCAACATTATGATTACCGGCCGTGAAAGCCTGCATTCAACATGGGTAATATTGTTCTTCCACCTCATTTTTGGTCAACCAACTGGGTGCTTTCCCTCTGGCTTTCCTACAAGAAGTTGTCATGCCCCTCTTTCATTCCCGATTCATGCCACATTGAAGAAGTAATTCTTTTCCCATGTTGTGGTGATGTTTTGAAGCAGCTAACTCTCTTCATGCCCGATGTTGTTGTAACATTTTGAAGAAGGATTAGTGTCCCAAAAAATAATTACTGGTTCAGGTTGGGTTTGATTTTCGGTAGAGCCGGATTCTCTTCTCAAGGTCGGAAGTTGGTACACTGGATAGGAAAACACTTTAAAATCACTGAAAACTGTTTCTTGTAGACATAATTTCACATTTATTCACTTTGTAATGTTCCCAGCGGATTAAGTAAATATAGGTGGTATTATTCTTCACCGTCAATTGAAATTGATTTATTTTCTTTTCTTGAATCAACTATTCTTCTTGTATTAAATATGACATTTTATCAGGAGAATTCTTTTTGCTTCTATGTTTGTTGAAAGTTGTATGCAGAATTACTAGTGTAATTCTTTTATAATTTTAAAGAACATTATTACATTACATGATTTTAAGTTTAAATTCTATTGGTTAATAGTCCATTAAATATAAGTTTTAAATTTGATTTGTTAAATCAAAAAGTTAATTGTTTTAACATCCAATCAGAGTTCAGTTTACTTTCATTTAAAAATATGAAGTAAAGCAGGTGTTCATATTACAGTTATAACAGAAAGCTTTATAATTCTGACAACAATGACTTAAAACAATTTTAAAAGCATTCTTTAGAAAGACTGTTATGTAATACAATTTCTTTAATTGTTACTGAGATATTTTTTTTCAACAATGAACAACAATGAATTATTCAGATGTTTTTCTTTATTTAAGTTATATTTAAATATTAAAATAATTTTAAAATACAAATTTTTATTAACTTTAACTTTTATATTTATTATGAAATTAAAATCCTGCTTTAACATGTATTGTTGATCACGTCTACGAGATTTGACTGTTCTCATTATATCTGGTTTCCTATAAAGATCATGTAACTCATTGTAATGCAGCCTTCTCCATTTGTCTGACTGTTCATCTCTCTTTGGTCTGAAATTTTTTCTAAGAACTTTATTCTCAAATACTCGTAATTTTTTCTCCTCCCTTAAAGTAAGAGTCCATGTTTCGCAACCATATAATGTAACTGGGAGAATAACAGTTTTACATATTTTCAGTTTGGCATTTTTTTACAGAAGTTGGGATGACAAGAGTCCCTGTAATGCTTAATAGCACGCATTTCTAGAGTTCAGCCTATTTTTAATGTCTTTGCGCATCTCATTTCTGTCTGTAATTACTATTCCCAGGTATTTTAATTTAGCTATTTCAAAATTTCACTCATTTGTCATTAACTGTCAATTTCCATTATATAATGTATTTCTATGTGTGAATATATATTTAGTTTTATTGGTATTTACTTACTTACTTACTCATTGGCACTATCGAACCCGTAGGTTCATGGCCGCGCGGACATAAGCTCTCCATACATCCCTATCCTGAGCCAATGCTTTCCAATCATTCCCTGTATAACCCACTTCCCTCAAATCATAGTTCATGTTGTTCTCCCACCTCATTCTTGGTCTACCAACAGGGCGTTTTCCTTCTGGCTTTCCTACAAGAAGTTTACATGCACGTCTTTCATTCCCCATACGCGCAACATGTCCTGCCCATCGCAGTCTACGAGACTTAACTGTTCTTATTATATCTGGTTTCCTATAAAGACCATGTAGTTCATTGTTATGTAGTCTTCTCCATTCACCTGTCTGTTCATCTCTTCCAGTCCTAATTTCTTAGTATTATTATCTCTTCGCTATCCCTTAATAATACATCATCAGCATAAACTAACAGCTTATTAATGCCATTGAATTGTAGGCCTTCTTCATCATCTAAAGATTTGATGGCATGCTCTAGTACAGAGTTGAATAGTAGAGGAGATATTGCATATCTTTTCTTTAAGAGATTGTGAATTTATGAAGACAGTATAACTATCTCACTGGCCATGAGTTTCGTAAGCGCGAGGAGTTAAATATTCCTGAACTTCTGGCTTACCTTAACCAACTGCGCTACTCACTAAAAGTCATGGTTAGTGCTACTTTCTACAACATTCTTGGACTTTCTACTGGGCATTTTTCCTTTTGTTTTCGAATATGAATTTTGATTCGCTATTTGTGACACTTCTCGTGTGCATCTTTGTCCTAACAGTTGTTATTACATATTGATTCTTATCTATATATTAATACGTGAAGAAGAATCTTTGTACCCATTTTTAAGCCAGTTGCGCGCACGGAGGAGTGTGATATTTGGCATAATTAAAGTTCATATAGAGAAGGAGTGCAGAAAAATAAAATGTATGTATAATATGTGTTACAAATAAATTAAATTATACGAAAAAAAAATTAAATTGTCTCTAAGCAATTTATGTGTATTAATCATTCATTTGTTTATGTTCACACTGAAAGTACATTGTTGTAAAAAGAGAATTTATTTTAAATGAGATTCCTCCGATCACTAACTGGAGTAACATTAAGGGATAGAATGAAATGTGTTGAGATAAGGATGCAGTGGAATAGTAGGGAAATGGTTGAACATATACAAAATTATCAGATTAAATGGTTCCAACACGTCCAGAGAATGTCAAATTCCCGTTTACCAAAGATGATTTACCACCTCAACCCTAAAGGCAAAAGAGACCTCGGAAGACCCTTTAACCGATGGAAAGATCAGTTTTTGTAGTCGCAGAACGGGCATCATCACCCAATACTGCATTTGGAAGAAGAAGAAGAAGAGAATTGTGCGGCAGCAATGTGAATTGACTTATTCTCGCGTATTTATTATTAGTGTTTTAAAAAAGTGAGTACATTTTATTATTTTAAATTTAAATTAATCCCTGTGTCAGTAATTTCATTAATATTTTTTTTATGTTTACATATTCGTCCGTACTTTCAATTATGCTTCGATATAGAATATTGACGGGTTGGAATGAGAGACAAAAATGAAGTAATATATTATGTTCCCGTTCACATAATAATAGGCCAAATGCAGATTTAATTATTAAGAATGTTATACAAATGTCAAATGACACGTTATTGCTTTTTTAACCCATTCGCTTCAAATTTAAATGCTCAATGCATTTCCCCAGAAACTGAATTTAAATCACCGTAAATTATTTTGTATGTTTTCAGACATTCAAAACGAACAAAATATAACGGCACTTGAGATCTCTATAAGGGTGAAGGCCAAAATACATTCCTCTACTATTCATAAATGTTAACAAAAGATTACCCAGCTAAAGGATGTACAAAATATTGCAACATTTTAACAGGCAGAGTTAAGCGAGTACACCTCGTTTTCTGAGGCGAATGGGTTAAATATGACTTAGCCAAGCTAAACCACATATTTCCTATCGTTCATATTTTTTAAATAAATCGAAATTTAATGCATATTGACGTATTTGTGACAAACTTAAAAATTTAATGAAATATGGATCCAAATTCTCTAGATAAATTGGAAATCACTCGTGGCATTACTTATGATAAAGACATGTTTTTACAAGAAGTGTTCAAACAATAAATGTTTTGACGACGTTAAAAAAAGAATCCTGCCATGATCGGACGTGCTGGCCGATCGCTGCTGCGACAATATAAAACATGCAATGAGGCACAGGATCGACTGTTTGACACTTACTGTAAAACATGTCTTTTTCAATAAAATGATACGTGTACAATTGTTTGTATTGAAATCTCACCCTTATTCATTTCACTGAATTCCCGTTGGGAAAAAAAAAAAAAAAAAACAAGAAATGATGCCTGTCACCGGGTGAAGTACAGATTCTACCTGTACGTGAAATTTTCTTGCGGCCTCTCTGCACACCCGTTATGCGCAATACACAGATACCTGTCTTAAAAATAACCATTTAGTGCAAAATCTTAAATTAATTTAAGTCCTGAGACGGATATTTCACAGGTAGCGTTCTGAATTTACGGAATAAAGATGGCTAAAACGTATGTATCATTGTCATTAATCGAAAAAGTGAGTGATTGAAGATAAATCTCCAAATTTCCTGACCGATTATCCAAAATCAAGCTCTAGCTGTTGCTAAATCCCTAGGGAATATCGATTTCAAGGGATCTTCATGTTGGCTGGACAGTTTGAAAAGAAGACACAACGTAGTGTGAAATGAAATTTGCGGGGAATCAAAGGATGTGGAAGAAAGTGTAGTTAGTGAGCGGAACCGAAACTGCATACTTTAATTTGATGATACGGGCCTAAGATACATTTTTAACGCTGACGAAACGGGATTATTTTTTCGCGCGTTGGCATCGAAGTCGCTCTTACATACTATACTTCACTTTTCAACGGCAGCGGAACTACAATGAATGCAAAGTACATAAAAAGACATATACGGTGCTCTATAATCTAAGATTATTAATAAGTTTTATTTTTTATAATGCGGAAAAAAATTGGTCCCATGCGATTCCGTTTTGAGCTAGTTTTACTGTATATATATACCAACGGACCCGGCAGACGTTCTGTTCGAATGTCAGTTCTCGTGTCTTGGCCGGACTATAAAAATGTTACTTTTTAACCATAAAATTCACTAATTGAGACGTATTAAATAAGTTCGCAAGATGACTTCTCACGGCCTTCTGTTAGGCGTGGATGATGACGTCACGCTGTTATTGCGCGGAATATGTCGATAATGCAGATGACTACACATCTGACATTACATAAAGTTCATATAACCCGATGGCCGCGCCACCTACCGAGTCCAATTGTGAATATAAACAAGCAGGGATCCACTAAAGAAACATCATCAAAATCGGTCCAGCTGTTGAAGTTTTTAATTTCGGGCTTCAAGCGAACCTCCACTTGCAATCGTCGGAGTTTGTTCAATTTTGGATTGTAGCTATCTCAGTTTATTGTAACACGATATACCGAGTTTCGTTGTGAAACCTCGAAAATTGTGACAGCTAGAGCGATTTTTAAATTTTCACTTTTGTTGAACTCCTACACCTAATGGTTTTAAAGAGTCAAATTGTGAATCTAAACCATTGAGGGACCGAACCAGACTCACAAAAGAATTAATCGAAGTTGGTCCAGTTGTTTAGAAGGAGTTCAGTGACAAATAAACAAGAATTATATATATATATATATATATTCGTTAGAATTTGAAACAACATAGATAATTATAATTTACATGAACCACGTGTTTAGAACCAGCTCGTCATTAATGTTTTAGAACAAACACGTTTACACGAAACCCTCAACTGTATTCGTGTTCGGAGTAATTATAGTTCATGGGATGAGATGAAGTCTCTATTATGAAAGCCTGTCCTATCAACATAGGGACAGAGAAATTGATGTTTTGAGAATGGGGAAGTAGTGAACATCGGGAGAAACCCCGAAAAACCTGACATGTCTCCAGTTCATCCACCATGAATCCCACATGGAGTGACCGAGATTCGAACTTGTGACCCAGACGTGGAGGGCGAGAATCTATACTTGCTTCATAGAATTAACAAAAGAAGAAAATAAAAATATAATCTGGAGTTTTTTAATTGCGTAGTTTATGAAACTGGATTTATCAGGTTTTTTAAAAATGCCAAACATTTGTAGGGAAACCAGATCTTCCTTCCCTCTTACGTCACTTTGTGATTTTCCTTCTTTTAAGGATATTTCCTTCTGTTAGAAACATGTACTGTAAAGTTATATGCAAGAATCAAATGCCAATAAGTATAACATATTTTTAAAAAAAGATATTTGGTCTGTTTATTCTTACCTCTTATGGTTGTTTTTGTTGAACATATGTTTCAAGGCTTGTGAGCTCCATCTTCAGCGATTAGAGACTGCAAGCTCTGAAGATGTGGCTCAGAAGCCTTGAAACATATGTTCAACAAAAACAACCATAATATTCAAGAGTAAACAGAACAGATATCTTAATTGTTAATTAAACATCTTAATGTTGCTTGCTGTTGTATTTTTAAAATAGGATAATTTATTAGGCAATTTATGATTTGCAGCTTTTATGAAAACTAACTCACTGGCACTATCCAACCTATAGGTTCATGGCTGCGTGAATATAAACTCTCCACATTTCCCTATCCAGAGATGATATATTACAATTTTCCCTTGTGTAATCTACTTCCCTCAAATCATGGTTAATATTGTTCTTCCACCTCATTTCTGGTCAACCAACTAGGTGCTTTCCCTATGGCTTTCCTACAAGAAGCTGTCATGCCCCTCTTTCATTCCCCATTCATGCCACATGTTCTGTTGATCGCAGTATACGAGATATAACTGTTCTCATTATATCTGGTTTCTTATAAACATCATGTAGCGAACTGTAATGCAATCTTCTCCATTTGCCTGTCTGTTCATCTCTCTTTGGTCCATAAATTTTCCTAAGAACTTTATTCTCAAATACTCGTAATGTTTTGTCCTCCCTTAAAGTAAGAGTCCATGTTTCGCATCCATATAATATAACTGGTAGAATAACAGTTTTACATATTTTCAGTTTGGCATTTTTTACAGAAGTTGGGATGACAAGAGTCCCTGTAATACATAATAGCACGCATTTCCAGAGTTGAACCTATGTTTAATTTCTTTGTGCATCTCATTCCAGTCTGTAATTATTGTTACTAGGTATTTGAATTCAGCCACTTCAAAAATTCTCTCATGAGTCATTAAGTGTGATTTTCCGTTATACAATACAACTTGTTTAATTCGGAACGTGAGTAATACGGAAATCTGTCCAATGTGAACAAATTGATTGGTCCCGGCGAAATAATAGTAATTTTACATGTATTTATTTAGCATAAAATGGAATCTGCCCAACGTGGAAACGGAAGGATATTTCTACACAATTTACAAAAACATTATTCTGAAAAGCGGAAAAACAGATAAATAAATTAGTTTTCACTTCATTGATTTACCGTTAGGTAAAAAAAAAAAAGAAATGATTCCTGTCACCGGGTGAAGTACAGATTCTACCCGTACCTGAAATTTTCTTTCGGCCTCACTGCACACCCGTTATGTGCAATACACAGATACCTTTCCTAAAAATAACCATTTAGTGTAAAATCTTAAATTAGTTTAAGTTCTGAGACCGAACTTTCACAGGTAGCGTTCTGAATTTACGGAATAAAGATGGCTAAAACGTATGTATCATTGTCATTAAACGAAAAAGTGAGTGATTGAAGATAAATCTCTAAATTTCCGGACCGATGCTCGAAAGTCAAGCTCTAGCTGTTGCTAAATCCCTAGGGAATAACGGTTTCAAGGCATCTTCAGGTTGGTTGTGGAGAGTTTTATAACGCAACACAACGTAGTGTGAAATGAAATTTGCGGGGAATCAAAGGATGTGGAAGATAGTGTAGTTAGTGAGCGGAACCGAAACTGCATACTTTAATTTCAGGATACGCGCCTAAGACACGTTTTTAACGCTGACGAAACGGTATTATATTTTTGCGCGTTGCCGTCGAAGTCGCTCTTACATACTATGCTTCACTTTTCAACGACAGCGGAACTACAATTACTGCAAAGTACATAAAAAGACGTACGGTACTCTATAATCCAAGATTATTAACAAGTTATATTTTTTATAATGCGGAAAAAATGGTCCCATGCGATTTCGTTTTGAGCAAGTTTTACTATATATATTATAATTAAATGTTTAACATTGAGTGAAGACCGAGTTCTTGCGACATCTAGTAATAATGGAGAATATAATACATATATAAGAAAAATAAGTGTTTGAACTGGATTCGCCTGGTAATGTAATGGATATCACGCTGAGGTACAGGCTCAGAGATCCGGGTTCGAATCCCGTCCAGGCATTTATTTTTCTTATCATACCATATATATATATATATATATATATATATATATACCAGACGTTCTGTTCGAATGTCAGTTCTCGTGTCTTGGCCGGACGGTAAAAATGTTACTTTTTAACCATAAAATTCACTAATTAAGACGTATTAAATAAGTTCGCAAGATGACTTCTCACGGCCATCTGTTAGGCGTGGATGATGACGTCACGCTGTTATTGCGTGGAATATGTCGATAATGCAGATGACTACACATCTGACATAAAATAAAGTTCATATAACCCGATGGCCGCGCCACCTACCGAGTCCAATTGTGAATATAAACAAGCAGGGAGCCACTAAAGAAACTCATCAAAATCGGTCCAGCTGTTAAAGTTTTTAATTTCGGGCTTCAAGCGAACCTCCACTTGCAATCGTCGGATTTTGCTCAACTTTGGATCGTACCTATCTCAGTTTATTTTAACACGATATACCGAGTTTCGGTGTGAAACCTCGAAAATTGTGACCGCTAGAGCGATTTTTAAATTTTCACTTCTGGTGAACTCCTACACCTAATGATTTTAGAGAGTCAGATTGTGAATCTAAACCATTGAGGGACCGAACCAGACTCACAAAAGAATTAATCGAAGTTGGTCCAGTTGTTTAGAAGGAGTTCAGTGACAAGTACACAAGAATTATATATATATATATATATATATATATAGTTAGAATTTGTAACAATGTAGATAATTATAATTTACACGAACCACGTGTGTAGAACCAGCTCGTCACTAATTTTTTAGAACAAACACGTTTACATGAAACCCTCAACTGTATTCGTGTTCGGAGTAATTATAGTTCATGGGATGAGATGAAGTCTCTATTATGAAAGCCTGTCCTATCAACATAGGGACAGAGAAATGCATGTTTTGAGAATGGGAAAGTAGTGGACAACGGGAGAAACCCCGAAAAATCTGACATGTCTCCAGTTTATCCACCATTAATCCCACATGGAGTGACCGAGATTCGATCTTGTGACCCAGACGTGGAGAGCGAGAATCTACACTTGCGTCATAGAATGGAAAAATAAGAAAATAAAAATATATTCTCGAGTTTTTTAATTGCGTAGTTTATGAAAGTGGATTTATCAGGTTTTTTAAAATGTCAAACATTTGTAGGGAAACCAGATCTTCCTTCCCTCTTACGTCACTTTATGAGTTTCCTTCTTTTCAGGATATTTCCTTCTTTTAGATACATGTACTGTAAAACTATATGCAAGAATCAAATGCTAATAAGTACATAATTAAAAAAAAATATATTTTTTCTGTTTATTCTTACCTCTTATGGTTGTTTTTGTAGAAGATATGTTTCAAGGCTTCTGAGCTCCATCTTCAGCCATTAG
This sequence comes from Diploptera punctata, assembly GCA_030220185.1. Lineage (NCBI taxonomy): Eukaryota > Metazoa > Arthropoda > Insecta > Blattodea > Blaberidae > Diploptera > Diploptera punctata. Next base: position 93,869 of record JASPKZ010007280.1, on the reverse strand, counting down.
AGACTGCAATCGCTGAAGATGTGACTCAGAATCCTTGAAACATATGTTAAACAACAACAACCATAAGATTGAAGAGTAAACAGAACAAATATCTTAATTATTAAATAAACCTCTTAATGTTGCTTGCTATTGTATTTTTAAAATAAGATAATTTATTAGGCAATTTGTGATTTGCAGCTGTTATGAAAACTGATTCACTGACACTATCCAAACTATAGATTCATGGCCGCGTGAATATAAACTCTCCACAAATCCCTATCCAGAGATGATATTTTCCAAGTATCCCCTGTATAATCTACTTAATTTAAATCATGATTAATCTGACAGGACCTACACCTTGAAAAGCCACAATTTTCATTTTCTGTGTAGATATCTTCACTCCATATTTTTGTGTAATTTTGTTAAGTTCATACAGACTTCATATGGGTTCTTAAACAATAAAAAATATCAAATCTAAGCTTTGCTGTCTATAAATGTAGTGTTGATTCTTATTTAAAAGTCTTCTTATTTAAGAAGCCACTAGATGCCATTAGTGGTTCACTGCTTTCTCAGAGGTGGGAATCATTATTATAAAAAAAAATCTGCTAATGAATCAGAAGCCTAACAGCTGAGATGGTGTGCAGAGACATTGGATTCCAATCCCAATTGAGATGTGTATTTTTCTCTTAAAATTGAATTCGTCATTCGGTGAGAAGTTATAAAATTCAAAATTAAAAAGTCTCGCCATTTTTTTTTCAGAGCACCACCGAAACTACAAGTACCACTGGTAAATACTGAATGCTTTGGCAAAACTTGAACTGTTAGAAGAAGTAGAAATTCTGTGGAGTGTAACATAGAAAAACATAATAGACTCTCCTGATTATGTTGTCTATCTTTTTTCAGTTGTGTTTATTTAAAATGAAAATAATAAATAATAATCTTCAGAATTTTGATTTGTCAGTGAAACAAGAGTTCCTAAATGAGGAGCAGTCCTTTCCTGAAGGTAAAATCAGCTGGAGCGTAGGGCTAGCTGCCTCCACCTCCTTGTCCCAACATTAATGTCCACCGTCAGTCTTCGTGGCATCTCTATGCAAATAAAAATGTAAATGTTTTTAAATTTAATGTATTTCCACACGTAATTTTGTTTGACGTCATATTTTCATGTAGAAAACTACATAATAGTTAGCTACATGATATGTATAGGAAGCCAAATATAATAAGAACAGTTATGTCTCATACACTGGATGGGGCAGGACATGTGACACGTATGGGAGATGAAAAAGATGCATAGAAGCTTCTTGTAGGAAACGCAGATGGAAAACGCCCAGTTCGTAGACCATGAACAAGGTGGGAGTGAAACATCCATGATTTGAGGGAAATTGATTATACAGTAGATGATTGGAAAACATTATCTCAGGATAGGGATGTATGGAGAGCTTATGTCCGTGCGCCCATGAACCTACGGGTTTGATAGAGCCAGTGAGTTAGTTACTCATATTTTCAAACAGTCGTAATTAAAATTCGCAAGACTTGAGCCGTCTTATATCATAAATTAATTATGAGAAATAATGTATGAGGTTTTTTAAATTAATAACTAATAAATAACGAGTCTTGTAATTATTTATTTATATTATTAAATATAATGTGAAAAATTGTAATATTTTAGGATCTACTTTATATAAAAATGAGAATTTAACTACAGAAATTGAAAGAAGAATAACTGATGGAACAATAATCTTTGGTGTGTTAATCTCAGTGCTTTGGGATATAAATGTAATATTGTATTTTGTATTGTAAGCCATGTTTTCCCTTTACAGACATTTAGGCGCTCTCCCCCTACAGGGAAGAATTTGAACCATACTAATTTAGTTACACTTGTTTTCGTATAGATGTCATTTGAGTGGTCCGTGGTCAGCGTTCCGCCTCATAGTGACATCTAGGAAACCAAGGTTTTACTAGGACGGCAAAATTCGGTAAATGTTGCTTAGAGGCCTTTTCATTCAGGCTTAAGGATTTTTTACGAGCCTGAATATCTTCAGACTCGGGACCCACGGCTTAAAGTCCCTCCCGGAGGAGTTGCTCCTTGGATTTTTCCATCCTAAAAAAATCATCGACCCTCGGGACCAGAGGCAAGGAGCATAACCACTAGTCCACCGCGTCCAACAAATGTAATGTACAGAAAAAGTAAACTAAATTTGAAGTTCTGTACGAAGCATTTTGTTATATGGGTCCGAAACCTGGGCAGTAAGTAGGAAACTAGCCAACAAGCTGTTAGCAGTAAAATTGATTTTAGGAAGCAATCTACAAAAAAATTCAAGAAGGGATAAATTCCAGAAATAGCACAATAAGGGAAATTATGCAAGTTGAAAAAAAATAGAAAAAATAGAAGAAAAACGTTTGAAATGGTATGGACACCTCATAAGAATGGAAGAAGGTAGAATACCAAGGAAGATCCTTCATTGGAAAGGTAATGGAAGAGACAGACCTGAGTCAGAAGAAAACACAATTGAAGAAAAAGTGGCCATCCATTGATAAGGGTTTTATGTATGCTTTTACGTTGGGCGGTATTTGATAGGATTTTAGTTAGGGCTGGGTTTTAGCAGGGTAACTGATGATGGATTTGGGGGATGTGGGGATTTATCAGAAGTAATGCCACGAGTGAGGAGTGAATTTATCTAGAGAATTTGGAAATGAAGTGTGGCAATTGTTAGGAATATTGAACGAATAAAATTAAGCTGTTTACTCACAAATCATTATTTAAATATAGTTATTTTAAAATGTTTATATATTTAATGAAATGAAATGAGAAACGATTGGTACGCTTCATTTGCTTCTTTTGTTCATCATTGAAACCAGATCGTATTATTTATTGCCAAAGGAACGCAATTTTGTAAGAATGCACTCTAGTGGGCAAAAAGTGAAACACATGAATCTGTATATTAATTCATTTCTGATGTGCTATGAAAATTATATTTTTCTGGAATGTTATTACCTGCGAAAAATACATTTAAGAAAGTGCAAACAGTGGTTTCTTTTTTTGGTGGTATAATCAATGCTACAAATGTTTTTATATTAACTCCCGCATGCGCTATGTCTTGACTATATATACAATCTGGGCGCTGTATTTCTTGGAGAGTCAGTCACTGCAAAATAATGCTATGACCTATTCAGAATGTTAAAAAGGAGGTGCTTTCTTTTTTATGATGAACTTTAGTTGGCAAATTTAAGGCGAAACACGACTATGATTGGTTGTAAATAAAAAAATAATTGAAATGTGATTGGACATTGACTCCCATTTGGGGCATGAGTTAAAGAGTCATGGGAATTCCTCATAATGTTATGTGGTCTAGTCACGGTTCGGTGAGCGATGAGGATCACTTTCTCTCGGGAATAACGAAGGAGTTTATTACGGGCAGCAGTAGTTTTATCATTAATTGTAGTTCACAAATCACTCGATTTATTTTGTATAAGAGTCACTATACACACATTTAAAGTAGGTTAATAAAAATACTTGTTATTGTGACTTTAGTAGTGATCTGATCTCTCAGTGGAATAATGAAGAACTATTACAATTATTGTTGTAATTTAAAAACAAATCCGTGTCATTTGTCCTAAGTTATGTCCTTCCTCGATTAGGAATAATAGTTGTATACTTAAACTAATAGAGGTCGTTATTTCCCGCAGCTAAACAAGGCTTAATTGATTTCCTCCGTTCGGTAGTTGGGAGTCTTGTATTTTGTACGCGTTCCGTTTTATAGGGGAAGGGATTACAATTTATTCGTATTGGTTTATACATATGTGGAAATATATTACATGTAGATAAAGGGTGTGAATTTTCTTTGTTTCTGTTTGAGACGTCGCTAATAGAAGGCGTTTTCATCTCGCTCTACGTACTGACAATGTTGCCAAGTTTGTTCGCAGTTAGGCCTGTGGGATTCCCGATGAGTTCGTATCATACCTAATGGCCTATGTAAACACCGTTAGCGTCCCACTTCTGAATGGGTATGGAATGTGTATGGTTTTTCCCAGATCATAGAATCTGTGTAACTTTGTTATTGGACAAGGGGCCTTGCATTATGTTAAGTAAGGCAATGAATCTGTCTAGATTTTTTAGCGCTGTCTGTTCTGGGATAACCTTACTTAACAAAAGGAGTTGTCTTGCTCATTTTATTGGATAAATAAATGAACTTTTATCCATCCATAGTAATTCTGCCCGAAGGCAGGACCTTCACTGCAATCATAGCATTTTCATGCTATGCTTGCAGCTTTACTAGGGAATTGTGTAGGTGTGGTAGCTTCCCGTTGCTTTCCACACCGATGAAGGATGATGATGATGATAATGGTAAGGATTATGATGATAAGGATGATGTCCATATGATTTCGGGGACCGTTAGGGCCTTAAAGTTTTCCTGACATTTGTCTTACAGGTGAGGAAAAACCCCGATAAAAACCTCACCCAGAAAAACTGCCCCGACCGGGGATCGAACCCGGGCCCGCTGCGTGACAAGGCAGCACGCTACCTCGAGACCACAGCGGTGGACTCAACTTTTATATGATTATATAATTGATGTGATCATTGGACTGCAAATGAATTCCTGAACATTTTTGAGTCCAAACTCGACATGTTTATACGTATTACATGCTTATCTGAAGTTATAGGCCCATATTAAATAATACTTTATATTAAATGAAATATTTAGTTTATATTTGAAAATAAATAAAAGAATATGGAAGGAATTTTGGCTTTCACCATATAAAATAATTGGCCGCGGTGGACTAGTGGTTATGCTCCTTGACACTGGTCCCGGGGGTTGCGGGTTCAAACCCGGCCGGGATCGATAGATTTTTTAGGGCGGAAAAATCCAAGGAGCAAGTCCTCCGGGAGGGACTTTAAGCCGTGGATTCCGAGTCTGAAGATTTTCAGGCTCGTAAAAAATCCTTAAGCCTGAATGAAACGGCCTCTAAGCAAAATTTACCGAATTTTCCCGTCCTAGTACTACCTTGATTTCCTAGATGTCAGTATACAGCGGAACGCTGACCATGGGCCACTCAAAATGACGTCTATACGAAAACAAGTGTAACTAAATTAATATGGTTCAAATTCTTCCCTGTAGGAGAAGAGCGCATAAATCTCTGTAAAGGGAATACATGGGCTTACAAAAAAATACCATATAAAATAGTGATGAAATAGTTTAACAAAATCCAAAATGGAAAAGAAACCATCTGCATATTGAAAGGAAAGATGTGAAAGATAAGGACTGTTACAATATTTACTAAGTTTGAAAAACCTCGGATATGCACAATACAAACCGTTAATCACTTAAACTCTAGATCCGTGGAGGTGCGTCTGGTCTCATGAACTGTCTTCCTCTGGCATCAAACAAATAATAACATCTAACGAAAAACTGAAAACAGGCATTTGTACTGACTGGAACTTTGTTTCCTGATCTACGGCTGTTTGTGGCCAGTGGCTGGATTATCGCTCTACCATCAACTTTGAAATAATATCTATCGGCTAAAGAGGGTATTTAAGTCCGTAAAGCAGCCATAAGAGACAGGCCACGGGCCCTACTCGTTGATTCCACCTGACAAAGAGAGTAAATTCAACAGGCCGGGGGACAGTGAGTATGGGTACATAAAGTGTGGCTCTGCCTTTCCAACTCCATTTCTGTATCTTGTCTTATGAAACCAAAAGCAAGTTGCTAGGCCAAAGGCCTTCTAGTATGTCGTTCCATGAAATTATTGCATGTTATACAGTGAGATTGTACATATATGAAGAAATCTTCATAAACATGCTATAGAATAATTTATTTTTAAAGCAGATATTAATATGATTAAGTGCAAATACTAAAACCCAAAACACGCATTGTATTAAGACACTAAGGAACTGGGTCAAGATGTCAATATCAATAAAACTAAATATATGGTAATACTAAGAAATACATTCTAGAATGGAAATGGAAGTTGATGTTGGAAATATGGAAGAAGTTATTGCATTCAAATATATTCATTTTATTCAATGCCACCATTTGTCATTTTGACATTCTGGTATTCTCTCCTGGCATGACGTTATTGTAACCCACTTCTGATGTTCGGGCACCTGGATGGCAGAGTTACACAGCCCCGATGATATATGTGATGCGTGATGATGATGCGCCAGGAGAGGCCTTAATCCTAAACTTAATGAATATGTTAATGGTGAAAATGATGGCCAGATGATTGTGGAACATTTGGGCCCTAGAGTTTACTGACATTTGTTATACAGGTGAGGAAAAACGCTGAAAAAAATGATCGCCCATGAAACTTGTCCTAACTGGGCATTGGACCTGGGTCAGCTGTGTGACAGGGCAGCATGTCACCTCGAGACCACAGCAGATTTAGGAACAATGGTTACAAAGATGAATGAGTTGCAGAAAGGAATTGAAAATAAGCTCAACTTTGGAAATGCATGCTATTATGCATTAAGGGACTCTTGTCATCGCAACTTCTGTAAAAGGGAACATTAAACTAAAAATATATAAAACGGTTATTCTTCCAGTTATATGAATGTGAATCATGTTATCTTACTTTAAAGGAAGACAAAATGTTATAAGTATTTGAGAATAAAGTTCGTAGCAAAATATTTGGACCAAAGATAGTTGAACAGACAGGAGAATGGGAAGAGTAAATAACACTGAGTTTATGGACTGTGATGGGCAGGACCTGTGGTTTGATGGGGGAATTAAAGCAGGGATGTAAACCTTGTAGGAAAACCAGAAAGAAAGTACTCAGTATATAGGCAAATAATAATAATAATAGCTTTATTTTCCCTGGCAGAGTTAAGACCTTAAGTCCTTGTGTATCACTCAACCAAGTTAAAACAAAATACAAAAATGATTCTTACATCTAGTTACAATAAAAATAAATATTACAAACCATGTCTACAATATAATTATTATTTACAAAATATTTTGATTTAATCTAGATTTAACAAATTAAATATAAAATGTACAAGATAGAAACATGAAAAAAAATCTTAATGATATAGAATAAATTTAGCTGTAGAGAAAAATTAATTTTTGACAACAGGTAGGTGTATAAGCGTGACTTAAAAGTGCCAAGTGTGCGGCAACCTCTTTCATCTTGAGAAGAATGAGGTGAGAGAACAACATCCATGATGTGAAGGTGTTGAATTATACTGGAGATGATTGTAAAACATTAGCTCACGATAGAGATATGTGGTTAGCTTATGTCCGTGTGGGCATAACCTCCAGGTTTGATAGTTCCAGTGAGTAAGTTCAGTAAAGAGACAGCAGATTGACTGGAATGAGAACAACAAATATGCCCCTTTCACATCCTAGTTCATGGCTTTTCAACAGTACGGCTACAAAAATACAAGTTAGAGTGCAGCAATATTTCCATAAGAACCTGCAGAGCAAGTTAATAACAAACTCTGCAAAGATGCCCTCAATTGTTGTCTCAGAATGGATCAGGTGAGCAGCTGTCACAATGTTCTGCACAACAGTAGGTCATGACTATGTAGCTAGGTTTATTACCCAACCTCTACTGCATGATCTGTGGGTCATTAGACAACATAGAGTTAACCCACATTGAAACTTATCCCAGGAATGTGCATGGTGCAAGTTGAGGTTGTAGGAGGCTCCCACTTTTTCTAGACAATCGGCACTTTATGACAGCCGGTTTGTCAGCCCAGCGTGACGGCCGCCTTAACCCCTAGAACAGACGTCTGATTTTCATTTAGTTAGAGGCTAAGTCGAAACCAGGGCCGTAGTGCCGACAGAGGGTTTGAGTCCTGACCGCACCGGGACTTAAATCCCTCGACCTTCCGGCTTGTAATTCAGTACCTTAACCACTACGCTACGGCGTTACATGTTAATATATGTTTGAACTATCTTACAGTAAATGGACTAGTCCGTACGTCTCAAAGAGCATGCGCTTTGGAGAGAGAAATGTAGTCTCCTCTGAGTTGGCGCTCTACCCGTCTTGTTTACAAAGCAGGAACCGCGAAACAATGTCATGAAGCTCTTGTGGAAGCATAGGGGGAGACGGCATTGCCATACAGGACACACACGGCACATTCTCTAGCTGATCCGTACCATCGCTAGGAGTGGGAAGTGCTTTTCCATCTGCCAAATTCACTGGGATTAACCCCTGTGATAATGATTTGATCCCTAAGATGAAGCATCCACTTCGTGACATTCGATTCCAGGCTGTTCCCGAGATTCTGCTGGCATTAAGACGGTGAATCAGAAATATCAACAGAACAGGAGCTGCTACAGGGATACTATAACTTCCACATCGCTGGCAACGAGTTGTAGACAATGCTGGGTACTACATTGAAGGACTGTAGAAGTTTCACAGATCTGTCACTTGTTTATTAGTAATAAATAAATAGTTGCCACTATTAAAGTTACAACCAAAGTATATCACAATGATTCTGAGATGTTAAGTGAATGGCATTAGAGAAACCACCAAGAAGAACATTGGAAACGAGAGTAAAAAAAAAAAATAGGAAGGGACCATTGAGAAGTCCAATATTTCATGATTGAGGTCGATACACCAGATATGGAAAAGTTACAAGCAAGTGGAGTACAATGGTCAATAGTCATAAACGTTTCTAGCCAGGAGAATAGAGATCTCACAAGGAGACCAAGATGGGAACTGTAAACCATTGCAATTTCTTCCAGACAAGCATTGTGATGTACCAAATCCATGTCCAAAAAAAGTCTGCCATTTTTAACTACAAGGCACTAAAATGCAGCGCCAGATATCTCATTTAAAGTATCAGTATCATCATCATCATCATCATCATCATCATCATCATCATCGTCATCATCATCATCATCATCATCATCATCATCATCATAATATGCTCATGAATTTAGGCCATTTATTGACCTGTTTCGGCCACAAGAGAAACACCATCCGAAAGTGCTTTGAGTGGATGTCCTGGTTTTCTTCTTCCTGCAGGTTGATAGCTTAAAATTTCTTTGGGTATCCTGTGATCTTCCATTCGATGAACATGTTGCACCCATCTTGACTTATAATCAGAAATTTTGTTTTCTAAAGGTTCCATGTGTAATTTTTCTAATAGGTCTTTATTTTTTTGTGACCTAGTAGTGTGTATCTGAAGTGCTCCGAAGGTATCTCATTTCAGCAGATCTGCTCTCTGTTATCCTTCTGTTCCAACGTCCATACTTCGCTACCATACTAAAGAGTTGGAAGAGCCAGTGTTTTATACACTTTTTGTCTTGAATGTTTTAGGACTATCTGTGGCTTAAATATAGAATTTAGTAACCGTAAAATCCCTTAAAATGTTGATATTTTTGCAATTACATCCTTTTCTTCTTCGTATGAGATATTACATCCTAGATATGTAAAATTATTCACCTACTCTAAAATTTTATTGTCAAGTACAATTTTACTTCTGACAGGATCTACATTTTAAAATGTCATAATTTTTGTTTTCTCTGTAGATTTCTTCAAATCTCTCATTTAAAGGATAGGGAATTAATACAACACATGAATTGCTAGATTGGATAATCCTCACTACCTGCCGTCCATGTTATCTCCTGCCTCACTTTACTCTGCTCTTACTCATGCAGGGGGTTCATCTGCTCCTACAGTAGGTTGACATTGCTGGATTCTAGCTTTGGTTCCTGTACCTTGCAGTTAAAATGGCAGCTAATTTTTTGGACATGAACTTGGTACATCAGTACACTTCTCTGGGAGAAATGTCAAGGTAAATTTAGGCCTGCAATGGCTGACAGTTCCCTTGTAAGTCGGGTGATGCAGAGGGAAATTGGAAACATTACAAAAAGAAGAGGAAGAAGGTTATAGTTCTGGCTAATAAAATAATAAATCTTGGTTGTGCTTTGTACCATCCTTCAGTCATTAATATGTGATTTTTAAAAATTTTATTGAAAATAATTCAACCTATCCACAGCTCAAATCACATTATGAAATGCTATTTTATTTATCATCAATGTTTAATTGCATCTTCATGTCCATGTTTCATTATCGCTCATTCTAAGAGAACATATTTTAATGTCTGGGACAATAGCTCTACTGGCAAATCCAAAAACAAACTTTTCTAAACTTTCCACATTTTGTGCTAATTAGTTTTCTTGGCAATGGGACTGTTTTTTGTATCTGTATTATTTTTTAGAAAGGGAAAATATTTGAAAAAGTAATGTTTATATTTAGAACTCATAATGAAAATAGAAATAGGATTAAACAGGGTGTTGGAGTAAAAGAGAGAGAAGCTGACAAAAGAATACACTAAGACGTCTTCTCTGTCGATAACAGACCAGGCTACAAGTATCCTGAGGATGAAATTAGGCAGATAGCTGAAAACAAATATGGCAGACAAGATCGTCACTATGTTTGCGACAGTTCTCCTGTGTTTGGTTCTTATGTTGTCATTAATAATTCCAGGCAAGTTTTTAATGCTTTGTCTAAGGTATCGTGAAGTCATTGTGTTTAAGGCACATATCACAGCAGCTGGTAAGAAATAATGCACAATAAATTGGTAGATCCAAACATTTTTTATGTATTCTTGGTTACCGGGTGGACAGTAGAGACATCTGGTGTGTACAGAAGCGTTATAATAGGCGGGAATAGAGAGAGTGATACCAGACATCCACGTCATTGTAAGTAACCACCATATTGGATAGTCTGTCTTGCAAGATTTTTTTAGATCTTTGGAATTCGAGCAACGAGAAATCTTTCAACACTTAATGCTACAACTGAGAATATATTTGCAACTAAAGTTACATCTTTGAGAAACATGAACATTTTACATGTAAGCTCCCCCAGTTCCCAATTGACATGTAATGTGTTCCAGTAACTTAGGGGTAGATTTAATATAAGTGATAAAGTGTCTGTTATAGATAAATGTATTATACAAGAATTGTTTTTTGTGCGCATGTCGGAGTTCCAGAGGGATACAAACAAAAGGAAACCATTGAAGACTATTCCTGAGGTTGTTATAACAGCTAGAATAATAGGTTCAACATATTCTTTCATATACAATGAGTTATTAGGTACTTTGAGAGGTTTTTGGTTCTTTCGGTATGTGCTAATGCAATTAAGTTTGTAAAGTTGAATATCGAGATAATACATATTATCATAAATATTGTTGTCACTTTTTGTTTGTACATGTATGTATTCACTCCAATGTGATATGTTAGAATGGTCACATGATAGATGACTATGCCTAGGACGCAGAATGCTAAGTCGTTTCAATTGTTTGAGTGGAAGAAATATACTGTCATTCAGTTGCAAGTTTTGTAAATCTAATGACAGTTCAGAAATATTTGGAGTACAATCAAATGTGTTGTTTGGAATGTTGGTAATATTGCATTGTATCATGTTGAGTGTTGTGAGGCTCGGTAAGAATAAGAAAGTAGTGTCTAGCATCAGCATACGATTAAAATTGAGATCTAATGTTTTTAGGTTAAAGCAGGATATAAAAGCGTGCTGGTGGATATGTTGTATTTGGTTAAAAGATAAATCTAAATGTTGCAATGTCTTGAGAGCATGAGTGTCATTGCAATATGGCGATGGTTTATGTACATTTTTACATGATAATTCAAAATCTAGACATTCAGCGCCGAACACTCCGGGAATTATTTCCTTTATTTTATTATGTCTCAGTGTTATTTCTAATATGGTATACAAGCCTTGAAACATGTCTCTGATGAGACGTATAGAGGGAGTTCCATGAATTAATAGTTTTTCCAAGTTATCAAGTCCCAAAAACATGCCTGCTCCTAATTGCTTGATTCCATTTTCAGTTACATAATCATTACTGTCTACTGTAAGTGTCTGTAAGTTGTACAGTCCAGCAAATGCACCTCGAGCTATAGCTACATATTGGCTGTCATATATAATCATAGATGACAATGATTTTAATTGCATGAGTGCATTTGCATGTATCTCCAATGTAGTAATGTCCTCTATCGTCAGAGATTTTACATTTGGAAACCCGAATGGAGTATTTGCTGTTAAAATCAACGACTTACCAGACGTTAATAGCAGCTCTGAAGTTTGAAAACCTGAAAGAGTTGGAAGTGTTTCAAATGACTTTAGTCGAGTACCGGTAATTTTGACTTTTAATTGTGTGAAATTTACAGTATTTTCTAATAATTCACGTAATTGGTTTTTTAAGTTCGGAGATTTTCCATGTATTTTCAATTGTAACTCTTGTAATGTTTGATGGCCTTGTACTGAGTTTACAGTTGCTCTGATTTCTGTTTCACAAAATGTTGCCACCATTATGAAACTTATTCTCTGCAAAGTGATTTCATATTTAATATCTTCATAATATATGTCTTCTAACCTGTGTGATATGTTTCTTGAAAATATTTGAATGGACCATAGTTCAGGGAATGTTTGTGCTTGTATGCTGTATTTACCCACAGGCAAATTCACAGTCACAAGAGCTTTCAACTTGGAGAATGTGTTATTCTTCAGTGATATTACATTATACAAAAGTCGATTATTGTAACCCACACGGAGATCTATTTTTTTTATTTGTGTTAGACCATTAAAAGCATCAAGGTCTATATCGAGTTGGCTTACATCAGCAACACGGATAAATAATTCTCTTAAATTGTTTAATGATATGAAAACATCATTGCTTATAGTAGTTATTCTACAATTAGCCAAACTCAACTTTTGCAAAGATTCAAGACCTTTAAACGCGTTCTTTTCCAATGTAGATATTTCGTTATTATCTAAGATTAGCTGTTCCAATGATTGAAGGCCTCTGAACGTATCTGTTTTTATTTCGCTAAATTTATTGTATGAAAGTTTAAGGTACTTTAAACATATCATGCTTTCAAAAGCTCCAATTTCTATATTTGTTATTAGTGTATCAGTTATTACTAATGTCAATAATTTTGTTAATCCATTAAAAATATTTGTTAATATTTTAAGTATAATACATTCTATTTCTAGATATGTAACTCTAGTTGCACCAATAAATGCATCTCTGGTGATATATTTTGACATGGAACCTGATATATAAATTTTAGTGAATAAACAGATATGTTGAAATGCTTTAACGTCAGTATAATTATCAAAATCATATGGATCATCGTTAATGTAAAATGCATCAAATAATTCTAGCACACCTGGTGTTTTCATAGCTTCACAGTTGGAACTGTTTTTAATGTTGCTAAATATATTTGCATGAAAAGGTGGCATCACATGTTCATGTAGATACAGATATCTTAGATTAACTATATCTGAAAATACCCCGTCATCAATGTGTGTTACTTTGTTAGATTTCAGATTTAAATAATGCAGATTATTAAGATATTTAAAAGTGTCAGCTCGGAAGACACTTACGTTGTTGTACTTGATGATCAGTTTCTCTAACAGATTCATGTTTTTAAACGAACCTGGTTCAATTTCTTGTAACTGAACTGAGTTTAGCTCAAGGAATATTAAGTTGTTTAACATGGCACTTGTTACCATGGATGTGGTGAGTTGTTTAATGTCGTCGTTCTGGATGCTTAGTGATTCTGTTCTGGCGGGTAGTTGTGAAGGTAGTGTGTAGAGGTTGGACTCTCTGCATAACGTCTTGTAGTACCTGCAGTGGCATTGTGTTGGACACTCCAGTGCTCCAGTCAGTGAGAACAACAGTATTACCAACATAACCTACAACACACAATCATATTTATTTAAAAAATGACAATTGTAAATAAACAATACTTACTTACTCACTGGCACTATCGAACCCGTAGCTTCATGGCCGCACGGACATAAGCTCTCCATACATCCCTATCCTGAGCTAATGCTTTCCAATCATTCCCTGTATAATCTACTTCCCTCAAATCATAGTTAATGGTGTTCTCCCACCTCATTCTTGGTCTACCAACTGGGCGTTTTCCTTCTGGCTTTCCTACAAGAAGTTTCCATGCACGTCTTTCATTCCCCATACGCGCAACATGTCCTGCCCATCGCAGTCTACGGGACTTAACTGTTCTTATTATATCTGGCTTCCTATAAAGACCGTGTAGTTCATTGTTATGTAGTCTTCTCCATTCACCTGTCTGTTCATCTCTCTTTGGTCCAAAAATTTTCCTAAGAACTTTATTCTCAAATACTCGTAATCTCCTTTCCTCCCTTAAAGTAAGAGTCCATGTTTCGCACCCATATAATATAACTGGTAGAATAATAGTTTTATATATTTTCAGCTTAACGTTTTTTGAAAGGAGTTGGGACATCAAAAGTCTCTGCAATGCATAATAGCATGCATTTCCAGAATTGAGCCTATGTTTAATTTCTTTGTGCATCTCATTCCTATTTGTGATTATTGTTCCTAGGTATTTGAATTCAGCCAATTCTTCAAAATTTCCCTCATTTGTCATTAGCTGTCCATTTCCATTATATAATGTATTTCTACGTGTGACCATATATTTAGTTTTACTGATATTTACTTCCAGTCCTAATTTCTTAGTGTTACTCAATAGTGTGTGCGTGTTGGCCTTTAGTATCTCCTCGCTATCGGCCAGTAGTACTACATCATCAGCATAAACTAACAGCTTATTAATACCATTCAGTTGTAAGCCTTCCTCATTCTCTAAAGATTTAATGGCATGCTCTAGTACAAAATTAAATAGTAGAGGAGATAGTGCATCTCCTTGCTTCAACCCATTCTGGATTACAAAAGTGTCTGAAAACTGTTTGCCTACACGCACCCTACTCGTTGAGCCATTTAGACACATTCGTATAAGTCTAACTAACTTTTTAGGAATTCCGAACTCCAGCAGGATACTATATAACTTCTCCCTCTTAATTGAATCATATGCTTTTTGGAAGTCTATGTATAGTTGATGTACAGTAAATAAACAATATCATAAGTAATGTCACGAGTGATTTGCAATTTATCTACAGGATTTGGGAGTCAAGAGTGGCATTTTAGGACTATTTAACAAATAAAATTAAACTGTTTAGTCAAAAGTCATTTTTTAAATATAGTTACCGGTATTTTAAAGTATTTATACATTTAATATAAACGGCGATGTTTGAAAACAAAACAGAAATGTGAGATTATGTATATTCACTGCAACTTGATCATAATATTTATTTGCCAAATAGGATCACAATATTTTAAGAATGCACCCTAGTGGAATAATAATGAAACTCATCAAACTATATTATAATCAACATTATAGGTTATTAATTTATTTTTAGTAAACAACTTAATAAAAATTCAAATTCTGGATCCCTACACGGAAGATTATTAGAACAATTTTAACAATTGTAGCTTTCATAAAACTGGAATGAGCTAACAGGCCTAATCCCTGGATGATGATGAAGAACCCAATAAGATCAAGAAATCTGTTCATTATTTGCTATATTCAATGTATTTATTGGAGAAAAATAATGCTCTGAGCTGTTCAGAATATTGAAAAGGAGGAGCTTCCTTTATCACAAAAGCAGGAACTGATAAAGATAAATCGATAAAGAGCGAGGTGAAACACGACTGCCATTGGTTGTAAAACAAAATTCATTGAAACGTGATTGGTCGTTGAATTCCATTTGGGGCATGAGTTAAATAGTCAACAAAATTTATTTATATACAATGCATTTCATCCCAATGTTGGTCTTTAGCGTCTCCTTTGGTAGGAGTTACTCAGACCAAGTTAATTTAGTTACATTTATTTCCCTACAGATGTCATTAATGGTATGCGGTCAACATACCGACACAATGAGACTTCTATAGTCCAGGTCTGTGAATCCTAAGGCACGTGGCAGGTGGGAACATTGCTGAGTGGGGAGGGAAGTAGTAGCCATGCAAAAATAATGTTATAATAATAATAATAATAATAATAATAATAATAATAATAATAATAATAATAATAATAAAATTGATAAAAACAACACTATTCTATAATGAACACTCCAAACACATGAGAAAACGTAAGTGTTCACTATTGTATGTAGGGCTTAATTTGGGAAAGAGTGAGCTGGAGATATAAAGGTAGAGCTTTGACCGCTTTGGCTCAATTACAAAAGAAGGAACTCACCCTGTTGTCAGTTTCCGTCTTTCCCCTTTCCCTCTTAACATCTGGTGAAAAAACACCTCAACACTGGTGCGAGTAAGAGAGGCAGGACAACTGTCTCTTTCTACAAATTTGTTATAAATTTAAGCCAGACGAATAATAACACAGAACTAGTAGATAAAAACAATTGAACGTGTAGTAACTTATGTTTTCAAAACTGAGTGTAGTTGTTGGCAGTACCTGCAACTCGCTCTCTCCTCTTACCGCACCATGCAGCATAGACCCCTCAAATGTGACTAAAGAAACCAGAAATGAACTATCGTAGACAATTAAAATATTACCAGGAAGAAGAAAATAGTAAATTTTGCTTAGACGCCTTTTTATTCAAGCTTAAGGACCTTTTACGAGCCTGAAAATCTTCAGACATAAAGTCCCTCCCGAAGGACTTGCTCCTTAGATTTTTTCCATCCTAAAAAATCCATCGACCCAGGCCGAGTCTGAACTCGCGGCCCTCGGGACCAGAAGCAATGAATATAACTACTAGTCCATCGCGACCGACGATGAACTTTTTGATTTCTTTTATTAAAAAAAGAAAATGAACTCTTTCTCGTATTTACAGCTATAAAAATGGAAGTGGGTTCTCTGTTATAACTTTGATCCAATATTTGAGTTTGTATTCTTTAACATTCTTACCTCATATGTTTATTTTGTTGGACGATCGTTTCGAAGCTATTGCTCCATCTTCAGCTTTTTCACAAACTGGTTTTTTCTTTTCTTGTAGTTGTCGACACTGGATCTGTGTTCCAAAGAACTTGGTAATGAGGCTCCTTTCTCCAAGAATTTCAAAGTTCATAATTTTCTCCTTGTTCTTCTGTATATAGATTTTGTCCCATATTGTGAGTTCATTGGTATTTTCTAACTGTTTTAATAATTTTGTATTTATATCTATTTTGTGTTTCTCTGTCCAAACATGAGCTGCTACTGCAGATTTTTCCACTTCTCCCCCTTTTACATTTCTTTTGTGTTCTTTAGTTCTAATGTTTAAATTTCTCTTTGTTTCAATTAATAAATGATTTGGAGAAAATGTTTTAACATCTCACCTCACAAAGTTGCGCGTCTTAACGATACCGGTTTAAAAAGTATAGTTTTACTTCCATCTTCAGTCAAATTCTAACTCAGTTACTCTTAAAAATTTCATCTCGGCTGCTTGGATGTTACTTTCTTGTTTGGTAGTGACAATCCAAGATTCGCTGCCATATAAAAGCACAGACACTGCCATTGTTTTATGAAATTTTAAGTTTGTTTGTTTATGGGCTTCATTATGCAATGTTTTATTTATTGTGCCATAAATAGCTTGGAACTCTTGAGTTTTGCATTCAATATCTTTATCATATCCATAGCTGATATCACATCCTAAATTTTTAAAGTGGGATACTGGTTCAGTCATTTCGTCTCTAATGATTATATTATTATTATTATTATTATTATTATTATTATTTTTATTATTATACTTTTAAGTGTATTTGTTTGCGCGATACTTCGTTTTGTCGTACTTACAGCAAGCAATGGCGGCCATGATTAAAAGTTCAAGTTCGTATATTTCGGAGTTGCCAACCTAAATAACTATACTGTGATATTACATATTACAAACCACGTGTGGGAAGTAAAACCACTGCCATTTATGTATACTACGGACAATGTATATTAAAAAATATATCCAAAAGGTAGTGTTAATATACATTATACGAGACAAATCACTGTTTTTTAAATGAACCTAACTTTATTTGAAACGATATAAAACAATAAATATGTATTGCAGCCATTTCATGAGTGATTGGTGTCACGGCCTACTGCAGTCTCAACTGGTGAACATTGCCCACACTGTTAACGTTAGTCAGGTGTTTATAATGAACGCAAATATTTGCAACAAAAATGTCATTACACTATTACTTATTATTTTGAAAACGCCATCGCGCAAAAAGATAATGTACAACGCACGTTTGTGAAGTGATTTACAGAATCTCCGATTGAGGGTCTTTCCACTTTTCAGCGGTTGCCCTTTTACCAGTCGGCTGCTGACCCTTCACATCCACATGTGTCAATCACAGAGGTAGATGATCAACAGCCAGTGTAGGGGTGACATGTGGTGAGCATGTCGAGTCCCCCAGCCGTTATAGCTGGTTCCTCAACCTGGAGCCGCTACTTATTGTAGCTACCGAATTGCCTCACGATGCTGGGTGGGCACCGGTCCAATACTGGCCGAAATACCATGAGAAAATTTCTTCCCCCATGGAGACTCGAACTAGCGCAAGTCCCGTAGCTCTACGCCAAGGCCTACCTTAACCGCTCGGCTACGGCGCGGTACGATTTACAGAATCTCTGAAATTAAAATCATCGCTATCGCTCGGGTTTTAAATATTTCCTCACTTCTGTAAAAACCACTTCCCAACCTCGCATCGTAATATAACTAACTAACTGACTGGCACTATCGAACCCGTAGGTTCATGGCCGCGCTGGCAAAAGCTCTCCATCGCATTGTAATATACTATTTAAATGAGTAGTTACTGCAGAAACCATTCCTACAAAGTCCGTCTGCCCTCTCACGAATATCCACGTTCGAACGCTCTCAATCTGCGATTCCGTGCATCAGGAGTCAGTATCCTTTTGAAAGACCCATATAATGCACGAATAAAGGTATATTTATATTTGCAGGAATATGGAAACACAATACATTTATCATAAGTAATGCCACGAGTGATTTTCAAATTATCGATAAATTCACGACTCACGAAGTGAGGAGTGAATTTATCTAGAGAATTTGGAAATCAAGAGTGGCATTTGTTAGGACTATTTAACGAATAAAATTAAGTTGTTTACTCACAAATCATTATTTAACTGTAGTTATTTTAAAATATTTATATATTTAATGTAAACGGCTATGTTTGAAAACAAATGACAAGCGATAGATACGCTTTTAGTGCTTCTTTTGTTTATCACTGCAACCAGATCATACTATTTATTGCCAAAGGAACGCATTATTGTAAGGAGGAGCTTTCTTTAATATGGTAATTATAACACTGATAAATATTTGGTGAAACACGACTCTGATTGGTTGTAAAACAGAAATCATTGAAACGTGATTGGTGATTGACTCCCATTTGGGGCATGAGTTAAATAGTCATAAGTAATGCCACGACTGATTTCCAAATTATCGATAAATTCACGACTCACGAAGTGAGGAGTGAGTTTATCTAGAGAATTTGTAAATGAAGAATGACATTTGTTAGGACTATTTAACGAATAAAATTAAGCTGTTTACTCACAAATCATTATTTAAATATAGTTATTTTTTAAAAATATTTATATATTTAATGTAAAAGGCGATGTTTGAAATCAAACCAGAAACGTTTGTTATGCTTCATTTTTTCATCACTGCAACGAGATCATATTATTTATTGTCGAAGGATCGCAATATTGTAAGAATGCATCCTAGTGGAGAAAAATGACACACATCAACTGTTTATAACCAACGTTATAGGCTATTATTTAATTTTTGATGTTCTATGATGTAAATTATATTTTTCTTGCACGTAGATTCCTGGTAAATAATACGTTTGAGAAAGTGTAAACTGTGGTTTATTTTTATTGTGATATAATCAATTATTACGAAGGTTTTTCTATTATATCTCGCAAGCAGTATGTGTTTATATTCGTGCACTATATATACAATTAGGAAGCCGTATTTCTTGGAATCAGTCACTGCAAGATAATGCTCTGGCCTATTCAGAATGTTAATAAATAATAGTTTTAAAAAACTAAAACAACACGTTTTATTAGAAAACCGAAGTAAAAAAATGAAAAATAATTTTAATTTCCAACACGTTTGGGATAAATAATTTTACCATCAAAAGTGTAGGGTGCTCTTAATCAATTAATATATATGATAATAAACAGATATTGGTAAAAGTAAAGTCTGTAAGAAGAAAATGTAAAAATGATACAAAGCACCCCACGCTTTTGATGGTAAAATTATTTATCCCAAGCGTGTTGGAAATTAAAATTATTTTTCATTTTTTTACTTCGATTTTCTAATAAAGTGTGTTGTTTTAGTTTTTTAAAACTATTATTTATTTTTCATTTTTTAGTTTTAATATTTTACAGAATAAGATAAAAATGTAAATATCTTTAAATTCGATACTAATGAAGTAGTTTATACAGAGAATGATTGGAAAGCATTAGCTCAGGATAGGGATGTATGGAGAGCTTATGTCCGTGCGGCCATGAACCTACGGGTTCGATAGTGCCAGTGAGTAAGTAAGTAAGTAAGTATTGTAGTATGAGCTAAAAGTAATACTCTTCTAAAAAAACTCTCAACCGGATTTGAACCAGCGACCTATAGATTACTGAAATCATATAGGCCCTACCTCTAGAGTTCACCGCTCTACCAACTGAGCTCTTACAACGATTGACTAAAAAGTCGATAAGTCCGAAACCTATTATACCAGTTTTAATATTTTTTTGATTTTCTAATGATTCTGGCCAGGATTTTAGAAACAAAATATGACATTATTTTATTGTCACGGGCCCTTTGCAAGTACACAAAGTTTCAAGTCGAGCCAATGTTTCTAAGTGGGTGAAAATCGTGTTCAAAGATTCCATTACATAGATCCAAAGACACTTTTTTGATTTTCTGACGATTCGGGCCAGGATTTTAGAAAATAGATATGAAATTATTGTATTGCCACGGGTCCTTTAGACGTATGTAAAGTAGCAAGTCGATCCAATGTTTCTAAGTGGGTGAAAATCGTGTTCAAAGATTCCATTACATAGATCCAAAGACACTTTTTTGATTTTCTGACGATTCGGGCCAGGATTTTAGAAAATAGATATGAAATTATTGTATTGCCACGGGTCCTTTAGACGTATGTAAAGTAGCAAGTCGATCCAATGTTTCTAAGTGGGTGAAAATCGTGTTCAAAAATTCCGTTACATAGATCCAAAAACACTTTTTTTGATTTTCTGATGATTGTGGCCATGATTTTAGAAACAAAATATGGAATTATTGTATTTTCACGGGTCTTTTACAAGTATGCAAAGTTTCAAGTCGATCCAATGATTTTAAGTAGGTGAACATCGCGTTAAAAGATTTAGTTACATAGATAGATACAGGTCAAGCTAATATAAAGCGTGTAAAAAGGAGGAGGTTTCTTTAATATGATAAACTCATTTGATAAATTCCAGGTGAAAAAAGGACTGCGATTGGTTGTAAATAAAAATTCATTGAAACGCGATTGATGATTGACTCCCATTTGGGGATGAGTTAAACAGTCCCTCAAACTCCCAGATGCAAGAGACTGTGATTATATGTTGAAGTTACTTACTGTCATTATGGCGTGAAGAAGTTGTTGATGGTTGATGCGATCAGCTGGAACTGGATTGTAAGTATTACGCCATTTACTTTTATACTTTTCACCACATCCTGGATATTACAGGAGTGTACAATAGAGATCGCACCCAGGCCTTTGTCACTAGCTGCGAAGTTCGTGCTTCAATTGTCGCGATGTATATGTTGTGTGTGTATATAGTAAAACTTGTTTTATCCGGAACGTGAATAATGCGGAAATCTGCCCAATGTGAATAAATTTATTTGTCCCGTCGAATTAATAACACATTTACGTGTATTTATTTTGCATAAAACGGATTCTGTCCAACGCGGAAACGGAAGGATATTTCTACACAAAATATAAAGCGGAAAGACAGAGAAATATATTAGTTTTCACTTCATTAAATTCCCGTTAGGGGGAAAAAAAGGAATGATTCCTGCCGTCGGGTGAAGTAGAGATTCTACCTGTATCTACAATTTTCTTTCAGCCTCACTCCATACACGTTATACACAATACACAGATACCTGTCTTAAAAATAACCATTTACTCTAAAATCTTAAATTAGTTTAAGTTCTGAGACCGATCTTACACAGGCAGCGTACTTAATTAACGGAATAAAGATGGCTAAAACGTATGTATCATTCTCATTAAACAAAAAAATGAGAGTGATTGAAGATAAATCTCTAAATTTCCGGACCGATGCTCCAAAGTCAAGCTCTAGCTGTTGCTAAATCCATAGGGAGTAACGATTTCAAGGCATTTTCAGGTAGGCTGGATAGTTTTAAAACACGACACAACGTTGTGTGGAATGACATTTGCGGGGAATCAAAGGATGTGGAAGAAAGTGTAGTTAGTGAGCGGAACCGAATCTGCATACTTTATTTTCAGGATACGCGCCTTAGATAAATTTTTAACGCTGACGAAACGGGATTATTTTTTGCGCGTTGCCGTCGAAGCCGCTCTTACATACTGCACTTCATTTTTCAATGACAGCGGAACTACAATTACTGCAAAGTACGTAAAAAGACATACGGTACTCTATAATCTAAGATTATTAACAAGTTATATTTTTTATAATGCGGAAAAAATTGGTCCCATGCGATTCCGTTTTGAGCAAGTTTTACTGTATGTACTCGTATATATACCAACGGACCCGGCAGACGTTCTGTTCGAATGCCAGTTCTCGTGTCTTGGCCGGACTATAAAAATATGTTATTTTTTACCATAAAATTCACTAATTAAGACGTATTAAATAAGTTCGCAAGATGACTTCTCACGGCCATCTGTTAGGCGTGGATGATGACGTCACGCTGTTATAGCGCGGAATATGTCGATAATGCAAATGACTACACAACTGACATAAATAAAGTTCATATAACCCGATGGCCGCGCCACCTACCGAATCCAATTGTGAATATAAACAAGCAGGGAGCCACTAAAGAAACTCATCAAAATCGGTCCAGCTGTTGAAGTTTTTAATTTCGGGCTTCAAGCGAACCTCCACTTGTAATCGTCGGATTTTGCTCATTTTTTTTGGATCGTAGCGATATATATATATATATATATATATATATATATATATATATATTGTTAGAATTTGAAACAACTTAGATAATTATAATTTACACGAACCACGTGTTTAGAACCAGCTCGTCATTAATTTTTTTAGAACAAAAACGTTTACATGAAACCCTCAACTGTATTTGTGTTCGGAGTAATTATAGTTCATGGGATGAGATGAAGTCTCTATTATGAAAGCCTGTCCTATCAACATAGGGACAGAGAAATGAATGTTTTGGGAATGGGGAAGTAGTGGATATCAGGAGTAACCCCGAAAAACCTGACATGTCTCCAGTTCATCCACCATAAATCTCACATGGATTGACCGAGATTGGAACTTGTGACCCAGATGTGGAGAGCGAGAATCTAACCACTTGCGTCATAGAATTGAAAAAAGAAGAAAATAAAAATATAATCTGGATTTTTTAATTGCGAAGTTTATGAAAATGGAATTTCCAGATTTTTAAAATGTCAACACATTTGTAAGGAAACCAGAACTTCCTTCCCTCTTACGTCACTTTGTCATTTTCCTTCTTTTCAGGACATTTCTTTCTTTTAGACACATGTACTGTAAAATTATATGCAATGACCAGATATCAATAAATACAAGATAATTTATTAATTAATTAAATAAAAATAAAACTACATTTTATTTTTATTTAATTAATAAATATGAATTTTCATCAAGTAAACACCAACTCAATTGATTAGATAATTTATTATTCAATTTCTGATTTGCAATTTTATGACGACTAATTCACTGCCACTATCGAACCCATAGGTTCATGGCCGCAGGAACATAAGCTCTCCATTCATCCTCACCCTGTTGTCCAATCATCCCTTGTATATAATCTACTTCCCTCAAATCAGATTAATATTATTGGTGTACCTACTGGGTGTTATCCCTCTGGCTTTTCTACAAGAAGTTTCCATGCCCCTCTTTAATTTCCCATTCATGCCACATGGCCTGTTGATCGCAGTCTCATTGTATCTGGTTTCCTATAAAGATCATGTAGCTAACTGTTATAAAATCTTCTCCATTTGCCTGACTTTGTATTTCTCTTTGGTCCAACAATTTTCCTAAGAATTTTATTCTCAAATACTTGTAATTTTTTGAACTCTCTTAAAAGTAAGAGTGCATGTTTCGCATCGATATAATATAACTGGGAGAATAACAGTTATACATATTTTCAGTTTACCATTTTTTGACAGAAGTTGGGATGACAAGAGTCCCTGCAATTCTTAATAGCAATGCATTTCCAGAGTTGAACCTATGTTTAATTTGTTTGTGCATCTCATTCCTATTTGTAATTATTGTTACTAGGTATTTGAATTCAGCCACTTCCTCAAAATTTCCCTCATTTTTACTAAATGTCTATTTCCATTACCTATATAATGTTTTTCTATATATATAGTTTTATTGCTGTTTATTTCCAGTACCAATTTCTTAGTGTTACTCAAAAGAGTGTGCGTATTAGCATCTCTTCGCTATCCGCCAGTAGTACTACATCATCAGCATAAACTAACAGCTTATTAATACCATTGAGTTGTAAGCCTTCTTCATCATCTAAAGATTTGATGGCATGCTCTAGTACAGAGTTGAATAGTAGAGGAAATATTGCATCTCTTTGCTCTAAGAGATTGTGAATTTATGAAGACAGTATAACTATCTCACTGGCCATGAGTTTCATTAGCGCGAGGAGTTAAATAATCCTGAACTTCTGGCTTACCTTAACCAACTGCGCTACCTCCTAAAAGTCATGGTTAGTGCTACTTTCTACGACATTCTTGGTCTTTCTAATGGGCATTTTTCCTTTTGTTTTCGAATATGAATTTTGATTCTCTATGGCACTGTACATCAACTATACGTAGACTTCAAAAAATCGTGCGATTCAATTAAGAGGGAGAAGTTATATAGTATCCTGCTGGAGTTCGGAATTCATAAAAAGTTAGTTAGACTTATACGAATGTGTCTAAATGGCACAAAGAGTAGGGTGCGTGCAGGCAAACAGTTTTCGGACACTTTTGAAATCCAGAATGGGTTGAAGCAAGGAGATGCACTATCTCCTCTACTATTTAATTTTGTTCTAGAGCATGCCATTAAATCTTTATAGAATGAGGAAGACTTACAACTCAATGGTATTAATAAGCTGTTAGTTTATGCTGATGATGCACACACCATTGAGTAACACTAAGAAATTAGGACTGGAAGTAAATATCAATAAAACAAAAAAATAATGGTCACACGTAGAAATGCATTATATAATGGAAATGGACAGCTAATGACAAATGAGGGAAATTTTGAGGATGTGGCTGAATTCAAATACCTGGGAACAATAATCACAAATAGGAATGAGATGCACAAAGAAATTAAACATAGGCTCAATTCTGGAAATGGTTGGTATTATGCATTGCAGAGACTCTTGATGTCCAAACTCCTTTCAAAAAACGTTAAACTGGAAATATATAAAACTATTTTTCTACCAGTTATATTATATTATATTATATATGCGAAACATGGACTCTTACTTTAAGGGAAGAAAGGAGATTACAACTACTAGAGAATAAAGTGCTTAGGACAATTTTTGAACCAAAGAGAGATGATCAAACAGGTGAATGGAGAAGACTACATAACAATGAACTACCTGGTCTTTATAGGAAGCCAGATATAACAAGAACAGTTAAGTCTCGTAGACTGCGATGGGCAGGACATGTGACACGTATGGGGAATGAAAGAAATGCATGGAAGCTTCTTGTAGGAAAGCCAGAGGGAAAACTCCCAGTTGGTAAACCAAGAATGAGGTGGGAGAATAACATTAACTATGATTTGAAGGAAGTAGATTATACAGGGAGTGATTAGAAAGCATTAGCTCAGGATAGGGAAGTATGGAGAGTTTATGTCCGCGTGGCCATGAACCTATGGGTTCGATAGTGACAGTGAGTAAGTAAGTAGTATAATTTGTTATAACAGCATTTTGTGTTTTGGAATAAAATAATTTTATTCACTGAAATTACAAAATTTAAACACTATTTTAGAAATAGTGGTATGATTATGGTTCATTAAATAATACCTGTTGTGCTATGTATCATCCCTCAATTGTCATTATACACATTTATTGAAATGAATTCAACTCCTCCATTGCTTGGATCATATTGTAAAGCATATTTTATTTATTTAACATCCATTAGAGCATCGCAGATGCTTTAGGACGTGTCCACATTATAAACAGGAACATAAAATATAACACATACATACATAAATACATAATAAAATCAATTTACATCGCAACTAAAATACACAAAAATAGGTGCCAAATTTAATATGGAAATATCAATTAACAAAACTAAAATTATGGCATTTCATGGGAAGGACCCCATACAAAGTAAAATCTGTCTCCAGAATAAAATTTTAGAGAGATCTAATCAATGCAAATATCTTGGATATTATCTCTCTATCTGGGATGAAAAGGATATCCCTGAAAAAGTTACTAGTTATAATAAAAGTTTAGGAATTATTAATCAAGTTATGAAACCATCCCTTGTACAAAAAACACCAGATTACGTTTATGTAACACTTTGGCTAGACCAGTGTTGACCTATGGTAGTGAAGCATGGACACTAAAAAAACAACATGAAAGCAGAATAACGGCTTGTGAAATGAGATTTATGCGCAGAACAGCGGGTTACACCAGATGGGATCGGAAAAGGAACACCGATATCTTAAAAGAATTGAAGACTACGCCAATTTTGGAATATATTAAACAGTACCAACTAAATTGGAAACACCATCTTGAAAGAATGAATTCAAATCGGATCCCCAAAGCTGTTTATAATTATATACCAAGAGGACGAACATCACTGGGCCGTCCTATGAAACGCTGGAGGGAAAATTTTCTATAGGATCGTAACAGGCCTTGGCCTAATACTTGGAAGGAAGAAGAAGAAGACTAAAATACACCATAATATCAAGGCTGAGCACTTTCACAGGAAAGGATAGCAATACAATTACAATCAAATATTACAATTTTAAATTTAGGTATTCACCCACACTTAAAGGAACATAAGGCAATAAAATATTCTTTACAGCAAGTTAAAATTGTCTGTCCGTAAAAAGTTTAACATTGGAAGGGAGATGATTATATAGATTAATACCTCTATGTGATAGGCTGTTAATACTTCTGGTAAGCCTGTGACAATTTAGGTGTATATTATTACATATTCTAGTGCTATGTGCATGTAAATCTGAATTTATTTTGAAGAATTTTAAATTTTTATGAATAAAGCAAACTGATTCTAAAATGTAAATACAAGGAACAGGTAATATTTTGAGTTCTTTGAAGAGTTTCTTACTTTCTGTTCGGATTGGTGCTTCTTTAATGATTTTAATAATTATTTTTTGTAATTTGAGTAGATTTTGGTGATGATCACCATAGTATCATACCATATGTTAACTGTGAATGTATGTATCCAAAATATACAGTTTTTAATACTTCCTCTGGTAATATTCTAGTGAGGACGCGAATCGCATAGCATAATTGGTTAAGTTTTTTCAGATAAGTATTGTTAATGGCATTCCCTTGACAAATTGGAATCAATCCATACACCTAAAAATTTGGCACAATTTGCTTATTTTATTAAGGTGTCATTAAACATATTGTTGATGGGATTTTTCAGATTTTGATTGAAATATATGTACACTGTTTTGTTTACGTTTAGTTTGAGTTTATTGTTTATTAGCCATTGTTCTAGATTTGTTGATGTTTTATCAATCTTCAGTTGTAGATCATTATTATCATCACTGAGTATGATGTTAGTGTCATCTGCAAATAATATAGTTTTGGCTTCAGGCATAATTATGGGAAGGTCATTAATATATATAAGAAAAAGGATTGGACCCAGAATTGATCCTTGGGGTACCCCATGCTCCATAGATGTTGAATTTGATTGGATATTGTTAATTTCAACTATTTGTGTTTTGTTACTTAAATATGATATAAACCATTTTTCTGCCAGTCCCCTAATACCAGATGTATTTAGTTTTCTGATTAAAATTTCATGGTTAACCATGCCAAATGCTTTACTAAGATCTAGAAAAAGCCCTATTGTTTGTTCTCTATTATCTTTAGCTTTGAATATTGATTCTGTAAATGATTGTATAGCATTGTTGATTCCTGTACCTTTACGAAACCCAATATTGAGAACCAGAAAGCACATGATTAGATTCCAGGATATAATTGTATTTCTGCTAAATGTTTAGTTCCATCATGTGACTGGTCTGTTTCACTTTCAATTCCGCTCTTTCTAAGAGAAAAAAATCAAATTTTCCAACATTTTCATGTCTATGTTAATTAGTTTTCTTGACAGTAGGACTGATTTTTGTACCTGTATTATTTCTTAGAAAGGGGAAATATTTGAAAAAATAATTCTTATATTTAGAACTCATAATGAAGATGGAAATAGGGTTAAACAGGGTGTTGCAGTAAAAGAGACAGAAGCTGACAAAAGAATACACTAAGACATCTTCTTTGTCGATAACATACCAGGCTACAAGTATCCTGAGAGTGAAATTAGGCAGATAGCTCAAAACAAATATGGCAGACAAGATCGTCACTATGTTTGCAACAGTTCTCCTGTTTTTCATTCTTATGTTGTCATTAACAATTCCAGGCATGTTTTTAATACTTTGTCTAAGGTATCGTGAAGTCATTGTGTTCAAGGCACATATCACAACAGCTGGTAAGAAATAATGCACAATGAATTGGTAGATCCAAACTTTTTTTATATATTCTTCATTACCGGGTGGACAGTAGAGACATCTGGTGTGCACAGAAGCGTTATAATAAGCAGGGATTGAGAGAGTGATACCAGAGACCCACGTCATCGCAAGTAACCACCATACAGGATAATCACTCTTGCAAGCCTTCTTCAGATCTTTGGAAATTTGAGCAACATGAAATCTTTCAACACTTAATGCAACAATTGAAAATATATTTGCAACTAAAGTTACGTCTTTGAGAAACATGAACATTTTACATGTAAGCACCCCCAGTTCCCAGTTGACATGTAAAGTGTTCCAGTAACTTAGGGGTAGATTTAATATAAGTGATAAAGTGTCTGTTACAGATAAATGTATTATACAAGAATTGTGTTTTGTGCGCATGTCTGAGTTCCAGAGGGACACGAACAAAAGAAAACCATTGAAGACTACTCCTGACGTTGTTATAACAACTAGAATAATAGGTTCAATGTATTGTTTCAAATACAACATGTCACCTTTATTTATTTTTGGGTTAAGAGGTAGATTACTGGGTTGACTGGTTCTGTTACACTTCAGATTGTTCAAATCAGAACCAAGATTTTCTGTTGTGGATTTGAGTTCAACATGGTTATCATCAAACCATAACCAAGTTGCATAATCATCACAGTTCAGTTCATTTGTGGAAGTATAAATATTTGCTAGTTTTAATTGTTTTAGTGGAAGAAGTGAACTAACTGTCAGTATTGAAATGCTGCGTATGCTTAATGCCAGTTCAGAAATAATTGGAGTACATTCAAATGTATTGTTAGGAACTTTGGCTACATTACATGTTACCATGTTAAGTCTTGTAAGGGATGGTGTCAACAGAAAATTCTTGTCTAGGGTCAACATCTTATTCCATTCTAGATTTAATGTTTGTAAGTTTTTGCAGGATATAAAAGCGTGCTGGTGAATATTTTGTATTTCGTTATGAGATAAATCTAAACGTTGCAATGTCTTGAGAGCATGAGTGTCGTTGCAATATGGCGATGGTTCAGATACATTTTTTACACGATAATTTAAAATATTCTACACACTCAGCGCCGAACACTCCAGGAATTATTTCCTTTATTCCATTCCAACTCAAGTCTATTTCTATTATATTATGTAAGCCTTCAAACATGGCTTTGGTAAGAGATATATTTCCATTACGACTAAGTACAAGTATTTCCAAGTTGCCAAGTCCGAGGAACGTGCCTGCTTCAAATGTTGTAGTTATATTTTTATTCATTTTTGGCAGTCTAGTTTTGTTTTGACTGCTAACAGTCCACGTTGGTATAGTTACAATGCCATCGTTAAAATGGAATTCAAGCACCTTTAAGTTGTTCAGACCAATAAATGTACCTGAAGCTATAGCTACACGTTGGATATGAGACATTTTTATATACATCATTGATTTTAATTGTGTGAATGCATTTGTATGTATCTCTAACATTTTAGAATCCATTATAAACAATGATTGTATATTTGGAAATCGGAACGAGCTATTTGCTTTAAAATTCACTGAATTACAGTTGCTAATATCAAGGTGTGAAATCTGAAGATCGGAAAGACTTGCAAGTGTTTCAAATGAATTTAATCCAGTTATTTTTATATTAAGGTATGTAAAATTTAGCATATTTTCTAATAACTCATAAACTTGCTTCTGTAGGATTGGGATTTCCCCTTTTATAAGCAAATATAACTCATGTATTGTATGGTGACCTTGAACTGACTTTACATTTGCTCTGATATGTATGTCACCAAATGTTGCCATGATTACACAAGTTACTCTCTGCAAAGCGAATTCGTAGTTGATAGATGGATAATATACATCTTCTAACCTGTGTGTAATATTTTTTGAAAATATTTGAATGGACCATACTTCAGGGAATGCTCCTGCTTCTACGCTAAATTTAAACACAGACAAGTGTACAACTGATAGTGTTTTCAACCTGGACAAAGTGTTATTTTTCAATGTTATTATTTTTTTATTGTTATAATCCACAAAGAATCTTATAATTTTTATTTGACTTAAACTGTTAAAAGCATCTGGATCTATTTGCTCTATAATAGAAGCTCTAATAAACAATTCTTTTAAACTGGTTAATGATTCGAAAATGCCATCGTGCATGGTAGTTAGTTTGCTGTATTCCAAACTCAAGCTTTCCAAAGATTCAAGACCCTTAAACGCATTCTTTTCTATTATCGATATATTGGTATAATCTAATTTTAGAACTTTCAAGGATTGCAGACATCTGAACGTACCGGATCTTATCGAAGTAAGCTTATTGTGTGATAGTTCCAGATACTTCAGGGCTGTCAAATTTTCAAGAGCACCGATTTCTATATTATTTAATGCGTTTGTATAAGTGATCTGTAAATTTGTTAACTTCTCTAAACCGTTGAAAATATTAGTTAATTCTACAAGTGGAATAAAAGACAGTTTTAGATCTCTAACTCTAGTTGTGCCCACAAATGCATCTTTAGCGATAGATGTTGATGTTGAACCTGATATAGACATTTTAGTAAATGAACAGAGTTGTTGAAATGCTCCAAAATTATGTGAAGGGAAACGACTAAATTTATTGTTTATGTCTAATACACCTGGTGCTTTCATTGCCTTACATTTGGAATTGTTTTTCATGGCGTAAAATACATTTGCTGGGAGAGGTGGTACACGGTTTTCTTCTAGATACAGATATCTCATATTAACAAGATCCAAAAATGCTCCATCGTGCAAATATGTTATTTTATTTTGTTTTAAGTTTAAATAGTGGAGATTATGAAGATATTTGAAAGTGTCAGCGTGTAACCTATTTATGTTGTTGTTTGTGATGATCAGTTTCTTTAAGAGATTCATGTATTTAAATGAACCTGGTTCAATTTGTTGTAATTGAACTGAGTTCAGCTCAAGGTGTGTCAGGTTGTTTAACCTGGTTCTAGATACCATGGAAGTATTGAGTTTTTTAATGTCGTCGTAGTGGATGCTCAGTGACAGTGTGGTGGCGGCTAGGTGTAGTGGCAGTGTTTGCAGCCGGGAGTATCTGCACCAAGTTTTGTAATTACTACAGCGACATTTTGTTGGACACTCGAGTGCTCCAGTTGGTGAGAACGCCAGGATCACAACCAGTGTTAACAACATAACCTACAACACACAATCACATCCATTTTAATAAATAACTGTAATACAGACGAGGTTAGGAGAGAACTCCAAAAGATTGGGATGGTTTGGGTGTGGAAGAAAAGGGACTGAAAATCGCAAGAATGTGTGGACAAAAATTAGAAGGAGGTACTTAGATATAAACGGACAACATATTTTGGCCGAATGTGCGGGAAAAAGATCACTGTTTTTACAACAAAATTAGAAGGAGGTACTTAGATATAAACGGACAACATATTTTGGCCGAATGTGCGGGAAAAAGATCACTGTTTTTACAAAGAGACCTAAAACAAGTTTGGGGAAAATAATCTTATATAATCAGTCTAGGATTTAAAGAGAGATCAGGGCTTGCTTGGTTCAGGCTAGGGACATGGAAATTTTTAAAATTAGCGACGATCACGATATGCGAATATGTCCAATGTGCGGGAGCTTTGAGGACGAGATACATACACTAGGAAAACGTAACGTTTTGGAATATTGGAGACGTCCGTTATTACCGGAAAGATTTCTAGGTTCAAATCGTGAAATATTGTCTGCTACGAGTTACTGGTAAACACAGAAAATTGGAAAAACGTGAGTAGACTTCTGGACAAAACGCGGAAAATAAGAACAACACGTATTTAGGAATAAATAAATATGTTAACAAATTGCAATACCATTAATTCTTAATAATTCTACATAACTAAGTTAATGTATAATGTAATTGTATTGTTATCTAATTGTAATATTATTGTGTTTTCTTTTTTTGTTTTAAGTATATTATTACCAAACATCAACTTATTGTAACTTACTGTCAAGAGCACGTACGGCGTACTGCTCGTGCGACCCATATTTGTAAATAACATTATATGTATCTTACTTTTAGTCTAATAAAGTCCTTATGTGTGTGTGTATATATAATTGTATATAGTAAAAACATGCAAAACTCCGCCATGGCCGGTCCCAAGCCCGGATGAGAAAGGAGGAGGGGGAGGAGTAACAACCTCGTAAAAAAAACCAGGGTTCAGTTGGCTCCGACTGATAGTACTCTGTAAGGGCCCCTAGTCAGGGTTACGGTGAAGACCTCAACGGCAGATTCGGCGCAGAAGGAGTCCTTCATCACGGCGGGTCTGGCGGAAGTGGCAACCCTCTAGATGGGGTTAGTACATCCAGAAGCTGGACCTAAAGCTTTGAGGTGGCAGCCCCACCAATGGTCTACTCTGCATAGCGTTGGTACCGCGATCAGAGGAAAACATATTACTCGTATTCTTCACAATGGAAACTCGGACGGACTTAACCAAAGACGACCTCAGCGCGGAACAGGCAACTCTTGCCTAAACCAGGAAGTGAAGAAGAAAAAACTGCAAACTCTGCAAAATTTCAAACTATCACGATCCCGTCAATGGACTGCGTGTGTAAGCTCTGTGATAGGCCATGTGCTAGATACCATTTCAATGTCTGTTTAAAGAGAACACAATCGTTGCTGGTTGCTGTACAGCAGGGACCAAATCTAATGCACATTTGTGCGCACTTCTTCCTATTATTATTAGAATATAAATTGCACTATTAGTTTTTTAAAATATTTGTACTAGTAGTGAGTCCTTGTGTCTCTCAGGCGTTCTCCCTCTACCGGGGAGAATTTCAACCACTTGTTCTCAGACAGATGTCATTGAGAGGACCGGGGTTAGCGTTCTGCCTCTTAGGAAACCAATGTAGTTCTAGGTTGGGAACATTCGGTGAATTTTGTACAGAGGCCTTTTTATTCAGGTTTGTCGTTTTTTACTGATTTTAATAAATTTGTGACAAATGTCATATTCAAGACATAACCAAATGTATTATAGATAGACGAAAATATTGGAAGGGTCATATAGAAGGAATGGAAGACAACAAGAGATGGATAGACAGTGAATGCACATCCAATACGTCTTCCTCCGACGAGTGATTTTGGAAATAAACAGGAAGAAAATTCTACAAATTAAGTTCAAGAAGAAGAAGATTCCGAGTTTTGTTGTGAAATATCGAAAATAGCGATCGTTAGAGCGATTTTTAAAATTTAGTTTCAGGTGAACTCCTACACCTACTGATTTTAGAACAAATAGATAATTGACTAAACACTCGCCGCATGTGAAAATCTATTATACAAATTTTCACGAAGATCGGTTTAAGAGTTTAGAAGTTTATAAAGGACAAACAGACACGCATAAATTCGTGTATATATCATCATCATCATCATCATCATCATCATCATCATCATCATCATCATCATCGTCATCATCATCCGGTATCATGGCAGCTGCCGCCGTCTTCCGGAAACCAAACGCCATTCCTCTCTCTCCATCCATTCATCGTCTTCCATTCCTCTGATATTCATAGCTGCTTGTACCTCTTCTATCCAAGTTTTCTTCGGTCTTTCTCTCTTCCTCCTTTCCATTGGGATCCATTCCATAACAATTTTTGGCAATCTTTGCTCTGGCATTCTTTTGACATGGACATGCCACTGCAATATTTTCTTTTCTATAATGTCTATGATGTCCGGCTCCCCTTGTACACCCATAATTTCCCTTATTTCTTTATTTCGTATTCTATCCATTCTATATTTTCCAGCTGATCTTCTTAAAACATCTATTTCTGTACTTAAAATTCTTTTCATTTCCCTGGTAGAAATTTGCCAGTTAATATATATATATATATATATATATATATATATATATATATATATATCTAGCTGGCTCGCCGAACGTCGTATCGCCTTTAAATATTTTTACGTTCATTTTTCCGATCTTTTTAATAGTTATCTGCTATTCGGGGCGGAAACAAATCCAACAAATCAAAGATCATAAAAATCGGTCCAGCCGTTCTTGAGTTATAAATAGTGTAACTAATCCGACTTTGTTATATATATATATATATATATATATAAGGCCCGGCCACGCGTTGCTGTGGCTAAGGTATACGTTAAATTATGCTGTAGTAAACTAAGTGAGAAATCTAAATCAGAAAGTTTTTGTTTTACACAATTTTTTAGTTCTGGTACGTTAACTACATCCGGTATAAATATGGGTGGTGTTTTATGTGGAAGTGGTTTTGTTGATTGAGATGAATTTATGTTGTCTGCATTCTCAGTATCATCCATAAGTGTATCATAAGGATTATATACATTTATTGATGGAATATTTTGAGGAGGCTTGCTGATTTCATTATACTTTCGTTTTTTTTCTACGAACTTGTTGGCAGTTTGGATTCTCATCATCATCAAGAAGTCTCTGTATAGTAATATCATCTTGTGATATATTATGGTCATCTTGTTTTTCATTTAATTGAGGCATGGAGATTGTTTCTGTAATATTAGGCATATTATTATAACTAACAGACTTACTTACAGTTCTGTTATTCCGTTCCTTAGGACCTTCATATGTTTTTAAATTGACATTCTTCTTAAATGTAAGATTTATGTCACATAGGCCTATACCAATTTGCGGAAATTCACTTGATATCTTATCATTCATGGTCTCTAGAACTGATTCGTCATATTGTTCAATGTCCCTTCTCGGTCCAGTTAAATTTAAATTAAGTTGCTGTCTTTCAGCCAGATTACTTAAAACTAATACTTACACACGAAATTAATATAATTAATAAAATATATTGAAAATAAAATAAACACAAACACACTTAAATTATGAAATAATCAATATTTGTAATTCAATTGAAATTCGCGGTTGCAACAAAAAGCACAGCCACCTAGTTAAATAATAAACCAATTACCTTACACCGTCATCTGTTAGAATCGTATTGAACTCACAGATAATTATAACTCTTTGTTAAATAATAAACAAATAATTTGCAATAAAAATAATGCGACTATAAATTTAGTTATAAACAACCGTAGGTCTCAAGTTGGATCAAACAGCACACAGTGTGCAAAATTTTATTAAAATCGGTTCAGTAATTTAGGATTCCATCGCGGACAAACAACGTGACACGTAATTTATATATATATATGGGGGTAATGAAGAGGAAATAAGAAATAGAAATGATATAGGAAAATTTGCAATTTCTTGTCTCAATGGAATATTGTGGGATAAATATATAAGTAATAAAAATAAAATGAATATATATCATACAATTGTTAAAAACATCATTACTTATGGATCAGGACTTTGGCCATTAACAACAAAAACAAATAAGTACCTTTTGGCAACGGAAATGGATTTTATACGAAGGGCAGCAAGAATTTCAAGAAGATAAAAAAATAGGAACTCAGTTATAAGGGAGAAAATGAAGATTGAAGACACTATTTTAGATTATATTAAAACTCAGCAATTAAGATGGTACGGACATGTCCAGCGAATGGAAGAGGATCGGCTATCAAAATCTGTTTTGGAATGGAAACCTGAGGGATGACGAGGCAGAGGAAGACCTAAAACCTCCTGGAGTCAGGGAATATGTTTATATATGAAGGAGAAACATCTACAACCAGGAGATTGGATGGACCGACAAAATTGGCTATTAGGAATCGGATGATGTCAAAGACATTAATCAACCGATGATCTATGTAGACTAGCTAATACCCTGCGTGCGCTGCTACGTCTAAATACATGAAATGTGTTTTTGTGTTTAGTTGAATAAGTAAAAATAGAAATAATTATACATTTGTATCGTAATTGTTTTTAGATATACCATGCTGATTATATATATATATGGTATGATAAGAAAAATAAATGCCTGGACGGGATTCGAATCCGGATCTCTGAGTCTGTACCTCAGTGTGATATCCATTACACCACCAGGCGAATCCAATTCAAGCATTCATTTTTCTTATATATGTATTATATTCTCCATTATTACTAGATGTCGCGAGAACTCGGTCTTCACTGCCATCTAGTAGCTGACTATAACAAGTAAGCAAATTAAAGAGAACATTTTTACTTTATAGCAGTGACGCTTTATCGATGTTATAATTAAATGTTTAACATTGAGCAATGCAAGCTTAATATGGTATGATAAGAAAAATAAATGCCTGGACGGGGATATATATATATATATATATATATATATATATACATATATACACATCTATAGTAATTCTGCCCGAGGGCAGGTACTTCACAGCAATCATAGCATTTTCATGCTACACTTGTAGCTTAACTAAGGAATTGTAGGTGTGGTTGCTTTCCACACTGGTGAAGGATGATGACGGTGATGATGATGATAAGGATGGTGATGGTGATGATGACCATATGCTTTCGGGGACCGTTTGGGCCTTAAAGTTTTCCTGACATTTGTCTTACAGGCCTCACCCAGAAAAACTGCCCCGACCGGGGATCGAACCCGGGCCCGCTGCGTGACAAGGCAGCACGCTACCTCGAGACCACAGCGGTGCATATATATATATATATATATATATATAGGCACGCCGTAGCGTATTATATATATATATATATATATATATATATATAATATATATATAGGCACGCCGTAGCGTAGTGGTTAAGGCACTGAGCTACAAGTCGGAGGGTCGAGGGTTCAAGTCCCGTTGGGGTCAGGATTTTTAAACTGACCCAAATCCTCTGGCGGCACTATGGCCCTGGGGTCGACTCAGCCTCAAACGGAAATGAGTACCAGACGCTTGTTCTGGGGGTAAAGGCGGCCGTCACGCAGGGCTGACAACCCGGCTGACATAAAGTGCCGATTGTCTAGAAAAAGTGGGAGCCTTAACCTCCTACTACCCCAAGGGTCTCCGGGCCTGTTGTGGGATCACTTTACTTTTACTATATATATATATATATATATATATATATATATATATATATAAGCAATTAAATTGGTACGGGCACGTACGACGAATGCAAGAAGAAAGATTACCCAGGAAAACATTGGAATGGTGTCCACCTGGAAGAAGGAGGAGAGGAAGACCTCGAAACTCGTGGATGCAAGAAATAAGAACTGGAATGAGAGCAAGAGGACTGGAGGACATGGATTGGATGGAGAGAGACGAGTGGAGAAGAAAAATAAAACTTTAGGCACAGAAAGATGTGTAAACATTAAATTCTGTATATAAATAAAACTATATATATATACTTTATATAACATCGGGGCAGCGTAATCCACCTCAGAAGGGGGTTACAATAACGCCATGCCAGGAGAGAATACCAGATTGTCGAAGTGACATCGTGGTGGCATTAAACAAAAATGCAATACGTTTAGCTCTCTAACTATGGGGTGATTGTTACGATATTTTCCGAGGTCATATTTGGAATTACTTACTGTTACTGTGACGTGAAGAAGGTGCAGGTGGATTCACTGATCAGATGTAACTATTACGCCAGTCACTTTTATGCTTTTCACCGCATCCTGGATATTACACTTTTGGACGGATGTACAGGAGACCTGGTTTCTGTCAGTGACTAGCGGAAGACAGTACAGCAAGTCGCGTTGCTATTGTTGTTCACTCCATCAATCTTAGTTTCACTTTTCTTAACTGGATTTTGCTACTTATATCAAATAGCTGCCCAGTTTTGCTCTCTGAGATGAGTGGATCCCATACTCTTAACGTCCCAATATAAGCGGATATAAGCTCTCCATACATCCCTATCCTGAGCTAATGCTTTCCAGGTATTCCTAGTAAAATTCTAATTTGTGGCATTAGGGATATAATAAGTTATTCTAGATTATGAAATTCATGTCTATTTGTTATTTAAGATCTATTTTCTTGGGTTTATCTAGAATTAGATTAGTTTTTTAAGTACCTATTTTCTTATGAATGAATTGATCTATTTTATTGAATGAGAAGTATGTATTATTAATACAATGTATAATTTACTTCCCTCAATTCATGGTTAATTTTATTCTTCCACCTTATTCTTGGTCTACCAACTGGGCGTTTTCCCTTTGGTTTCCGTACAAGCAGCTTCCATGCCCTCTTTCATTCCCCATTCATGCCACACGTCCTGTCCACCGCTATCTACGACTTAACTGTTCTTATTATACCCGGTTTTCTATAAATAACGTGTAGTCTTCTCCATTCGCCTGTCTGTTTACCTCTCTTTGCTGCCAGGGCGGTAGCAATGCTGCCTAATGGGTTACCCATTCCAGAGAGATCGAAGGTGAAAAACCTGACGAAAAAAGTACATTGGTCGAAAGAGTGACGATATTTCTCCGTAAAAATACAACCGTCAAGAAACGCGGACATGCGTTCCACCGGAGTAAAATTTTCCGGAGGTCAAATAGTTCCCCATTCGGTTCTCCAGGCGGACACTTCAGGGAATCCATACCAAAGGCTCAAACACAGGGACATGTTCCTTGGAGCATGGAACGTTAGACACAGAAGTGACATACATTTTCAAAACATACTACTTACGTCAAAACAGTAAGACCGGATGTGGCGGCTTCAAGATCAATGTTTCTGGATTAATGTATAAGATTTCTTCCCTGCAGTTGTACTAGCTCCCCCACCTGGTTTGTTCAGCTCAGAACATAACAGCACTGAGTCATGTAAGAGGTTTGTCTCATATAGTAAGATACAAGTGAGAATTAAAACCCCTCCCCTCTGTGCTATAAAGAATAGCATGTCTCACTACCATCCTATGAGTCTATAGTTCAATTCCCAGTTATACCACTAACTAAAAACTGGCACTATCGAACCCGTACGTTCATGACCGCGCGGACATAAGCTCTCCATACATCCCTATCCTGAGCTAATCCTTCCCAATCATTCCCTGTATAATCTACTTCCCTCAAATCATAGTTAATGTTATTCTCCCACCTCATTCTTGGTCTATCAACTGGGCGTTTTCCCTCTGGCTTTCCTACAAGAAGCTTCCATGCAAGTCTTTCATTCCCCATACGTGCAACATGTCCTGCCCATCGCAGTCTACGAGACTTAACTGTTCTTATTATATCTGGCTTCCTATAAAGACCATGTAGTTCATTGTTATGTAGTCTTCTCCATTCACCTGTCTGTTCATCTCTCTTTGGTCCAAAAATTTTCCTAAGAACTTTATTCTCAAATACTTGTAATCTCCTTTGCTCCCTGAAAGTAAGAGTCCATGTTTCGCATCCATATAATATAACTGGTAGAATAATAGTTTTATTCATACTATTATTATTCTAATTATTATTATTTATTATTATTATTATTATTATTATTATTATTATTATCGTAAGTAGTAGTAGTAGTAGGACTTTATTAGACAAAAAGTAAGATATTTACAATATTATTTACAAATATGGGTCGCACGGGCAGTAAGCCGTACGTGCTGTTGACAGTCCGTTACAATAAAGTAATAATTGGTACTAGTGTAAAGAAAAATAAACAAAAACAGCAGTAACATTACAATTACATAAAGAAAACACAATAATATTACAATTAAGTAATAACACAATAGCAATAACATTACAATTACATAAAGAAAACACAATAATAGTATTACAATTAAATAATAACACAATAGCATTATACACTAAAAACATTAACCTTACAATTACATAAAGAAAACACAATAATATTACAATTAGATAATAACACAATAGCATTATACACTAAAAAAACATTAACATTACAATTACATAAAGAAAAGACATTAATATTACAATTAAATAATAACACAACAGCATTATACACTAATTAATTTATATATAATTGTTAATAATTAATGGTATTGCATTTTGATATCATATATTTATTCATGAATGAGTGTTGTCCTTATTTTTCGCGTTTTGTCCAGAAATTTACCGAGGTTTGTCCAATTTTCTGGATTTACCAATAACTCGTAGCATGCCAATCTTTCCCGATTTGAATTTAGAAATCTTTCCGGTAATAACTGACGTCTCCAATATTCTAAATCATTACATTTTCCTAATATATGTATCTCATCTTCAAATTTCCCGCACATTGGACATATTCGCATATCGTGATCGTCGCTAATTTTTAGAAATTTCCATGCCCCTAGCCTAAACCAAGCAAGCCCTGATCTCTCCTTAAATCCTAGGTTGAGTATATACGATTCTTTTCCCCAGACGTGTTTTAGGTCTCTTTGTAAACACAGTGAGCGTTTTCCTGTACATTCGGCGTAGGTATCTTGTTGATTTACATCTAAGTACCTCCTTCTTATTTTTCTCCACACGTTCTTGCGATTTTCAGTCCCTTTTTCCCATATCCAGCCCATCCCAATCTTTTGGAGTTCTCTCCTAACCTCGTCTGCCCAAAATTTAGCATCTATGTTTTTAATTTGGTGGTCGTAGCAAATTGCTCTAAGCATTGTTTGTTCACCTTGGATTACTCGCAACCAGTATTTGAGTACACGAATTTTACAGTTAATGTCGTCCTGGAATGACCCGAATTCATATAAAATTCCACAGTT
The DNA here is from genome assembly GCA_030220185.1 of Diploptera punctata. Taxonomy (NCBI): domain Eukaryota; kingdom Metazoa; phylum Arthropoda; class Insecta; order Blattodea; family Blaberidae; genus Diploptera; species Diploptera punctata. Next base: position 52,650 of record JASPKZ010007280.1, on the reverse strand, counting down.
AGAAACGGCCTTACTAAGTCCTGTAATATACTTTAGAAAGTGCGTATATACCTTATTTAGTATTTCCGTTCTTTGGAAACCCCAAATCTCACTACTATAGTGCATGACTGGCCTGACCGTAGCTCCATACATTTTTTCTAATGTGCTGACTGGAATATCAGGCACTCGACCCAGAATACCGAGTACACTGTTAAGTTGTCCCCTCCCTTTAAATAATGCTATATCAATGTGTTTTTTTCCACTTTCCGTTCATTTTCAACGTCGTACCAAGATATTCGAAATGTTTCACGTTTTGAAGAACTTGATCTCTGTATTTCCATTCCTCTGTTCTACCATAAACCGTCCCATTTTTAAATGTCATTGTTTTTGTCTTACTAGCATTTACAGTCAATCCCCAATTCCTACAGTATATTTCCAGTAGGTCAAGACCTCTTTGCAATCCCTTGATTGTCTTGGAACAGATAATTAAATCATCTGCATACAACAGGACTGGGATTCTAACATTTCCTATCTCCGGAGCCTCAATTTCTCCTTCTAGCATTACGTCTACAATATCATCAACGAATAGATTAAATAGCGTTGGTGATAAAATGCAACCTTGTCTCACTCCCCGATTGGCTTCACTGCTCTCTGTAATGTGCCCTTGGTCTACTTTTATACAAAATTTAACATATTTATAAATTGACATTAAAGCATGTATCATTTTACGAGACAATCCTTTCCGATTTAATTTTTCCCAAAGTGCGCTTCGGTCCACAGTATCAAATGCCATCTTAAAATCAATGAATGCACAAAATAATTTACCCCCCTTCATTTTCAGATTGTCATCAATTAATGTTCTCAGAACAAATAGGTTGTCCACCGTGGAGTACCCTTCTCTAAAACCTGCCTGATATTTTGAGAGCCTATGTTCTCTTTAGCCCATTGTCTGATTCGTTCGTAAAGTACTTTACAATATATTTTTCCGAACACTGACAAGAGACAAATTCCCCTATAACTTTCTGGTATCTGTGCCCCACCTTTCCCTTTGTAGAGCGGTTGGATGACACCTGTCGCCCAGGCTTCCGGATAATCTCCTCCATTAAAAAGTTTGTTGAACGCAGTTTTCAAAACGTCTAATAATTTATTGGATGATATCATATTTTTCAAGAATTCCCCTGGTATCCCATCAATTCCAGGTGCTTTACCATTCTTTAAACATTTAATGGAAGAAACCACTTCATTTTTCGAAATATCCTGATCCAGTAATTGAATATGAATTGGGTCAGGGATATCAACTATATTTCTTTGATTATATCTTAACCTCTCATTTCCCAGCACCCTATCAAAGTAACTTCTCCATTCCCCGGGCGTTATTCTTGTCCGATTTATGGACTTTACTTTGAGTTCCCTTATCGCTTTCCATATGTCCGCAATGTTCCCACTTTCAGTCGCGACTCTCATTTCTTCGGATTTCTTATTTTGCCATGCTAGTTTTGTTTCTGCCAATAAGTCTTTATATTCCTTTCTCTCTTGCGCATAATTTTTTCTGCTTTCATCTGTGCTTTCTTTTCTAAACTTTAAAAGACTACTTTCGACAAATTTCTTCTTCTTTCTACATGCATTATTGTACCACCCTTTGTCCTTCTGGTTCATTGCGTATTTAACCTTGAATTTTTCCCCTGCTTTTTGAAAACATTCTGTCAAAGTTTTAATAATTTCCTCCCCGCTAAGATCATTTAATTGCAGATCCTGTATTAGCGTTTCCAAACTCCTGTTAAATTCTTCTCTCAGATCCTCGATCCACCTGAAACGGATAATTGGCCGCAATATTGTTGCCACCCCTCATCATTAACTGTCTCACTAATACCTTTCATATTTAAAATAAGTTTGTTTGGGAAGTGGTGTGATTCGATTCTGGAAACTATACAGAAATTACTTAGGACTGGAATCATGTCTTGTGTGCATATTGAATAATCGATTACGCTACTTCCATTTTTATTAATAAATGTCAGTTCTCCATTTTTATCTTCCCTATATTTCCCATTCAGAATTTCAAGTTCAAATGCATCGCAAAAAGCTAACAATTGGTTTCCTTCTGAATTTAAAATCTTGTCTTTGCTTCTCCTACCCTCACCTCGTTGTTTCATTATCATCCGATTTTATAGTGATATTTTCCTCCCCAATCCTACAGTTAAAGTCCCCTAAAATTATTATTCCCGCTTCCGGAAACCTATCTTTTATTTCTGCCAACGAGTCAGACAATTCAACGAAAAAATTTGGTTTGGCATACCTGGAATTTAGTGGTTGGCGATAAATAGACAACAGACACATTTCTGCTCTTTCTGTATGGTAATATATACAAATTGCCTCTTTTAAAGTAATATTTACCTTTTTAATATATGGGTCTAAGTTAGCTTTATATAAAATGGCAACACCGCCTGGATAGTATCATTATTGTTATTATCGTATAAAATGTTGTTTGTACATGAAATTTACATTGCTACATTTAATGTATCTTTAACTGTTTATAATTAGTATAGTGTATATCTATATTTGTCAAATATTTATTTGTATTTGTGCTGGTTGAGTGGAAGAGAAGGCCTTATAACCTTAACTCTGCCAGAATAAATAAAACATTATATACATAACAATGAACTACATGGTCTTTATAGGAAGCCGGATATAATAAGAATAGTTAAGTCTCGTAGACTGCGATGGGCAGGACATGTTGCACGTATGGGGAATGAAAGACTTGCATGGAAGCTTCTTGTAGGAAAGCCAGAGGGAAAACGCCCAGTTGGTAGACCAAGAATGAGGTGGGAGAATAACTTTAACTATGATTTGAGAGAAGTAGATTACACAGGAAATGATTGGTAAGAATTAGCTCGGGATAGGGATGTATGGAGAGCTTACGTCCGCGCGGTCATGAACCTACGGGTTCGATAGTGCCAGTGAGTAAGTAATTATTATATTATTATTATTATTATTATTATTATTATTATTATCATTATTATTATTATTATTATTATTATTATTATATTATTATTATTATTATTATTATCGTAAGTATTATTATTATTATTATTATTATTATTATTATTATCGTGTAAAATGTTGTTTGTACATGACATTTACATTGCTACATTTATTGTATCTTTAACTGTTTATAATTAGTATAGTGTATATCTATATTTGTCAAATATTTATTTGTAATTGTGCTGGTTGAGTGGAAGAGAAGGCCTTATGGCCTTAACTCTGCCAGAATAAATAAAACATTATATTATATATGTCCACCGCTGTGGTCTCGAGGTAGCGTGCTGCCTTGTCACGCAGCGGGCCCGGGTTCGATCGCCAGTCGGGTCAGTTTTTTTGGGTGAGGTTTTTATCGGGGTTTTTCCTCACCTGTAAGACAAATGTCAGGAAAACTTTAAGGCCCAAACGGTCCCCGAAATCACATGGCCATCATCATCATCCTTATCATCATCACTATCATCCTTCACCGGTGTGGAAAGCAACGGGAAGCTACCACACCTACACAATTCCCTAGTAAAGCTGCAAGCATAGCATGAAAGTGCTGTGATTGCAGCGAAGGACCTGCCTTCGGGCAGAATTACTATGGATGGATATTATATATTATATAGAGCATATTGGCCCCAAATACCTTCTCGCTATCGTCTAGTAATAGGCCTACTATATCGTCAGTATGAACAACTTATTAATGCCATTGAAAACACAGTAGTGGAGTCCACAATAAGAGTGCAAAGTTGCTAAGCGATGGTTCAGTTATAAATTTCTTTCAAAATTAATGTATCTCAACATGTTAAAAGATAATACTTTGGCTAAAGACGTAGAAGTGAGAAACAGATTTGAAGTATGGATGCAAAAGAAGGAGGTGGAGGAGGAACATAGAAGAAAACACGTGGAATGGAGGACAGGAAAACCTGTGAGGCAGCAAATCGATGAAGAACTCGAAGAAGAGTTTCAGTTCTATCTTCGTTTTGTCAGCTCTTTGGTCCGCTACATCCACAATGTTAAAGGTACGGCTAACTTCTAACCCGCAGGTTCATGGCCGCATGAACATAATCTCTGCATGCATCCCTATCATGAGATAATTTTCTCCAATCATCTTTTAACAGTTCCATCCATAGTAATTCTGCCCGAAGGCAGGTCCTTCACTGCAATCATAGCATTTTCATGCTATGATTACAGCTTTACTAGGGAATTGTGTAGGTGTGGTAGCTTCCCGTTGCTTTCCACACCGGTGAAGGATGATGATGATAATGATAATGGTAAGGATGATAATGATAAGGATGATGGCCATATGATTTCCGGGACCGTTTGGGCCTTAAAGTTTTCCTGACATTTGTCTTACAGGTGAGGATAAAACCCCAAGATAAAAACCTCACCCAGAGAAACTGCCCCGACCGGGGATCGAATCCGGGCCCGCTGCGTGACAAGGCAGCACGCTACCTCGTTTTAACAGTTAATAAATTGAATTATTTATGAAAATAATATTAAGATTAACAAATATTTTCTTTTGTTTTAAATATTGTATAATCGTAAAATTATATATCTCATCATCATCATCATGAACAAATTCGTTTTAGGCCATGTGGCCTGTACGGTAAACCTAGCGAAGATGGTCTTGATCTTTCCACCGATGTTTTGGTCTTCCTTGGTCCCTATGTCCAGTTGGGGTATATTGGAATGCCAATTTTGGAAGTCTATTTCTTGCCATTCTCCTCAGATGATTTTTCCATTCTTGTTGGTATCTTTGTATATCTTCATTTTAAACTTGTTACTCCAAGTTTTCCTCTGATAATAGTGTTCCTTTGGTGATCCAGTCTATTAACTCCTAACAATGATCGTAAGAAGCGCATTTGGCTTACTTGAAGTTTATGAGAGTTTCTTTTATTTAAAATCCAAATTTCACTTCCGTATTTTAGAGCAGCTTTTGATGTGATGTTATGTAATCTTAGTTTTGTCTCTGTTAGTTTTTCTATCTCTCATAATTTTCATTTGTTTTTATATACACTAGACAGGGACAATTTAATATGTCTTGCTTGTATACATTTTATTATCAGTTTTAGTCTTAATTTTAACTAACATTAACTGGTTGCATTATAGATCGTAATATAATAGATATTATCTTTTTGATCAAATTTTTATTTAGTATTTAATATTAGAGTTAATTGAGATTGATATATTCTGATGTAATATATGTTTGTCCTAGTGAGTGGAAGAGAAGGCCACATGGCCTTAACTCCACCAGGCTAAATAAATCTAATCTAATCTAATATATAGAAATCAATGTTTGTTTGTTTGTTTGTTTGTTCGTATTCTATGCGCGGCCATACGGTTGATCCAATTTTGATGGGGCTTTTTACAAAATGTTCAGGAGATTCCCGGGATGAACATAGGCTATAAGATAGTTGTGATACTGAACTCCTATATCCTTAAAAATCGCCCTTTGTAGTGGAAAATGTGAAAAAAGTAGCTCTTTGGAGATTTAAATGGCGTATGCAGCCTAAACCATAACAAATACACAACATTAATATACACAGAATTGAATATCTCAAAAAGCTCTACAAAAAAGTCCGCGACAGCATATTTTTCTCTCTTACGGATAACTCTCAGTAACCATTTTTGTCTTTCATTGATGCCAAGAAGATCGAGACAAGTACGTAGATTCCTGTGCAAGCATAGCAGCACATGGCGGGTATTCTTTTACGGATAACTCACAATAACGAATTTTGTTTTTAGCTCATTTATGCCAAGAAGATCAAGATAAGTAGATTCCCGGGTAGCACCGAGTAATCAGCACGGGGAATCTTAAAATAATTACGATATGCATTTATAATAATTTTTCATTTTGCTTATTCAACTAATCATAAGAATAAAATTTTTTTTTTTTGTTTTTCATCTCATTTATGCCAAGAAGATCGGGATAAGTAGATTCCCGGACAACGCCGGGTAAACAGCACGGGGTATCTAAAAAAATACGATATACATCTTTTGCTTTACTTATTTAACTAACCATAAAACACATTAATTTTCGTATTTCAGCTCATTTATATCAAGAAGATCGAGATAAGTAGGATTCCCGGGCAACGCCGGGTAATCTGCAACGGGGTATCTAAAAGACATAAATTTATAATTATTTTTCCTTTTACTTATTCAACTAAACATAAAAGTACATTGATTTTAATTTATTTAGGCGTAGCAGCGCACCCTCCCATATAATTTACCTCACTCAAGTCATTGTTAATGTTATTCACCCACCTCGGTCTTGGACTACCTACTGGGTGTTTTCCTTAGGTGTTCGTGTCGAGCCCGGGCCTGTTAGGAAGCAGTCATGCTACTAATGGAGCCAGCAATCTAATGTTAGAAATTGTGACAATTTATGTTATATTGTTGACATTTGTTGCAGAGAGAAGATCTGTTTCCAAATGGATAATGAAATTGAAGAACACAAAAAAACAGTTGCCTCTCAGAGTGGATTATATCAAGCTGCTCCTCTTTTGTTTGCAGAGGCGGCACCTCTACTCCATGTTTGCCAATCCGCCTCCACGAGTCCAACATTTACCTTTTTTCCCCAAAGGTCTCAATGTAAGTATAAATTCCGTGTCTGGATTCATTTGAAAGGGGGGTAAATTTTACTCATCCCCAGGAAAAACCAGATAAGCCAATTTTATTAATTAAAATAAATTCTTAATGGATATTGTTCTTTATACCGCTTTATATGGCAGTAAATCCTTCATTCATTTTTTTTTATTATTTAGGGCCAGTTTCACCAACCGAGGTAACTGTATTACGCCAGTTTTCTCCATATATAATGCATAGCTTAAACTGGCGTAACACAGTCACCTCTGTTGGTAAAACCGACCCTTAGTCCGGTTTCAACGTTTTCACATCTTCTGAGCAGTACAATAAAATCACTCACATAACATCTAATACATCGATTCCCAACCTTTTTCGACTCGCGAACCGCTTCCACAACGATCTGAGTTGGGTGAACCACTGACTTTTAAATATACATAGAGTAGACGTGCATAAAATTTAATTCCAAGCAAAAGGTTTAATAACCTTAAATTAACTTTTATAAGATTCATGATGTGAGAAAGGAGATAAAACTGATTGCAACAACTACAGGGGCATCTCATTACTTTCAACTTCGTACAAAATTCTAACAAATATATTAGTCAGCAGACTTACTCCCTATATTGATGACATTCTAGGAGATCATCAATGTGCATTTAGAAGAAACAGGTCTACAACAGATCAGATTTTTAGTATAAGACAGATTTTAGAAAAGAAATGGGAATATAATGGTACTGTACATCAACTATATGTAGACTTCAAAAAAGCATATGATTCAATTAAGAGGGAGAAGTTATATAGAATCCTGCTGGAGTTTCGGAATTCCTAAAAAGTTGGTTAGACTTATACGAATGTGTCTAAATGGCTCAAAGAGTAGGGTGCGTGTAGGCAAACAGTTTTCAGACACTTTTGAAATCCAGAATGGGTTGAAGCAAGGAGATGCACTATCTCCTCTACTATTTAATTTTGTACTAGAGCATGCCATTAAATCTTTAGAGAATGAGGAAGGCTTACAACTCAATGGTATTAATAAGCTGTTAGTTTATGCTGATGTTGTAGTACTACTGGCCGATAGCGAGGAGATACTAAAGGCCAACACGCACACACTATTGAGTAACACTAAGAAATTAGGACTGGAAGTAAATATCAGTAAAACTAAATATATGGTCACACGTAGAAATTCAGTATATAATGGAAATGGACAGCTAATGACAAATGAGGGAAATTTTCAGGAAGTGGCTGAATTCAAATACCTAGGAACAATAATCACAAATAGGAATGAGATGCACAAAGAAATTAAACATAGGCTCAATTCTGGAAATGCTTGCTATTATGCATTGCAGAGACTTTTGATGTCCCAACTCCTTTCAAAAAACGTTAAGCTGAAAATATATAAAAACTATTATTTCTACCAGTTATATTATATGGGTGCGAAACATGGACTCTTACTTTAAGGGAGGAAAGGAGATTACGAGTATTTGAGAATAAAGTTCTTAGGAAAATTTTTGGACCAAAGAGAGATGAACAGACAGGTGAATGGAGAAGACTACATAACAATGAACTACATGGTCTTTATAGGAAGCCAGATATAATAAGAACAGTTAAGTCTCGTAGACTGCGATGGGCAGGACATGTTGCACGTATGGGGAATGAAAGACGTGCATGGAAGCTTCTTGTAGGAAAGCCAGAAGGAAAACGCCCAGTTGGTAGACCAAGAATGAGGTGGGAGAACAACATTAACTATGATTTGAGGGAAGTAGATTATACAGGGAATGATTGGAAAACATTAGCTCAGGATAGGGATGTATGGAGAGCTTATGTCCGTGCGGCCATGAACCTACGGGTTCGATAGTGCCAGTGAGTAAGTAAGTAAGTTCCGTTGAGGTATTATTCAAAATTAATATAAAATTATGGAATATTCACCTGAAAGGTCCGTCTCCTCAACTTAATTATCATTTAACTGTAGCGCTTTCGCGACTTGTCCCATCATCGGCAGGATTCAAAACTGGTGTTTCACTGAAGATCTGGTAGAGAGGGGGTTGCATGTTTTGGGTTCGTTTTCGTTTATCAGGCTGTCGTTGTTGTGAGCTGCTTTCATGATTTCCATCTCTTCGAGTACGTTTATCTTCGCTGGATTATTTTCTCTGTGCATTACTGTTAGGGTGTTTTCAATATTTAACATGCGATGTCCTTCATGGATAAGCTATGCAAAACACGTTATCCATGAAGGACATCGCATGTTAAATATTGAAAACACCCTAACAGTAATGCTCAAGGCTGACAACCCGGCTGACATAAAGGGCCGATTGTCTAGAAAAAGTGGCACCCTTAACCTCCTACTACCCCAAGGGCCTCCGGGCCTGTTGTGGGATCACTTTACTTACTATGTGTCAAACTATATTGTAATTACGAGGGCGGATCGGAAAGTAACGCAGAATAATTTTTTTCTGCCTTGGTATTGCAGCTAGAATGTTGAAATTTCACAGAGATATAGTTTGAAGTTTTCACTACAGATGGTATTTTTTTCTCAGGCGCACCTCTTGCGAGAGAAGCTTGAACTATGCAACAAAGATGGCGCGCATGCTACAGTCGTCCACAGGGCGGATCGGAAAGTAACGCAGAATATTTTTTTTAAAAAGTTTAATAGTAAAAAAAAGGGAAAAAAAATCACAAATGAACTTACATCTTTTACCTACTTTTCGACATAGTCACCAACTTTCTCAACACATTTTTCCCATCGTGTTACCAGTTTCAATATGCCCTGTTCGTAGAAGTCCGTTTGGTTGGAGTGTAGCCATCTGCGCACTGCTGATTTCACTTCCACATCTGTCTCAAAGCGTTTGCCGGCCAGGAATCACTAAGGCGAATCACGTGGCGAATCACTAAGGTTCACGCGTCCCTCTTGGAAGAATGTGCACCACCTGGAGACATTGCTACGGTCCATACAATCATCCCCATACACGCCACGCATGTCCCTGTGAATTTCACTGGGTTTATGCCCTTTGGCCCACAAAAATCGAACAACACTTCTCTGTTCCTCACAGGTGGACGACTGTAGCATGCGCGCCATCTTTGTTGCATAGTTCAAGCTTCTCTCGCAAGAGGTGCACCTGAGAAAAAAATACCATCTGTAGTGAAAACGTCAGACTATATCTCTGTGAAATTTCAACATTCTAGCTGCAATACCAAGGCAGAAAAAAATTATTGTGCGTTACTTTCCGATCCGTCCTCTTATGTTGTTTTTTTGTTTCAGTTGAAAGATGTGATGAAGCGTGTGATCGCGGAGGACCATGCAAGAGCAGATCGCGAACCTGGAGACTTCAGCATAACAGCTGAAACTTCAGGAGATATGACGCAGTACGTAGCCGTACAGAAAATCCCACACTATGGCGTACATATATACATGGCCACGTCTGATGATCCTCTTCCTCGGTGGGATAGATTGGATTCAGCTGCAATCCCCTGGGGTGAGCCTCTTGATGTATCTACATCTTTAATGTTGAGCCTTAGGCTCTCCTTTGTTAGGAGTTACTGTAGTTCATGAGGGCTGAAGTGTCTAGAATATTTTAGAAAGGGAAAGAGAGTACTCACCATCTTCTTTCTCACTCATACGCATATCTCTTCTCGGTGACAGCGGTAGGGCAGACACTCCCTGCAGTGAACATAGATCAGTGGTGGCATTCCCTTCTTCTAAAGATTCTTCCTGGCAAGTTTCTATGTCTTCATTTTCATTTTCATCGTCTCGGTATCGCCTAAATTTATTTCAAACCGATCACTAATTTCGTCCATTAAACCGTCTGCCTGCCAATGTGACTCTTCAATCTTTTCAGTGTGTTCACACGCTCTGCAGTCACTTTTAACAGAGCACTCTGAACCAGTCGCCACTGACAAAAATTACCTGACACATAAGTGACTGGACGGAGGTGGGGGGGGGTGGAGTTTTTCTAGCATTCCTAAGTAATTTTACAAGGGTAGCCCATTGTGTTTTGCGAAGGGCGGAAGAACAGTTCTCTAGACAAGGATAGCAGAAATCATGCCAACTTAGTTCTTTTACACTATAGACCAAGTTAATTTAGTTACTATTATTTCTCTACAGATGTCATGAATGGTATCCGGTCAACATACCGACCCAATGAGACATCTAGTGGGCAACTAAGGTATTACTAAGATGAAGAAGTTGATGAATTTTCCTTAGAGGCCTCTTTATTTAGGCTTAACCCATTCACTTCAGGTTTAAATGCTCAATGTATTTTCACAGAAACAGGATTTAAGTTACCGTAAATTATATTGTATATTTCAAGACATTAAAACTATCAAAAAGATAACGGTACTTGATATCACAATAAGGGCGAAGGCATAAAAACACATTCGTCTATTGTTCATAAATGTTTACAAAAGATTACCCTGCCAAGGAATGTACAAAATATTGGAAAATATGAAAAATTTTGGACCAAAGAGTGATGAACAGACAGGTGAATGGAGAAGACTACTAAACAATGAACTACATGATCTTTATAGGAAGCCAGATATAATAAGAACAGTTAAGTCTCATAGACTGCGATGGGCAGGACATGTTGCACGTATGGAGAATGAAATACTTGCATGGAAGCTTCTTGTAGGAAAGCCAGAAGGAAAACGCCCAGTTGGTGGACCAAGAATGAGGTGGGAGAATAACATTAACTATCATTTGAGGGAAGTAGATTTTACAGGGACTGATTGGAAAATATTAGCTCAGGATAGGGATATATGCAAAGATTATGTCCGCGCTGCCATGGACCTACGGGTTCGGTAGTGCCAGTGCCAGGGAGTAAGTAAGTAAGTATATATTGTTTTTCTGTTTCAGATGTGAGAGAGAAATGCGGTTTAGAGAAGAAACAACGAGAGATTGTGACCAAAACGTGCCACGATGCGGTAGAACCGAAACAAGATGTCACAATCAGTTACGAACCAACTGAAAGCTCAGAATCTCCTTCTGATGTGGAGCGTGAACCAGTTATCGAACCACTGCTGCGCAAGAAGCGAGTGAATATCATTCCTCACGCACCCGAACCAACACACACACGTTCTAAAAGGTGAAAACGTATTTTCAGTTTTTATTGCATCATCATTAGGATAACAGCCCGCCTTCACACAATATGGTTCTCTATCTACCATGAGTGATCTTCCTTACTTACTTACATACTCACTGGCACTATCGAACCCGTAGGTTCATGGCCGCGCGGACATAAGCTTTCCATACATTCTTGTCCTAGCTAATGCATTCCAATCATTCCCTGTATAATCTACTTCCCTCAAATCATAATTAATGTTCTTGGTCTACCAACTGGGCGTTTTCCTACAAGAAGCTTCCATGCTAGTCTTTCATTCCCCATTCGTGTCACATGTCCTGCCCATCGCAGTCTACGAGACTTAACTGTTCTTATTATATCTGGCTTTCTATAAAGACCATGTAGTTCATTGTTATGAAGTCTTCTCCATTCACATGTTTGTTCATCTCTCTATGGTCCAAAAATTTTCCTAAGTACTTTATTCTCAAATACTTGTAACCTCCTTTCCTCCCTTAAAGTAAGAGTCCATGTTTCGCACCCATATAATATAACTGGTAGAATAACAGTTTTATATATTTTCAGTTTAACGTTTTTTGAAAGGAGTTGGGACGTCAAGAGTCCCTGCAATTCATAATAGCACGCATTTCCAGAATTGAGCCTATGTTTAATTTCTTTTTGCATCTCATTCCTATTTGTGATTATTGTTCCTAGGTATTTGAATTCAGCCACTTCCTCAAAATTTCCCTCATTTGTCATTAGCCGTCCATTTCCGTTACATAATGTATTTCTACGTGTGACCATATATTTAGTTTTATTGATATTTACTTCCAGCCCTAATTTCTTAGTGTTAATGAGTGATCTTCCACCAATTGCAAATGCAATACAAGGTCACAATTGGTTGATCTCTCCGGATTTACTCACCATTCAAGGGTTTTTACAAAAATCAATTTGGGTATGTTTTATATTTTTGAAAAAGAAAAATTAGTGCTTGAACGGAGAATCGAACTCTGGATCTCTGACTCTGTACGTCAGAATGCAATCCATTACACCATTCAACACCCAATCATCAGCATCATGTTTGAACATATATTCGGTTTTATTGATGTTTAATTCCAGTCCCAATTTCTTAGTGTTACTCAATAGAGTGTGTGTCAGCCCTTAGTATTTCCTCACTCTTGCCTAATAATACTACATCATCACCATAAACAAACAGTTTATTAATACCATTGATTGCAGGGCTCTAAAGATTTGATGGCATGCTTTAGTACAAAATTGAATAGTAGAGGAGATAGTGCATCTCCTTGCTTTAACCCATTGTGCATTTCAGAAGTATCTGAAAACTTTGACTTAGGCTTTCACGGCCGGAGTTATTATGATGATCTTGTAGAAGATTTCCGGGCTGTTAGCCATGGTCTAGAGGCTTGTAGTTCCCCGACGTTTTGCCAGAGACTGAGTCCGGCATCCTCAAGGGTCTCTTGAGTCTGGCAATTTTGTCGACTACCTCCTCATCCTCAAGGGTTGGCTTGAGACTGGCAATTTTATCGATTACTTGCCCTATTTATAAATAGGGCAGGTAGTCGACAAAATTTCCAGTCTCAAGACAACCCTTGAGGATGCTGGACGCAGTCTCTGGCGAAACGTCGGGGAACTACAAGCCTCAAGACCACGGCCAACACCCCAGAAATCTTCTACAAGATTATCCGAAAACTGTTTGCCTACACGCACCCTACTCTTTGTGCCATTTAGACACATTCGTATAAGTCTAACTAATTTTTTTAGGAATTCTGAACTCCAGCAGGATACTATATAACTTCTCCCTCCTAATTGAATCATATGCTTTTTTTTTGAAGTCTACATATAGTTGATGTACAGTACCATTATATTCCCATTTCTTTTCTACAATCTGTCTTATACTAAAAATCTGATCTGTTGTAGACTTGTCCCTTCTAAATCCACATTGATGATCTCCTATTATGTCGTCAATATATGGAGTAAGTCTGCTTACTAATATATTTGTTACAATTTTGTACCAAAAAAGACAGTAAAGAGATGTCCCTGTAGTTGTTACAATCAGTTGAACTCTTTTCTTATAGATTGGTACGTTAATCAATTATTTCCATTCATTTGGAAGAACTCCTTTTTCCCAAATCATAGTAAGCAACCCAAGTATCTTGTAGTAGCTCAGAGCATTTTCATTTTAATCAAACTTACAGCGGGAAAGGAGACTATGAAGTAATTTACAATTTACAAATTGAGTCCATCTCATAAAGGTCCATATTTTCACGATACCAGTTTCAAAGGCTTTTGCTTTCATCATCAGTGAAACTCCAGTTGTCGAAAATTTGCCGTTACCAACATCTTTTGAACTGTCACCTGATACCATTTTTATGAACTTGGAGATTACATTTTGCTTGCCATAAACTTAAAAAATTCATGGATATATAGCTAGATTAAGTGGTTTTGGAAAGAGTATAATAACAAGTAAGTTAAAGAAATCCAAACAACAAAAAATACTTAAAGAATACACCACCGTACAATCTGATTTCAAGGAAGGGAAATAATTCAAGAAAGTTAGTTACAATCCTGAAACACACAAGAAATTAAAAAAAAAAAATTTTCATTAATTCATTTTGAGAATTTTCCTCGTCATTGAGGGCTATCTCCAACCAATCTTAGTAATTAACATGAATAAATGAGTTGGAGAAAATATTTTAACATCTCACCTCACAAAGTTGCGTGTCTTCACGATACCGGTTTCAAAAGTATAGTATTGCTTCCATCTTCAGTCAAATTCCAACTGTCGAAATTTCGTCGTTAACATCATCTTCTGAACTGCCATCTGGTGATTGAAACCGGTATCGTGAAGACACGCAACTTTATGAGATGAGATGTTAAAACATTTTCTCCAACTCATTTATTAATGTAAATACCTCATAGTGTTTCCTCCCACTGTAATTTTAATTAAATTAACACGAGTTTAAAAAATACATAAATGACTACGGACTTACAGACTATCAGTTTGTAACAAATTTCTTGACTTAGACTTTCACGGCCGGAGTTACTATGATGATCTTGTAGAACTGTTCGCCGTGGTCGTGAGGCTTGTAGTTCCCCGACGTTTCGCCAGAGACTGCGTCCGGCATCTTCAAGGGTTGTCTAGAGACCGGCAATTTTGTCGACTACCTGCCCTATTTATACATTTATCCGCGACGTGTTCTCTGCGCGGTCCGTTTCTTTGTAAATTGTATCTGCCTTCTTGTTGGTTAGCATTAGGGTAAGCCCCTACAAGAACAATCTACTAGAACATCAGACAGCAACTTCATTGGTGCAATGGAAGACCCTAATGCTAACCAACCAGAAGGCAGATATAATTTACGAAGTAACGGACCGCGCAGAGAACACGTCGCGCATAAATTTATAAATAGGGCCGGTAGTCGACAAAATTGCCAGTCTCAAGACAACCCTTGAGGATGCCGGACGCAGTCTCTGGCGAAACGTCGGGGAACTACAAGCCTCAAGACCACGGCCAACAGCTCGGAAATCTTCTACAAGATCATTTACAAATTTCTCTTAATTAAAGTTCTCCATCGTTTTCTGTCCCCTATTTAATAAATTTAATATTATATTGGCATCGATTAACAAAATCTAGTCTGGGTAATCTTCTAATAACTTATACAAAAGTTAATATCCCAGATAGAAAAAAATCTGGAATTTATCAAATTAGTTGCAATGACTGCAAGGAAGTATATAGGCTATAGGGAAAACTAAAAGGAATTTAAAGTCTTGTATAAAAGAAAACTTCAGTTATATTGAAAAAGGTGAAATTGAAAAATGGCAATTGCAGCTCATAGTTTGCTAGAGAATCACATAATTGGAAGAGAAACTAAACTTTTAAAATATTTAGAGAAGGCTTTCGAATTAACAGTTTGGAAAAAGATATACATTCAGAAGAACAAATATAGATCCACGAATTTTGAACTTCCCAATGATCAAAATTTAATCTCCAAGTTCATAAAATCGACACCAGATGGTAGTTTGGAAGCTGGTGGTAATGGAAAAATTTGAACAGTTGGAATGTGACTGAAGATGAAGGCAAAGGTCTTCGAAACCGGTATCTTGGAATTTTATAAGGTGAGATATAAAAAAATTTATCCGACTGAATTTATAAAATCTTAAAATCATATCTATGTGTAAATAGATGTTGCAAGCATAGTCGGAAATTAGCAGAGAGAAAGAAAAGTTCAAGAGATCGAAGAAAAACCATTCATACATTACATGAAGAACCAACCAGAGATTTGCAATATCCAATGAGAAAATATGTGGGTTAGTAGACAAAAATCAGTTTGTTTTTATAAATACTAGCTGTCTGGGATAAGAACAGCCAATAAGAATGTTTCATAACATATTCAATAAATGATGCAAATATAAATTTAAATTTTTGGCAAATGATAGTCACTTTTTCAGTTAGAAAATGCAGGACTCACCTCATGTTTGTAGATTTCTTGAAGACCCAAGGTTTCGACACTCTACGTGCCATTGTCAGTTCTTTCTAACTCTTGAATCGGTGGTTGGCGATCTTATAGGTTGATTTCTTCTCCCTTTTTTGGCTCACCAATGAACTTCTAAACAGTTTTTTTTCTTTTTCCCCTGGGAATTTCAAAATTCATTATTTTCTTTCTATTTTTGTGGATGTAAATTTTCTCCCAAAAGGAGAAAAAAAATGATTTGGAAGTCCATTGTTCAGCCAACAGAGGGAGCAGAAATCAACCTACCGATTCTTCCTCTTCTTAAGGGTAAGATAAAAAAATCAGGAATATATCAAATTGAATGTACGGGTTGTGATAGATATATATATATATATATATATATGTGTGTGTGTGTGTGTGTGTGTGTGATAAACAAAAAGAAACCTAAAAATTAGAACCAAAGAACAGATAAGAAATATTAAAAATGGAGAAATAGAAAAATCTGCAGTTGCTGCTCATGTTTGGTCTGAAAAAAATAATATAAATTCGGACACTAAATTATTAAAACAGTTAGGAAATACAAAAGAGCCGACTATTTGGGAAAAAATGTATATTCAGAAGAACAAAAAACAGAGTTATGAATTTTGATATACCGACGGAGCGTGACCTTGTTTGGAGGTTCTTTGACCAACCACAGGATGGAGCTGATATCGACATCCATGTTGTTCAGTATAAATCTAACCAGTCTGGAGAAGCTAACGATAAAACAGAATTGTTTTGAAACATGTCCAAGAACAAATCAACATTAATATTGAGGTAAGATGATCAAACTGAAAATAATTTAATTAAAACATGTCCTTGAGAAATGTACAATTATGAGGCGAGGTGTTAAATTCTACTCATTTATTAATTACTTTAAACTGAAGTTGGTTTCATGAGAAATGTCTGTTTCAGAGCCACGACAACCTCCGTCTCATAAACCTCTCCCACCACAATATTCTGTCGACAGAAGATCAGACAGAGTTTCTAGAAGTCCACAAATGAGCAAGTCACGTCACGTTGTGGAACTTCCCCCACCATCACGATCACCCACCAGACAAAGAAGAGGAAGTAACATGAACCGACCTCCAGAAAGATCAAGATCCGATGAATCAGATTTAGGAGGTACTACCATCATGAGACGTGGGAGAGGCTCCACAACTCTTCAGGTCTATCGACTAGATGAATCCAACGTTTCATCATCCCCTGATACTTCGTCGCCTATCATGACAAGAAAACAAAATGAATCTTCAGGCTATGTCACTGGAACACCACATTCTGAAGACGTTTCTGCAGCAAGTCGAAGGAATACAATTATTCCTAGACGATCCAGCATAGATGCACCAGGGACTGAATTAAAGAGAACAGCAGGAGACATAGAAACAGTGACTCTGATGCCCAGACGACCATCTGTTGATTCTGCTAATGTGAGTAAGATGGCACTGAATCAACAGGGAGACTCTTCTCTAAAAAGAGAAGTGCAAGATGAGGGTGGATTTTTAGTTTACCCTTCAAAATACCACAACCAAAAAAGTTTACGTAATAACAACTCTGTTAATCCACAACGTCAAAATAAGTTGAGTAGTACTAATCAGAATCAAGATTACGTGCCATCACTAGACATTGTCTCTGAAAATGATCCTTCTAGGAACGAAAGTCCCGAGGAGCTTCAAACAGTAGCCGGTTCAGCGTCCTTAACTAAAATTTTGTATTTAACACAGTTACGGAATGACAAAACTGTAAATACACAAAGGCAAGTAGCATCAGGACCTCGTCCATATTCTAGAAACGAAGACTCTAAAGTTATGGAAACACGAGCATCAAATATTGCTGGAGATAAAGTACAGAGACCACCTCGAACGAGAACTTCCAAGGAAAGAAACGATGGAGAATTTAAAGTACAGAGATCATTAAATACTGAAAATGAGAATAATATAAAACCGTCTTCTGTCAGCCGTTCTTCAAAAGGGACAGGTTCAGCAAGGACCGATATAAAACGCTCTTCAATAGTTAATAACAAGAGAAACGTTGGAGAATCGAGTACGCCACATAGACACCATTCAAGAACAGACGTGCTAGAGCAGCCATCCACATCAAGGCGTTCTTCTTACGAAGAAGCAAATCCAAGATATCTAAAACATCAAAAAGCATCGAACATTGCTGGTGATAAAGAACTGGACCCACCTCAAAAATCTCCCAGAACAACTTCCAGAGAAACAGCTGGTAGAGAATTTAAATCACCAAGTTCGTTAAATTCTAGAAAGAGTAATATACAGCCATCTTCTGTCAGACGTTCACCAAAAGAAACAGGCCCTACAAGGACACAGCGCTCTTCTATTTCTAAAAGCAAGAATGGCACCGAAGAATTACCACCTGCGTCACAAAGAGAATATTCAAGAGGAACAAAGAGAAGTGGCGTCTCTACTCCGACCGGAAGCCGTTTGTCTAATTCTCCAGCAAACACAGATGACAAAGGGGTAAAAAATTCTTCTAAGCCCATCTCATACGAACCTGCTGGAAAAACTAAAGACCGTGAGAATGTTTCAAAACAATATAAAGAAAAAAGTTTAGAATCATCGGATATAAAAAAAGACACCGAGTTAAAAAGAGTTCAACCTAAACCCGAAGAAATTACAAACAAACAACAACTTCGTCCACAAACTGAGGAAATTAAGAAAAAGGAAACGAGAGTTCGACCTCAAACGGAAGAATTATTAAAGTTAACTGATAGAAAATCAAGGAAAACCAACTAAAACAGATTCCATAGAAGTTATATTCAATCCGAATTGTTATTGCAATTCAGAAGGGTATTCTGGAGAAGACAAAAAAGACAGTAACATAAAAGAAAGCAAACTTTTAAAAGAATGTGGATGTTGTAAAGATAGGATTTGCCTTCCAACGACATCTATACAAAACGATGATCTTGAGGAGGAAACTAAAGTGATTGAAGAAGATTGTTTGAATATAGAGTATGACCGAATGAGAGAAAGATATTATATAACCTCTTACAGTGGAGAGATTCCTGCAAGATTCAGGTATTATAGATTCGTACCGAGGTCAACGTTATCATCGCCGAGTTTCGTCATAAGTGGTTTGCCAAGACCTGTGAAGTATTATTTAGAGGATCTAGAATCCTACAACTGGACGGAATACCAACTAACAAAACCGCCTTCACCAACACCAAGCCCCACCTTTAACTCGCACTCCATCACCAATACCACCTCCAGTACTAGCTTATGAAAAAATAGAAATCAGACCGAAGCCAGTTGCAACAAGAACTCGAGTACCCAAGCCGTGTCAAACACATTCGCCAAGTGAGTTTATCATGACAACAATAATCTTCCTCTAATATATTGTCACCTCTCCCCGTCCAATATGCGACTATCGCAACACTGAGTGGCTGACTGACTTTCTCGTCCGCCATTTTATATATGCGGGAGGAAAGCTCTCGAAATGGCTTCGCGCAATTTCGGCGCCCAGAATCCTCTAGACGTGGATCCTTCTCGATGGGGAAAGGAGAGACCGGTAGAACCATCTGGTGACACACTCCAGACAATTCTGCCGGCTTGCAGGTGATCTAACTCACCGGGGCGACTCGCCCGCGCAATTCAAACGCCGCTATGCGCGACACGTAATAATATATAAAATTGCGTGTTTGTTTGTTCGTATTTTAGGCGCTGCTATACCATTCCTCCGAATGTGATTTTTTTTGCAAAATGTTCAGCAAATTTCCGGGATGAACATAGGCTGTAAGAGAGTTGTAATACTCAACTCCTACACCCTTAAAAACGTGAAAAAGTCCCTTTTTTGACGCTTAAATGGCTATGCTGCCTAAACCATAACAAATATTTTTATTTTATTTTTAAATTGTGTTTTAATATCCATTAGAGCATCATAGACGCTTTAGGACGTGTTCAGATTACAATCTGTACATAAACAACAATATAAAATATAACATACATACATAAATATATCCATCCATAGTAATTCTGCCCGAAGGCAGGTCTTTCACTGCAATCATAGCATTTTCATGCTATGTTTTGCGGCTTTACTAGGGAATTGTAAGCGTGGTAGCTTCCTGTTGCTCTCCACATTTTAACCATAAATAACTGTAATTTTTAATTTTGACAGGAAAAATTGTTGGAAAGATATCGGATGACGTATCATCTGGAGGAAGTCTGAAATCAATTTGTTCACAAGCCTCGGGCGGCAAACGTCCTTTAATTGCGCACTTCACCAAAAAAGATAAATTTTATTCAGGTAAGAACAGAGAAGAGAAAATCCAACATGGCTTATGAACGGTTTGCTAAATACCTTAATTTAAAATTTTAATTATTTTTGCTATACAGCATCCTGCTGGACTTTGAAATCCCTAAAAAGATAATTGGACTTATTTGAATGTGTCTAAATGGCACTAATAATAGGGTTGTGTTCTTTGGATACTTTTGAAATTCACAATGGGTTTAAGGAAGGACATGCACTATCTCCTCTACTATTTAATTTTGTACTAGAGCATGCCATCAAATCTTTAGAGGATGATGAAAGCCTACAACTCAATGGTATTAATAAGCTGTTAGTTTATGCTGATGATGTAATAATATTATTTATTTTATTTATTTAGCCTGGTGGATTAGGTGATAGCGAGGAGATACTAAGGGTCAATACCCGCATTCTGTTGAGTAACTAAGAAATTGGGGCTGGAAGTAAAAATCAATAAAACTAAATATATGTTCAAATATAAAAAAATACATTATATAATGAAAATGGAGAATATCACAAATTAAGAAAACTCTAAAAAGTGATTAAATTCAAATAATTACAAATAGGAATGAGGTGCAGAAAGGAATTAAAAATACACTCAATTGTGGAAATGCGTGTTATTATACATTACACAGACTGTTGTCTCATTACAACTTCTCCCAAAAACATTAAATTGAAAATATATAAAACATATACTTTTTCTTGTATCTTGTAAGCCCATGTTTCCCTTAACAGAGATTTAGGCGCTCTCCCCCTACAGGGAAGAATTTGAACCATACTAATTTAGTTACACTTGTTTTCGTATAGATGTCATTTTGACTGGTCCGTGGTCAGCATTCCGCCTCATACTGACATTTAGGAAACCAAGGTAGTACTAGGACGGGAAAATTCGGTAAATTTTGCTTAGAGGCCTTTTCATTCAGGCTTAAGGATCTTTTACGAGCCTGAAAATCTTAAGACTCAGGACCGACGGCTTAAAGTCCATCCCGGAGGACTTCCTCCTTGGATTTTTCCATCCTAAAAAAATCCATCCGTGACCCTCGAGGCCAGAGGCAAGGAGCATAACCACTAGTCCAGCGCGGCCGATTAATATATATATATATATATATATATATATATATACGACCATGAAGATTGGAATGACAGAGAGATGTGGAGAAGAATGACAATAGATTATGAGGGCAAAAGAAGATATGCAACCTGCTAAATAATAGTAACTTATTATTCCAGTTATTTGTAAGTGTAACGTGGACTCTTACTTTAAGGGAGTAGAAAAGATTACACGTTTTTTAATATAATACATTTGGGAGTTTTAACATTACGAGGTTTTCTTAATAAGAATCAAATGAATCGTGAATTCTTCTTACCTAATACATCTATGTGTTTTTAACACAGAACTGCAGTATCGCGAAATACATCATTCGCATCTTCAGCTGTTTTTTTCTCTTGCCGGTAATTTTCCAAAATGCCATCTGGTGTAATTTTTAAGAAATATTTTTCTAAACTGCCATCTGGTGTACTTTTGAAGAACTTTGTAATCAAGCTTGGTTCGTCCGGAACCTCGAAGTTCATTATTCTAGTATGTTATTTTGAATGAATATGTTTTTCCAAACTGTTAATTGCAAAGGTTTAGATAGATGTTTCAAAATTTTGCTTCTTTTTCAATTCTATGATTCTCTAATAAACTATGTGCTGCTATTGCTGATTTTTCAATTTCACCATTTTTTATGTTTCTAAAAGTGTTCTTTTTGCCAGTTTCTAAGTTCCTTTTTGTTTTTCCTATATACACTTTATTGCAATCTTTTGCAATTAATTTGATAAATTCCAGTTATTTTATTGTCTGGGTGTTAACTTTTTTTATTAGTTAACAGAAGATTATCCAGGCTGAATTTGTTAATCGGAGCCAATATTATATTAATTTTTTTAAATACCTTTTGAAATTTGTTATGGACTTCTGGGTGGTAAATAAATTTATTTAATTTTTCATGTTTCTTGGAATTATGTTGCAGAGTGGTGTATTCATGTAACCTTTTTTTCTTGTTTAAATTTCTTTAATTTTCTCTTTATTACGTCTTCATCAAAACCATTTATTTTAGCAACATGTACAATATGATTATATTCATTATCAAAATCCTCTACATTAAGTGGAATATACGAGTATATAATAATAATTTTATTGCAGTCAAATAGCCAGGATTAAAATAGAATACATTTTAAATTTACATATTTGCATATTCACACATTGTTTTTGTTCTTTTTGTGCATAGCTAAATGTGATATCGGTCACACGATTTTTCGCATAGCGTACATTTACAGCCTATATTTGCTTCATGAAATTTTGTGTTGTTGCATATCAGGTGGTGGAATCCATGGACTGCCAACCTAGTGATGACGTGTCTCATTTCGAAATTTTCTTTTGTCCACGCACGGTCCACCATTGTCCCGAATTACCCAAAAAGATGGTATCTTCTCGTGCGCATATGCGGACGACATCGTAATCGGTTCCAGAGACATAACAACACTTCAGGAAACAATACACGAAGTGGAAAAATGGTGCTCCAAGAACAAGCTGGACATTAATATATCAAAAACGGAGACAATGATCTTCAGAAACGGAGGAAGAGCCGCCATAAATGAAGAGATATACATAAGGGAAACTAAACTGAAAATAGTACCAGACTTCAAATACCTAGGCATCACGCTACAAACAAGCGCGAAATGCTTCACAAAACATATCACAGAAAAGACAACCCAGGCAATAATGGCAATGCACGAAATAAGAAACATTAGATCCCTCACCTTAGAGACGGCAATGCTGTTATTTAGAGCAAAAATTCTACCAATACTGACATACGGCATAGAAATCATATGGAACATTTAACAATGAAGAATCTTTCCTCTCTAGAAAGGGTGAAAGCGAGATATATAAAGGCAGTATTAGGAGTGTCAAAAGTAACACATTCAAGACTCGCATACCTACTGGCGAAGGAAACTTTCCTCATCGACGACCTCAGAACAAGCATACTCTTACCCAGCACCAGCGCATCTGAGCAGCTGCTAGCAACATTGAACAGAAAAAGAGAAGAAATACATCCAGAATATACGAGTATATTAACCTGTGTAATAGACTGCTGAAAATTGCATGTTTGTGTGAAACATGATTAAAAGCTGAAGATTTTATGTAGTTGTCCGTGCGAGTGTCTTTTCTATAAATATTAAATTCAATTGTTTGCAGTTGCTCAATGCAGGATTCATTTGATTCTTAAAATGACGCATATTTGAGAATAAAGTTTTTAGGAAATTTTTTTAACCAAAGAGAGATGAACAGACAGGTGCATAGAGAGAATATTGTTTATTTTTTATTATTTCACTCATCTCATACTTCATAATTCATAGCAGACCCTGGGTTTCTTCACATATTTTGTGACATTCTCAATGCTGCGTCACGTTCACAACTGACTGACGTCCAACGGCCTTCTATCCTGCAGACTGACTAAAGAAATTGGAAATTCTTCGGTCGGCCACCAGATGGCGCGGAGGTCAGTCTGCAGGATAGAAGGCCGTTGGACGTCAGTTGTGAACGTGACGCAGCATTGAGAATGTCACAAAATATGTGAAGAAACCCAGGGTCTGCTATGAATTATGAAGTATGAGGTGAGTGAAATAATAAAAAATAAACAATATTAAAAAACCTCATAGTGTTATTTCCTATCTACATAACTTAGCATAGAGAGAACTTTGTTCTCTAAAACTCATCACATTTTATCATCCCTTAAAGCAAGAGTACATGTTTCGCATCCATATAACTGGGAGAATAATAATTTTATATACTTTCAGTTTAACGTTTTTTTGAGAGAATTTGTCAATTAGGTGTAATTAATTTTGTACTAGAGCATGCCATCAAATCTTTAGAGGATGAAGGAGGCCTACAACTCAATAGTATTAATAAGCTGTTAGTTTATGCTGATGATGTAGTACTATTGGGCGATGAGGTACTAAGAGCCAATACGCACACACTATTGATAACACTAAGAAATTGGGACTGGAAGTAAATATCAATAAAACTAAATATATGGTCACACATAGAAATACATTATATAATGGAAATGGACAGCTAATGACAAATGAGGCAAATTTTGAGGAACTGGCTGAATTAAAATACCTAGGAACAATAATCACAAGTAGGAATGAGATGCACAAAGAAATTACACACAGGCTCAATTCTGGAAATGCGTGCTATTATGCATTGCAGAGACTTTTGATGTCCCAACTCCTTTCAAAAAACGTTAAGCTGAAAATATATAAAACTATTATTCTACCAGTTATATTATATGGATGCGAAACATGGACTCTTACTCTAAGGGAGGAAATGAGATTATGAGTTTTTGAGAATAAAGTTCTTAGGAAAATTTTTGGACCAAAGAGAGATGAACAGACAGGTGAATGGAGAAGACTACATAACAATGAACTACATGGTCTTTATAGGAAGCCAGATATAATAAGAACAGTTAAGTCTCGTAGACTGTGATGGGCAGGACATGTTGCGTGCATGGGGAATGAAAGATGTGCATGGAAGCTTTTTGTAGGAATGCCAGAGGGAAAATGCCTAGTTGGTAGACCAAGAATGAGGTGGGAGAACAACATTAACTATGATTTGAGGGAAGTAGATTACACAGGGAATGATTGGAAGACATTTAGAGCAGGATAGCTATGTATAGAGAGCTTATGTCCGTGTGGTCATGAACCTACGGGTTCGATAGAGCCAGTGAGTTAGTTAGTTTGTTGGGTGTGATCTACCAGCACCCTTGTTGTTCACAGACCTGATTATATATAGGGACTTCATCTCATCCTCAGGGATGACATGTACTTACTCACTGGCACTATCGAACCCGTAGGTTCATGGCCGCGCGGACATAAGCTCGCCATACATCCCTATCCTGAGCTAGTGCTTTGGGATCATACCCTTTATAATCTACTTCCCTCAAATCATAGTTAATGTTATTCTCCCACCTCATTCTTGGTCTACCAACTGGGCGTTTTCCCTCTGGCTTTCCTACAAGAAGCTTCCATGCAAGTCTTTCCTTCCCCATACGTGCAGCATGTCCTGCCCATCGCAGTCTACGAAACTTAACTGTTCTTATTATAAAGACCATGTAGTTCATTGTTATGTAGTTTTCTCCATTCACCTGTCTGTTCATCTCTCTTTGGTCCAAAAATTTTCCTAAGTACTTTATTCTCAAATACTCGTAATCTCCTTTCCTCCCTTAACGCAAGAGTCCATGTTTCGCACCCATATAATATAACTGGTAGAATAATAGTTTTATATATTTTCAGTTTAACGTTTTTTGAAAGGAGTTGGGACATCAAAAGTCTCTGCAATGCATAATAGCACGCATTTCCAGAATTGAGCCTAAGTTTAATTTCTTTGTGCATCTCATTCCTATTTGTGATTATTGTTCCTAGGTATTTGAATCCAGCCACTTCCTCAAAATTTCCCTCATTTGTCATTAGTTGTCCATTTCCATTGTTGGGGATATTATTTATATAACAGAAGTGGAATGTGTTTTATTTTGAAATCAATGAATGCTGTGTTTATTACATTCAGTGAGCCCTAGTCCCTCCAGACGTACCCTTGGCTCCAGAACAAGTTCAGATCTCAGCAGGAGAGGAAGAAAAGACGTAGGCAAGAGACCTCTGCTGAGAGACAGAGATTCTCGAATTCGCTTTAACTTAGCAGGTAAGATATTTTCTCCATAAAATGTACAAGATCTCTGCTGATACACTTTCACAGAGTGTTCAGGAATATCATATACAATATTGTGATGCGTGATAATAACGATGTTTGAATTTCGTGCGCAAAGGCAAGAATAGTCTGGCATTGGTAGAAATATAGGGTGTGGCATAACTCAGTTAACTACTCCACATGGTTGCAAGGAAAACATCAGATTGGTTGATACTGGGGTTTGAATAGATTTAGATTTATTTATTTAGCCTGGTGGAGTTAAGGCCATGTGGCCTTCTTCCACTCACCAGGACAAACATATATTACATCAGAATATAACAATCTCAATTAACTCTAATATTAAACACTAAATAAACATTTGGTCAAAAAGATAATATCTATTATATTACGATCTATAATGCAACCAGTTAATGTTAGTTAAAATTAAGACTAAAACTAATAATAAAATGTATACAAGCAAGACATATTAAATTGTCCCTGTCTAATGTATATAAAAAACAAAGAAAAATAATGAGATATAGAAAACTAATTTTACGTTTGTACAATATTTAAAACAAAACAAAAGAAAATATTTGTTAATCTTAATATTATTTTCATAGATAATTAAATTTATTAATTGTTAAAAGAATACTATCAGTGAGGTGTATAAGTTAGTTTGTTATTAAATAATTATTTAATTTGTTTTTGAAGGATGTTATAGTTTGACAGTCTCTGATATAGGGCGGAAGGGAATTCCATGTTTTGGTAAGTGAGACCGTAAAAGATAATGAATAATATACAGTGTGATGAGGAGGGATATAAAGGACAATGTGCTGATGGGATCGAGTGTCAAGATTATGTGTGTCGGATAGTCTGATGATGCGGCGTGATAAATAATTAGGCGATGATGTGTGAAGGATTTTATAGAGAAGGGATAGGGAATGGACAGTTCTACGATCTCTTAGACGAAGCCACGATAATTGTTCCAGGGACGGTAACATGGTCAAATTTGCGAATACCACAAATAAAACGTGCGCAAGAATTATGAATACGGGACCTTCAGAATATAAACTCAAACACTACTGCCTAAACAGCAATGAGGTTAAGAGTTAAATATGGGAAATAACATTATGAGGTTCTTAATTCATGAATGATTGAGTCATTTTTTATATCTTACCTCACAGTTTATGTTTTATTAAACAAAGTGTGCCTGCGACGCATGTTTTCATACACACGCCCCACAAGACCTGGTGCGTGCTCAGTAAGTTCTGCTGTCGCCAGAATTCGAGCAAGAAGATCTTCCTCCGATTTGACAGGTGTAGTACAGCCCCTAGAAGTCTGTAATACTTATTCTGAAACACAAGACACACGATATCAGCCCATTGTGTTTCGATCTTGAAACTTATTTTACATTAAATGGTACGTTTTCGGACATGGGTTCCTTATCAAAACTTTATATACTTAGTCCTCTTTACAACCCCCAGAAGTTTGTAATAGGAATTATGAATCACCCTGTATATTATTCAGTTGTTTGTGTGTGAAACCAAGACAAAGGACAATGAAAATTTACTTTTAATTATACAGAGTGATTCAGAAATATGGCTAAATGTTTGATCGCATTTTGTGACGAACATATTATTATTAAAGGAAATATGATGCTATCATTGGAAAGGGAATCCTTCAAATTACAGCAATAGAACAAAACAAAACAAAACAAATCACTGCTCACGTGTAGCTTGGCGGGTTGATTTTTGTGGGCTAGCGTCGAACGCCTCCACAATTCTCTTCGTTGTTTCTGCATCCGTGCTAATGCGAGGCCTTCCAGGAGGTTTGATTTTCTGCATCCTTCCCGTTTCCAACAGTCGTTCCTGTTCCCCACAGTCGACGGCTGCAATGCTACGTTAAACTCACGTCTTGCCCGTCTTGCGGCCTCACGATGATTAACATACGTTATTGACCATGCAGCAATTGTAATTTGCTGTTGCATATTCAACGCCATTTTGACTAATGACGTAAGTTCTATATTGTTTTGTTTTATTCCATTGTTGTAATTTGAATAATTGCCTTTCCAACGGTAATTTCACATTTCCTGTAATGGTAATATTTTCATCACACAACGCGATCAAACGTATAGCCATATTTATGATTCACCCTGTACTATATTACAATCTTAAATTTTACTGCATTCAAATTCATTATTTTGTCTTTGTATTTTTTCTGTGAGTTATTTAGATTTCCGTTTCATTATTGATTCTTCTTCTACTTCTTCTTCTTCCGAATGCAGTATTGGGTGATGATGCCCGTTCTGCGACTACAAAAACTGATCTTTCCATCGGTTGAAGGGTCTTCCGAGGTCTCTTTTGCCTTTAGGGTTGAGGTGGTAAATCATCTTTGGTAAACGGGAATTTGACATTCTCTGGACGCGTTGGAACCATTTAATCTGACTATTTAACTCATGCCCCAAATGGGACTCAATGACCAATCACGTTTCAATGATTTCTGTTTTACAACCAATCAGAGTCGTGTTTCACGAAATATTTATTAGTGTTAAAATTACAATATTAAAGAAAGCTCCTCCTTTTTAATATTCTGAACAGGTCTGACCATTATTTTGCAGTGACTGAGCCTGTGTGAAATACGGCTAACAGATTGTATATATAGTGCATGAATGTCAACACATGCCGCATGCGGGAGTTAATATAAAAACATTCGTAGCAATTGATTATACCACCAAAAAAAGAAACCACTGTTTGCACTTTCTTAAATGTATTTTTTACCAGGTAACAATCCAGAAAAATATAATTGTCATATTTACATCATACGACATCAGAAATGAATTAATGGCATATCAATTTAAAAAATGGCGCTTAGCCGGTTGATGCACAACACCGTCCAATTAATATAAATGCAAGTTGGTTATTACAACCATGGATCACATAAATTATGAAATTTATTCCAGTAATATCGAATTATTATTTAGGGCCAATACTTATATTTTCAGACGATTCTAGAAATTCTCGACAACCGCTTGAGTCGTCCAGTTCTCGTCACGCTAAACAATCTCCTGTTAATCAACTTTCAAGAGATCGAAAATCCACTGTCCCAGTTGAGAGGAGACGTCCTCCACGTGATGACAGAGAGACAAGTCGTAAGGGAAATTCTTCTCACAGTCAGAATGTTCCATCTACTTCGAGACAAACCAGGAAAATATAGTCGTCTTCTTTGGTACCTCATCTATTCAAAATAAAATTTACATTTAAAACTTTTCAAATGTTTTTATTTTAAATTTGTCACATTATTTTAAGAGACTATTTAACTCATGCCACAAATGCTAGTCAATGACCAATCACGTTTCAATGAATGTTGTTTTACAACCAATGACAGTCGTGTTTCACCTCGCTCTTTATCGATTTTTCTTTATCAGCTCCTGCTTTTGTGATAAAGAAAGCTCCTCCTTTTTAATGTTCTGAACAGGTCAAATCATTATTTTTCTCCAACAAATACATTGAATATAGCAAATAATGAAAAGATTCCTTGATTTTACTGAGTTGTTTACTAAAAAAATAAATGAATAACCCGTAATGTTGATTATGATATATAGTTTGATGTGTTTCATTATTTCTCCACTTGGGTGCACTCTTACAATATTGCGATCTTATTTGGCAAAAATAATATGATCAAGCAGCAGTGAATGAACATAACCTCACAGTTATTCGTTTTCAAACATCGCCGTTTACATTAAATACATAAATATTTTAAAATAACTATAGTTAAACAATGATTTGTGAGTAAACAGCATAATTTTATTCGTTTAATAGTCCTAACAAATGCCACTCTTGATTTCCAAATTCTCTAGATAAATTCACTTCTCACTTCGTGAGTCGTGAATTTATCGATAATTTGGAAATCACTCGTGGCATTACTTATGAAAAATTTACACCTGAACTGGCATATGAACTAAAGTAAACAAATGAGCTATTCAGTCATCTCAATTTGGCTGAATATTTTCTCTTATACGATCCTATGAGCTCCAAGGCAGAACATACCTTATAGCTGTTAATTATTCTTCTTCATCCAACCAAGTCTTACGCCTATAGGCCTGTTACGATCTCACTGATGAATTTTGTATCCAGCGTTTACTTGGACGGCCCAGAGATCTCTTCCCTGTTGGACAATAAACGAAGCATGGCTTTCGGAACTCTATCTGAACTCATTCGTCGCAAATGATTCATCCAGTTGTTCTGTTATCTATGTATGTATTCAATGACCGGTTCTAAACGTAGTTCCTTCAAGATATTACCATTGGGTTTGTGATCCCAACCTATTATATAGTATGTATTATATATTATTTATGAACTTATTGTATTGTCATTGGTCCTTTACAAGTATACAAAGTTTCAAGTCGATCCAATGTTTTTAAGTGGGTGAAAATCGTGTTGAAAGATTCCGTTACATAGATATATACAGGTCAAGCTAATATAAAGCGTTTAAAAAGAAGAAAAAAGAAAAATATGAGGCCATCATCATCATCGTCCTTTCAAGTATTAGGCCCAGTGGCCCGTTACGGTCTCCTGCCATCTCCGAAAAGGTCGACCCACAGATCTTCTGCCTCGAGGAATGTAGTGA
Source organism: Diploptera punctata (assembly GCA_030220185.1). Classification (NCBI taxonomy): domain Eukaryota; kingdom Metazoa; phylum Arthropoda; class Insecta; order Blattodea; family Blaberidae; genus Diploptera; species Diploptera punctata. Next base: position 21,907 of record JASPKZ010007280.1, on the reverse strand, counting down.
AGAACTTGTTTTGGTATTTCTGTGACGATCCATGCGCTGAATATGGGCTAGCCAATTGTTTCTATATTCTTGGAGGTATTCAGATATAGGTACGATGTTTAACTCTCTGGCTATTGTTGAATATCTTTGGTGGTCTAGAAGGCTATAACCTGCAGTTCGTCGCAGAAATTTCATCTCCGTGGCTGTAATATGACGGTCTTCCTGAGTTCTGATGCTCCAAGTCTCCAAAAATTTGAGGTGAGGGATACAATTTTATCTAAAATAAGTATTGCAGTTCCCATATTTAAGAAAACAAACTATGAGGTAAGATAAGAAATGCCACATTCATTCATTGAATTAAGAAACTCATAATGCCATTTCCCATATTTAAATATGACTATTTAACTCATGCCCAAAATGGCAGTCAATGAGCAATCACATTTCAATGAATTTTGATTTACAACCAATCACAGTCGTTTTTTACCTCAATTTTATCAGTTTAATTCTATTATATTAAAATGAAGATCTTCCTTTTTAACATTCTGAATAGGTCAGAGCATTATTTTCAGTGACTGACTCTCTAAGAAATACGTTGAATATCCATCCATAATAATTCTGGCCGAGGGCAGGTCTTTCTCTGCAATCATAGCATTTTCATGCTATGCGTTGCAGATTTACTAGAGAATTGTAGGTGTGGTAGCTTCCCGTTGCTTTCCACACCGGTGAAGGTTGGTGATGATAATGATAAGGATGGTGATGATGATGGCCATATGATTTCGGGGACCGTTTGGGCCTCAATTTTTAAATTTTGGATTTAGACCGGAGTTTTTTGCATTATAAATCCCGGACACACCCCCTAGATATTGATTTTGCAGTTTTTGAAATTTCGAAAATTTTGACTTCTTTGTAAATCACGATGCCTTGCAAAACTCAATTTTTAAATTTTCGATTTTGACCGGACTTTTTGCATTATAAATCCCGGACAGACCCTCTAGATAGCATTTTTGCAGTTTTTAAAATTTCGAAAATTTTGACATTTTTTAGGAAATCACCTAGACTATATAACCTTACAAAACTCAATTTTCAAATTTTCGATTTAGACCGGATATTTTGCATTATAAATCCCGGACAGACCCTCTAGATAGCATTTTTGCAGTTTTTAAAATTTCGAAAATTTTGACATTTTTTAGGAAATCACCTAGACTATATAACCTTACAAAACTCAATTTTCAAATTTTCGATTTAGACCGGATATTTTGCGTTATAAATCCCGGACACACCTCCTAGTTAGTAATTTTGCAGATTTAGAAAAAAATCGAGAATATTGACTTCTTCTGGAAATCACCAAGGCTATATAACTTTGCCAAACTCAATTTTGAAATTTTGGATTTACACCGAATTTTTTGCATTATAAATCCCGAACACACCCCCTAGATTGTATTTTTGCAGTTTCTGAAATTTCGAAAATTTTGATATTTTTTTGGAAATCACCAGGACCTTACAAAACTCAATTTTGAAATTGTCGATGTAGACAGGATTTTGTGCATTATAAATCCCGGACACACCCCCTAGAAACTATTTTTGCATTTCTCGAGATTTCGAAAATTTTGACATCTTTTAGAAATAACCAAGACTATATAACATTGGAAAACTCAATTTTGAAATTTTCGATTTAGACTTGATTTCTTGCATTATAAATCCCGGACACACTCCCTAGATAGTGTTTTTGCAGTTTTTGAAATTTCGAAAATTTTGACTTTTTTTTGTAAATCACGATGCCTATATAACCTTGCAAAACTCAATTTTGAATTTTTCGGTTTTGACCGGAGTTTTTGCATTATAAACCACGGACACGCCCCCTAAATAATATTTTTGCAGTTTTTTAAATTTCGAAATGTTTGACATATTTGGAAATCACCAAAACTATAACCTTGCAAATCTCAATTTTGAAATTTTGGATTTAGACCGGATTCTTTGCATTATAAATCCCGGACGGACCCTCTAGATAGTTTTTTTGCAGTTTTTTAAATTTCGAAAATTTTGACATATTTTGGATATCAGCAAGAAAGACTATATAACATTGCAAAACACAATTTTGATTTTTTTTATTTAGACCGGATTTTTTGCATTATAAATCCCGAACACACCCCCTAGATAGAATTCTTGCAGTTTTTGAGATTTCGAAAATGTTGACATCTTTTAGAAATCACCAAGACTTATAACCTTGCAAAACTCAATTTTGAAATTTTCGATTTAGACCGGATTTCTTGAATTATAAATCCCGGACACACCTCCTAGTTAGTAATTTTGCAGATTTAGAAAAAAATCGAGAATTTTGACTTCTTCTGGAAATCACCGAGGCTATATAACTTTGCAAAACTCAATTTTGAAATTTTGAATTTACACCTAATTTTTTGCATTATAAATCCCGAACACATCCCCTAGATTGTACTTTTGCAGTTTCTGAAATTTCGAAAATTTTTTACTTTTTTTGGATATCACCAGGACCTTACAAAACTCAATTTTGAAACTTTCGATTTAGATCCGATTTTTTGCATTATAAATCCCGGACACACCCCTAGATAGTATTTTTGCAGTTTTTGAAATTTCGAAAATTTTGACAATTTTTGGAAATCAGCACTATATAACCTTGCAAAACTCAATTTTGAAATTTTGGATTTAGACCGGATTTTTTGCATTATAAATCCCGGACACACCCCTAGATAGTGTTTTTGCAGTTTTTGAAATTTCGAAAAATTTGACATCTTTTGGAAATCACAAAGGATATATATCCTAGCCAAACTCACTTTTGAAATTTTCTATTTAGACCGGATTTTTTGCATTATAAATCCCGGACAGACCCTCTAGATAGAATCTTTGAAGTTTTTGAAGTTTCGAAAATTTCAACATTTTTTGGAAATCACGAAGACTAATAACCGTGCAAAACTCAATTTTGAAATTTTCGATTTAGACCGGATTTTTTGCATTATAAACTCCGGACACACCCCGTAGATAATATTTTTGTAGTTTTTTAAATTTCGAAATTTTTGACATATTTGGAAATCACCGAAACTCTAACCTTGCAAAAGTTAATTTTGAAATTTTGGATTTAGACCTGATTTTTTGCATTATAAATCACGGACACACCCGCTAAATAGTATTTTTGCAGTTTTTTAAATTTCGAAAATTTTGACATCTTTTAGAAATCAGAGGACTAAGTATAAATAACACATTATATAGAATATTTACGAAGTTATTAAAAACAAAGTTACAAAAAGATGTTAAAGACAAATTAGGAGAAGATCAAAATGGATTCAGACCAGGAAGGTCATGTGTTGACAATATATTTGCAATACAACAGTTAATTGAAAAACGGACTGCAGTTGGAGAAGAAACCCATTTGACAATGATAGATTTAGAGAAAGCTTATGACTCAATTCCGAGGAACAAATTATGGGAAGTATTGGAGAAATACAATATTGACAGAAACCTAATAGAAATTATTAAACAAACCTATAAAGATAACTCCGCTTATGTTAAAATGGGAAATATAATGTCTAATCCTATAAACACCTCAAAGGGATTGAAACAAGGGTGCAGTCTATCACCAATTTTATTTAATATTTATGTAGAATTTATATTAACGAAATGGAAACAAAGCTGCAAAAGGTATGGGGATCCCAATAGGCAATAGATTTTTGCTGACATTACAATTTGCCGATGATCAACTGGTTTTAGCGCAAGACAATTTTGATATGGAATTCATGATAAAAAGGTTGAAAAGCACATATGAATCATGGGGTCTCACAGTAATTTACAAAAAACAGAATATCTGGCAATAAATAGCAATGAAAGAGAAAAACTTAGTATTGGAAGATGGAATCCAAATAAAGCAAGTGAAACAAACTAAATATTTGGGAATGATTATGGATAACATCGAAGGTATAGGCAAAGAGAACATAAAACATAGAATTGAATTGAGTAGCAAAATAATATCATCATTAAATTCCATATGGTGGGATAAGCATATTTGGAAAGACACAAAAAAAATATATTGGTAAAACATTGGTGGAATCTGTTGCAATGTACGGAAGTGAGGTATGGACAATCAATAAGTACTACAAGAATAGACTAATAGCTCTAGAAATGGATTATTTACGAAGAAGTGCCAGAAAGACTAAATTAGAACGTGTCACAAATAAGGAAATTAGAAACAAAATGGAAGCAGAAGAAAGCATAATTGAAAGAATTGAGGAAAAGGAATTAAAGTGGTTAGGACATGTTTTAAGAATGGAAGATGAGCGATGGCCGAAGCAACTATATGAATGGCATCCTAACAGAAAGAAGAAAAGAGGAAGACCAAGGTTAACATGGAAGGAAAACATGAAGACAGTAATGCAAGCTAGAGGGCTAAGCATCGAAGATGCCCAAGACCGTAGGCTTTGGAGGTTTGGCACGGGAAGACGGCAGCAGCTGTAAAAACCCGAAGATAGATAGATAGATTAGAAATCACCATGACTATATAACCTTGCAAAACTCAATATTGAAATTTTCGATTTTGACCGGATTTTTTGCATTATAAATCCCGGACAGACCCTCTAGATAGCATTTTTGCAGATTTAGAAAAAAATCGAGGTTTTGACTTCTTCGGGAAATCACCAAGGCTATATAACTTTGCAAAACTCAAATTTGAAATGTTGAATTTAGACCGGAGTTTTTGCATTATAAATCCCGAACACACCCCCTAGATTGTATTTTTGCAGTTTCTGAAATTTCGAAAATTTTGACATTTTTTTGGAAATCAACTAGACTATATAACCTTACAAAATTCAATTTTGAAATTCTCGATTTAGACCGGATTTTTTGCATTATAAATCCCGAACACACCCCCTAGATTGTATTTTTGCAGTTTCTGAAATTTCGAAATCTTTGACATTTTTTTGGAAATCACCAGGACCTTACAAAACTCAATTTTCAAACTTTCGATTTAGAACGGATTTTTTGCATTATAAATCCCGGACACACCCCTAGATCAACATAACCTTGCAAAACTCAATTTTGAAATTTTCGATGTACACCGAATTTTTTGCATTATAAATCCCGGACACACCCCCTAGAAACTATTTTTGCATTTCTTGAGATTTCGAAAATTTTGACATCTTTTAGAAATCACCAAGACTATATAACCTTGGAAAACTCAATATAAAATTCTCGATTTAGACCAAATTTTTTGCATTATAAACCCCGGCACACCCCCTAGATAGTGTTTTTGCAGTTTTTGAAATTTCGAAAATTTTGACTTTTTTGTAAATCAGGATGCCTATATAACATTGCAAAACTCAATTTTGAATTTTTCGGTTTTTACCGGATTTTTTGCATTATAAATCACAGACACACCCCCTAGATAGAATTTTTTAGTTCTTGAAAATCCGAAAAAATTGACATCTTATGGAAATCACAAAGGATATATATCCTAGCAAAACTCAAATTTGAAATTTTGTATTTAGACCGGATTTTTTGCATTATAAATCCCGGACACACCCCCTAGATAATATTTTTGCAGTTTTGTAAATTTCGAAATTTTTGACATATTTGGAAATCACCAAAACTATAACCTTGAAAAACTCAATTTTGAAATTTTGGATTTTGACCTGATTTTTTGCATTATAAATCACGGTCACACCCCCTAAATAGTATTTTTGCAGTTTTTTTAATTTAGAAAATTTTGACATCCTTTGGAAATCACGAAGACTATATAACCTTGCAAAACTCAATATTGAAATTTTGTATTTAGACCGGATTTTTTGCATTATAAATCCCGGACACACCCCTAGATAGTATTTTTGCAGTTTTTGAAATGTCGAAAATTTTAACATCTTTTGGAAATCACCAAGACTATATAACCTTGCAAATTTCAAAGGCAAAAAATACGGTCTAAATTCAAAATTTGAAAATTGTGTTTTCCAAGATTATACTATAGGCGTATTCTCAAAAAATGTCGAAATTTTCGAAATTTCAAAAACTGCAAAAATACAATCTAGAGGGTGTGTCCGGGATTTCTAATGCAAAAAATCCGGTCTAAATCCAAAATTTCGAAATTGTGTTTTCCAAGATTACAGTATATGTGTATTCTCAAAAATATGTCAAAATATTCGAAATTTCAAAAACTTGAAAAATAAAATCTAGAGGGTGCGTCCGGGATTTCTAATGCAAAAAAACCCGGTCTAAATCCAAAATTTCAAAATTGTGTTTTCCAAGATTATGGTATAGGTGTATTCTCAAAAAATGTCAAAATTTTCGAAATTTCCAAAACTGCAAAAATACAATCTAGAAGATGTGTCGGAGATTTCTAATGGCAAAAAATCCGGTCTAAATCCAAAATTTCAAAATTGTGTTTTCCAAGATTATAGTATAGGTGTATTCTCAAAAAATGTCGAAATTTTCGAAATTTCAAAAACTTGAAAAAATACAATCTAGAGGGCGTGTCCGGGATTTCTAATGCAAAAAATCCGGTCTAAATCCAAAATTTAAAAATTGCGTTTTCCGAGATTATAGCTATATGTATTCTCAAAAAATGTCAAAATTGTCGAAATTTCAAAAACTGGAAAGATACAATCTAGAGGATGTGTCCGGGATTTGTAATGCAAAAAATCCGGTATAAATCCAAAATTTTGAAAATTGTGTTTTCCAAGATTATAGTATTTGTGAAATCCCAAAAAATGTCAAAATTCTCGAAATTTCAAAAACTGCAAAAATAGAATTAGAGGGGGTGTCCTGAATTTCTAATGCAAAAAATCCGGTCTAAATCCAAAATTTCATAATTGTGTTTTCCAAGATTATAAATTATATAAATTTCAACATTTTCGAAATTTTAAAAACTTCAAAAATACAATCTAGAGGGTGTGTCCGGGATTTCAAATGCAAAAAATCCGGTCTAAATCCAAAATTTCAAAATTGTCTTTTCCAAGATTATAGTATAGGTGTATTCTCAAAAACTGTAAAAATTTTCGTTATTCCAAAAACTGCAAAAATACAATCTAGAGGATGTGTCCGGGATTTCTAATGTAAAAAATCCGGTCTAAATTCAAAATTTGAAAATTGTGTTTTCCAAGATCTTAGAATAGGTGTACTCTCAAAAAATGTTAACATTTTCGAAGTTTCAATCACTGCAAAAATACAATCTAAAGGGTGTGTCCGGGAATTTCAAATGCAAAAAATCCGGTCTAAATCCAAAATTTCAAAATTGTGTTTTCCAAGATTTTAGTATAGGTGTATTCTCAAAAAATTTCAAAATTTTCGAAATTTCAAAAAAATGCAAAAATACAATCTAGAGGGTGTGTCCGGGATTTCTAATGCAAAAAATCCGGTCTAATCCAAAATTTCAAAATTGTCTTTTCCAAGATTGTAGTATAGGTGTATTCTCAAAAAGTATCAACATTTTCGAAATTCCACAAACTGCAAATATACAATCTAGAGAGTGTGTCCGGGATTTCTAATGCAAAAAATCCGGTCTAAATCCAAAATTTCAAAATTATGTATCCAAAATTATAGTGTAGTATATTCTCAAAAAATGTCAAAATTTTCGAAATATAAAAACTGAAAAAAAAAACAATCTAGAGGGTGATTTCTTGATTTTTAAAGTAAAAAATCCGGTCTAAATCCAAAATTTTGAAAATTGTGTTTTGCAAGATTATAGTATTTGTGTATTCCCAAAAAATGTCGAAATTTTCGAAATTCCAAGAACTGCAAAAATACAATCTAGAGGATGTGTCCGGGATTTCTAATGCAAAAAATCCGGTCTAAATCCATAATTTTAAAATTGTGTTTTCCAAGATTATTCTATAGGTGTATTCTCAAAAAATGTCAAAATTTTCGAAATTTCAAAAACTGCAAAAATACAATCTAGAGGGTGTGTCCGGGATTTGTAATTCAAAAGATCCGGTCTAAATCCAAAATTTCAAAATTGTGCTTTCCAAGGTTATAGTATAGGTGTATTCTCAAAAAATGTCAAAATTTTCGAAATTTCAAAAACTGCTTAAGTACAATCTAGAGGATGTGTCCGGGATTTCTAATGCAAAAAATCCTGTGTAAATCGAACATTTCAAAATTGCTTTTTCCAATATTATAGTATAGGTGTATTCTCAAAAATGTCAAAATTTTCGAAATTTCAAAAACTTGAAATACAATCTAGAGGATGTGTCCGGTATTTCTAATGCAAAAAATCCTGTCTACATCCAAATTTCCAAAATTGAGTTTTCCAAGGTTATTGTCTTACTGCTTACCCAAAAAACGTAAAAATTTTTGAAAATACAAAAACTGCAAAAATACTATCTAGGGACTGTGTCCGGGATTTTTGATGCAAAAAACCCGGTCTAAATATAAAATTTCAAAACTGAGTTTTCCCCAAAAAATGTCAAAATTTTCGAAAATTCTAAAACTGCAAAAATACTATCTAGGGGCTGTGTCCGGAATTTATAATGCAAAAATCCGGTCTAAATCCAATATTTCAAAATTGAGACTACCAAGGTTATAGTCTTAATGTTTTCCCCAAAAATATCAAAATTTTAGAAAATTCAAAAACTGCAAAAATACTATCTAGGGACTGGGTCCCGGATTTATAATGCAAAAAATCCTGTCTAAATCCTAAATTTCAAAATTGAGTTTTACAAGGTTATAGTCTTACTGCTTACCCAAAAAATGTCAAAATTTTCGAAAAAACAATAACTGCAAAAATACTATGTAGGGACTGTATCGGGGAATTATAATGCAAAAAATCCAATCTAAAACCAAAATTTCAAAAATTGGGTTTTCCCAAAAAAGTCAAAATTTTCGAAAATTCAAAAAGTGCTAAAATACTATCTAGGGACTGTATCCGGGATCTATAGTGCATAAAATCCGGTCTAAATCCAAAATTTCAAAATTGAGTTTTCCCAAAAAATGTCAAAAGTTTCGAAAATTAAAAAACTTCAAAAAATTACAACCCAAAAATGTCAAAATTTTCGAAAATTCAAAAACTGCAAAAATGCTATGTAGGGACTGTGTCTGGGATTTATAATGCAAAAAATCCGGTCTAAATCCAAAATTTCAAAATTGAGATTTCCAAAGTTATAGTCTTACTGTTTTCTCAAAAAATGTCAAAATTTTCGAAGATTGAAAAACTGCAAAAATACTATCTAGGGACTGGGTCCGGGATTTATAATGCAAAAAAATCCGGTCTAATTCCAAAATTTCATAATTGAGTTCTCCAATGTTGTAGTGTTATTGTTTTCCCAAAAAATGTCAAAATTTTCTAAAATTCAAAAACTGCAGAACTACAATGTAGGGACTGTGTCCGGGATTTATAATGCAAAAAATCCGGTCTAAATCCAAAATTTCAAATTTGAGTTTTACAAGGTTATAGTCTTACTGCTTACCCAAAAAATGTCAAAATTTTCGAAAAAACAATAACTGCAAAAATACTATGTAGGGACTGTGTCGGGGATTTATAATGCAAAAAATCCGGTCTAAAACCAAAATTTCAAAAATTGGTTTTTCCATGGTTATAGTCTGACTGTTTTCCCAAGAAAGTCAAAATTTTCGAAAATTCAAAAAGTGCTAAAATACTATCTAGGGACTGTGTCCGGGATCTATAGTGCATAAAATCCGGTCTAAATCCAAAATTTCAAAATTGAGTTTTCCCAAAAAATGTCAAAAGTTTCGAAAACTCAAAAACTGCAAAAATACTACCCAAAAAATGTCAAAATTATCGAAAATTCAAAAACTGCAAAAATGCTATGTAGGGACTGTGTCCGGGATTTATAATGCAAAAAATCCGGTCTAAATCCAAAATATCAAAATTGAGTTTTCCAAGGTTATGGTCTTACTGTTTTCTCAAAAAATGTCAAAATTTTCGAAAATTCAAAAACTGCAAAAATACTATCTAGGGACTGGGTCCGGGATTTATAATGCAAAAAATCCGGTCTAAATCCAAAATTTCAAAATTGAGTTTTCCAAGGTTATAGTCTTACTGGTTACCAAAAAATGTCAAAATTTTCGAAAATTCAAAAACTGCAAAAATACTATCTAGGGACTGTGTCCGGGATTATGATGCAAAAAATCCGGTCTAAATCCAAAATATCAAAATTGAGTCAAAAACTGCAAAAATACTATCTAGGGACTGTGTCCGGGATTTATAGTGCAAAAAATCCGGTCAAAATCCAAAATTTCAAAATTGTGTTTTCCGAGGTTATAGTCTTAATGTTTTCCCAAAAAATGTCGAAGTTTTCGAAAATTCAAAAACTGCAAAAATACTCTCTAGGGAATGTGTCCGGGATTTATAATGCGAAAAACCCGGTCAAAATCCAACATTTCAAAATTGAGTTTTCCAAGGCTATAGTCTTACTGTTTTCTCAAAAAATGTCAAAATTTTTGAAAATTCAAAAACTAAAAAATACTATCTAGGGACTGTGTCCGGGATTTATAATGCAAAAAATCCGGTCTAAATCCAAAATTTCAAAATTGAGATTTCCAAGGTTATAGTCTTAATGTTTTCCCAAAAAATATCAAAATTTTCGAAAATTCAAAAACTGCAAAAATACTATCTAGGGACTGGGTCCGGGATTTATAATGCAAAAAATCCGGTCTAATTCCAAAATTTCAAAATTGAGTTTTACAAGGTTATAGTGTTACTGCTTACCCAAAAAATGTCAAAATTTTCGAAAAAACAATAACTGCAAAAATACTGTGTAGGGACTGTTAGCGGGATTTATTGTGCATAAAATCCGGTCTAAATCCAAAATTACAAAACTGAGTTTTCCCAAAAAATGTCAAAATTTTCGAAAATTCAAAAACTGCCAAATACTATCTAGTGACTGTGTCCGGGATTCATAATGCAAAAAATCCGGTCTAAATCCATAATTTCAAAATTGAGTTTTCCAAGATTATAATCTTACTGTTTTCCCAAAAAAAATGTCAAAATTTTCTAAAATTCAAAAACTGCAAAAATACTATCTAGGGACTGTGTCCGGGATTTATAGTGCAAAAAATCCGGTCTAAATCCAAAATTTCAAAATTGAGTTTCAATGTTATAGTCTTACTGTTTTCCCCAAAAATGTCAAAATGTTCGAAAATTCAAAAACTGGAAAAAGATATCTAGGGACTGGGTCCGGGATTTATAGTGCAAAAATCCGCTCAAAATCCAAAATTTCAAAATTGAGTTTTCCATGATACAATCTTACTGTTTTCCCAAAAAATGTCAAAATTTTTTAAAATTCAAAAACTGCCAAAATACTATCTAGGGACTGTCTCCGAGGTTTATAGTGCAAAAAATCCGGTCAAAATCCAAAATTTCAAAATTGTGTTTTCCGAGGTTATAGTTTTAATGTTTTTCCAAAAAATGTCGAAGTTTTCGAAAATTCAAAAACTGCAAACCTACTCTCTAGGGACTGTGTAGGGATTTATAATGCAAAAAATCCGGTCTAAATCCAAAATTTCATAATTGAGTTTTCCAAGTATACAGTCTTAATGTTTTCCCAAAAAAAGTCAAAATTTTCGAAAATTCAAAAATTGCAAAAGTACTATCTAGGGACTGTGTCCGGGATTCATAATGCAAAAAATCCGGTCAAAATTCAAAATTTCAAAATTGAGTTTCCCAAGGCTATAGTAAAGTTTTACCAAAAAATGTCAACATTTTCGAAAATTCAAAAACTGCAAAAATACTATCTAGGGACAGTGTCCGGGATTGAAAGTGCAAAAAATCCCGTCTAAATCCAAAATTTCAAAGTTTAGTTTTCCTAGGTCATATTCTTACTGTTTTCCCAAAAAATGTCAAAATTTTCGAAAATTCAAAAACTGCAAAAATACTAACTAGGGTCTGGGTCCGGGATTTATAGTGCAAAAAATCCTGTCAAAATCCAAAATATCAAAATTGTGTTTTCCGAGGTTATAGTCTTAATGTTTTCCCAAATCATGTCGAACTTTTCGAAAATTCAATAACTGCAAAAATACGCTCTGGGGACTGTGTCCGGGATTTATAATGAAAAAAATCCGGTCTAAATCCAAAATTTCAAAATTGAGTTTTCCAAGTCTTATTGTTTTCCAAAAAAATGTCAAAATTTTCGAAAATTCTAAAATTGCAAAAATACTATCTAGGGACTGTGTCCTGGATTTATAATGCAAAAAATCCGGTCTAAATCCAAAATTTCAAAATTGTGCTTTCCAAGGTTATAGCATAGGTATATTCTCAAAAAAATGTAAAAATTTTAGAAATTTCAAAAACTGCTTGAATACAATCTAGCGGATGTGTCCGGGATTTCTAATGAAAAAATCCTGTCTAAATCCAAAATTTCAAAATTGCGTTTTCCAATATTATAGTATAGGCGTTTTCTCAAAAATGTAAAAATTTTCGAAATTCCAAATACTTGAAAAAATACAATCTAGAGGGTGTGTCCGGGATTTCTAATGCAAAAAATCCTGTCTAAATCCAAAATTTCAAAATTGAGTTTTCCAAGGTCTGACTTTTCCCAAAAAATTTCAAAATTTTCGAAAATTCATAAACTGCTAAAATACTATCTAGGGACTGTGTCCGGGATTTATAATGCAAAAAATCCTGTCTAAATCCAAAATTTCAGAATTGAGTTTGACAAGGTTATAGTCTTACTTCTTACCCAAAAAATGTCAAAATTTTCGAAAATTCAAAAACTGCAAAAATACAATCTAGAGGGTGAATTCGGGATTTCTAATGCAAAAAATCCGGTGTATTCTCAAAAAATGTCAAAATTTTCGAAATTTCAAAAACTGCTTAAATACAATCTAGAGGATGTGTCCGGGATTTCTAATGCAAAAAATCCTGTCTAAATCCAAAATTTCAAAATTGTGTTTTCCAATATTATCGAATAGGTGTATTCTCAAAAAATGTCAAAATTTTCGAAATTTCAGAAACTTGATAAAATACAATCTAGAGGGTGTGTCCGGGATTTCTAATGCCAAAAATCCTGTCCAAATCCAAAATTTCAAAATTGAGTTTTCCAAGGTTATTGTCTTACTGGTTACCCAAAAAATGTCAAAATTTTTCGAAAATTCTAAAAATGCAAAGATACTATCTAGGGACTGTGTCCGGCATTTATAATGCAAAAAACCTGGTCTAAATCCAAAATTTCAAAATTGAGTTTTCCAAGGGTACAGTCTTACTGTTTTCCCAAAAAATGTCAAAATTTTCGAAAATTCTAAAACAGCAAATATACTATCTAGGGACTGTGTCCGGGATTTATAATGCAGAAAATCCGGTCTAAATCCAAAATTTCAAAATAGACTTTTCCAAGGTTATAGTCTTAATGTTTCCCCAAAAAAAGTGAAAATTTTTGAAAATTCAAAAACTGCAAAAATACTATGTAGGGACTGGGTCGGGGATTTATAATGCAAAAAATTCGGTCTAATTCCAAAATTTCAAAATTGAGTTTTCCAATGTTATAGTCTTAAAGTTTTCCCAAAAAAATTCAAAATTTTCTAAAATTCAAAATCTGCATAAATACTATGTAGGGACTGTGTCCGGTATTTATAGTGCATAAAATCCGGTCTAAATCCAAAATTTCAAAATGAGTTTTTCCAAAAAATGTCAAAATTTTCGAAAATTCAAAAACTCAAAAATACTATCTAGGGACTGTGTCCGGGATTTATAGTGCAAAAAATCCGGTCTAAATCCAAAATTTCCAAATTGAGTTTCAAGGTTATATATAGTCTTACTGTTTTTCCAAAAAATGCCAAAATTTTCGAAAATTCAAAAACAGCAAAAATACTATGTAGGGACTATGTCCGGGATTTATAATGCAAAAATTTCGGTCTAAATCCAAAATTTCAAAATTGAGTTTTCCAAGGTTATAGTATTACTGTTTTCCCAAAAAATGTCAAAATATTCTAAAATTCAAAAACTGCAAAAATACTATCTAGGGACTGTGTCCGGGATTTATAGTGCAAAAAATCCGGTCAAAATCCAAAATTTCAAATTTGAGTTTTCCAAGGTTATAGTCTCACCGTTTTTCCAAAAAATATCAAAATTTTCGAAAATTCAAAAACTTCAAAAATCTATCAAGGGACTGGGTCCGTGATTTATAATGCAAGAAACTGGAGAACGTTAAATCAAGGTTTCTCAAAAGAGCACTGTCAATTTCAAAATATACAAGAAATAGTTATGCCTATACAATAGCCCAGGAATCCTTCTTCATCGAAGATATCAGACACTGTTTCAGACTACCGGAAACGCAAGCATACAGAATCGTCATCGAGGAGAGACAGAACAAAGCCGCCCAGATACCGACAGAAATTATGGAAACAGACGCAATGAAAACAGAAACCTGGAAGCAACCGAATTTCGATCTTCGGCACCTGTACACACGTTTCGCAGCCCATGGATTTCATGGGAATATATGCCTGAACAACATGTACCATGAACCCAAGGAGGACTGCATCTGTAAATTATGCAACTATCCATGTCCAAAATATCATCTAGCGAAGTGTAAAAACAGGACTCTGCCTCTAAACAATTTAATTAAAGACTGGTAAAAAGCTAAATTTAATTTGATGTACACATTGTGTTTAATAAATATATTATAATGCAAGAAATTCTGTCTAAATCCAAAATTTCAAAATTGAGTTTTCCATGATACAATCTTACTATTTTCCAAAAAAATGTCAAAATTTTCTAAAATTCAAAAACTGCAAAAATACTATCTAGGAACTGTGTCCGAAATTTATAGTGCAAAAAATCAGGTCAAAATCCAAAATTTCAAATTTGTGTTTTCCAAGTTTATAGTCTTAATGTTTTCCCAAAAAATGTCGAAGTTTTCGAAAATTCAAAAACTGCAAAAATACTCTCTAGGGACTGTGTCCAGGATGTATAATGCAAAAAATCCGGTCTAAATCCAAAATTTTAAAATTGAGTTTTGCAAGTATAGAGTCTTATTGTTTTCCCAAAAAAATGTCAAAATTTTCGAAAATTCAAAAATTGCAAAAATACTATCTAGGGACTGTGTCCGGGATTCATAATGCAAAAAATCCGGTCAAAATTCAAAATTTCAAAATTGAGTTTCCCAAGGCTATACTAATGTTTTACCAAAAAAGTCAACATTTTCGAAAATTCAAAAACTGCAAAAATACTATCTAGGGACTGTGTCCGGGATTGTTAATATAAAAAATCCGGTCTATATCGAAAATTTCAAAATTGAGTTTTTCAAGCTTATAGTTTTAATGTTTTCCCAAAAAATGTCAAAATTTTCGAAAATTGAAAAACTGCAAAAATACTATCTAGGAACTGTGTCCGGGATTTATAATGCAAGAAATCCGGTCTAAATCCAAAATTTCAAAATTGAGTTTTCCAAGGTTATAATCTTACTGTTTTCCCAAAGAATGTCAAAATTTTCGAAAATTCAGAAACTGCAAAAGTACTATCTAGACGGTTTTGTCCGGGATTTATAATGCAAAAAATCGGGTCTAAATCCAAAATTTCAAAATGAGTTTTCAAAGGCTATAGTCTTATTGTTTTCCGAAAAATGTCAAAATTTTCGAAATTTCAAAAACTGCAAAATTACTATCTAGAGAGTGTTCCGGATTATAATGCAAATAAATCGGTCCTAAATCCAAAATTTCAAAATCGAGTTTGCCAAGGCTATAACTGTGGTGTTTTTCCAAAAAATGTCAAAATTTTCGAAATTTAAAAAATGCAAAATACTATTAGAGAGTGTGTGCGGGATTTATAATGCAAAAAATCCGGTCAAATCTCAAAATTTCAAAATTGAGTTTTCCAAGGTTATGTGTTTTTTCCGAAAAATGTCAATTTTCGAAAATTCGAAAAATATGAAAAATTACTATCTAGGGACTGTGTCCGGGATTTATAATGCAAAAAATCCGGTCTAAATCCAAAATTTCAAAATCGAGTTTTCCAAGGCTATAGTTTTGGTGTTTTTCCAAAAAAATGTCAAAATTTTCGAAATTTCAAAAACTGCAAAAATACTATCTAGATGCTGTGTCCGGGATTTATAATGCAAAAAATCCGGTCTAAATCCAAAATTTCAAATTGAGTTTTCCATGGCTACAGTTTTGACTTTTTTCCAAAAAATGTCAAAATTTTGGAAATTCCAAATAGCAAAAATACTATCTAGAGGATGAGTCCGGGATTTATAATGCAAAAAATCCGGTCTAAATCCAAAATTTCAAGATTGAGTTTGCCATGGTTATAGTCTTGGTGTTTTTCCAAAAAAAGGTCAACATTTTCGAAAATTCAAAAAAATGCAAGAATACATCTAGTCAGAAGGATATATAATGCAAAAATTCTGTCTAAATCCAAAATTTTAAAACTTGAGTTTGCCAAGGCTTATAGTCCTTGTTTTTCCAAAAAATGTCAATGATTTCGAAATATCAAAAACTGCAAAGATACTATCTAGAGGGTGTGTCCGGGATTTATAATGCAAAAAACGTGGTCTAAATCCAAAATTACAAAACTGAGTTTCCAAGGCTATAGCCTTGATGTTTTTCCAAAAAAATGTTAAATTTTCGAAATTTCAAAAACAGCAAAAATACAATCTAGAGACCCTGTCCGGGATTTATAATGCAAAAAACGGTCTATATCCAAAATTTCAAAATTGAGTTTTCCAAGGTTTAGTCTTATGTTTTTCCAAAAAAATGTTCAAACATTTTCGAAATTTCAAAACACTGCAAAAATACTATCTAGAGAGTGTGTCCGGGATTTATAATGCAAAAAATCCTGTCTAAATCCAAATTTCAAAATTGAGTTATCCAAGGTTGTAGTCTTGATTTTATCCTAAAAATGTCAAAATTCTCGAAATTTCAAAAACTGCAAAAATACTATCTAGAGGGTTTTTATTTTGCAAAAATTCTGTATAAATCCAAAATTTCATAATTGAGTTTTCCAAGGTTATAGTCTTGTGTTTTTCCAAAAAATGTCAAAATTTTCGAAATATTCAAAAACTGCAAAAATACTGTCTGAGGATTGTGTCGGGGATTTATAATACAAAAAATCCTTCTAAATCCAAAATTTCAAAATTGAGTTATCCTATTTTGTAGTCTTGATTTTTTCCTAAAAAATGTCAAAATTCTCTGAAATTTCAAAAACTGCAAAATTACTATCTAGAGGAGTGTCTGGTTTTATATGCAAAAATTCCTGGTATAAATCCAAAATTTCATAAATTGTTTTGCCAAGTTTCCTATAGTCTTGTTTTTCCAAAAAATGTCAACATTTTCGAAATTTCAAAAGCTGCAAAAATACCACCTAGAGGGTGTGTCCGGGATTTATAATGCTAAAAATCCAGTCTAAACCCATAATTTCAAAATTGAGTTTTCTAGGTTGTTTTTTTCAAAAAATGTTCAAAATTTTCGAAAATACAAAATCGGGAAAAATACTATCTACGAGAATGCCCGTGATTTATAATGCAAAAAATCCGGTCTAAATCCAGAATTTCAAAATTGAGTTTTCCAAGGCTATATCTTGGTGTTTTTCCAAAAAATGTCAAAATTTTCCAAATTTCAAAAAACAGCAAAATTGCTATCTAGAGGCTCTGTCAGGGATTTATAATGCAAAAAATTCGGTCTAATTTCAATTTTTCAAAATGAGTTGTCTTGCTGTTTTTCCAAAAAATGTCAAAATTTTCGAAATTTCAAAAACTGCAAAAATACTATCTAGAGGTTGTGTCCGGGTTTTATAATGTACAATATCCGGTCTAAATCCAAAATTTCAAATTTGTGTTTTTCAAGGCTATAGTCTTGATGCTTTTTCCAAAAAATGTCAAAGATTTCGAAATTTCAAAAAATACAAATATACCATCTAGAGGATGTGTCCGGGATTTATAATGCAAAAAATCCGCTCTAAATCCAAAATTTCAAAATTGACTTTCCAAATGTCAAAATTTTCGAAATATCAAAAACTGCAAAAATACTATCTAGACGGTTTGTCCGGGATTTATAATGCAAAAAACGCGGTCTAATTCCAAAATTTCAAAATTGAGTCTTGTGTTTTTTCCAAAAAATCTCAAAATTTTCGAAATTTCCAAATAGCGAAAACATTATCTGGAGGCAGTGTCCGGGATTTATAATGCAATAAATCCGTCCTAAATCTAAAATTTCAAAATCGAGTTTGCCAAGGCTATAATCTTGGTGTTTTTCCAAAAAAATGTCAAAATTTTCGAAATTTAAAAAATGCAAGAATACAATCTGGAAGGTTTTATGATGCAAAAAATTCGGTCTAAATCCAAAATTTCAAACTTGAGTTTGCCATGGCTTATAGTATTGTTTTCCAAAAAATGTCTATGATTTCGAAATATCAAAAACTAGAGGGTGCGTCCGGGATTTATAATGCTATAAAACGTGGTCTAAATCCAAAATTACAAAACTGAGTTTCCAAGGCTATAGCCTTGATGTTTTTCCAAAAAATGTTAAATTTTCGAAATTTCAAAAACAGCAAAAATACAATCTAGAGACCCTGTCCGGGATTTATAATGCAAAAAATCCGGTCTATATCCAAAATTTCAAAAATTGAGTTTTCCAAGGCTATAGTTTTGGTGTTTTTCCAAAAAATGTCTAAATTTTCGAATTTTGAAAAACTGCAAAAATACTGTCTAGATGCTCTGTCCGGGATTTATAATGCAAAAAATCCGGTCTAAATCCAAAATTTCAATATTGAGTTTTCCATGGCTACAGTTTGACGTTTTTCCAAAAAATGTCAAAATTTTGGAAATTTCAAAAACAGCAAAAATACTATCTAGAGGATGAGTCCGGGATTTATAATGCAAAAAATCCGGTCGAAATCCAAAATTTCAAGATTGAGTTTGCCAAGGCTATAGTCTTGGTGTTTTTCCAAAAAAAGGTCAAAATTTTCGAAATTTAAAAAAATGCAAAAATACAATCTAGAAAGTTTTATAATGCAAAAAATTCGGTCTAAAT
The DNA here is from genome assembly GCA_030220185.1 of Diploptera punctata. Taxonomy (NCBI): domain Eukaryota; kingdom Metazoa; phylum Arthropoda; class Insecta; order Blattodea; family Blaberidae; genus Diploptera; species Diploptera punctata. Next base: position 3,004 of record JASPKZ010007280.1, on the reverse strand, counting down.
CCAAAATTTAAAACTTGAGTTTGCCAAGGCTTATAGTCTTGTTTTCCAAAAAATGTCAATGATTTCGAAATATCAAAAACTGCGAGGTTACTATCTAGAGGGTGCGTCCGGATTTATAATGCGAAAAACGTGGTCTAAATCCAAAATTACAAAACTGAGTTTCCAAGGCTATAGCCTTGATGTTTTTCCAAAAAATGTTAAATTTTCGAAATTTCAAAAACAGCAAAAATACAATCTAGAGACCCTGTCCGGAATTTATAATGCAAAAAATCCGGTCTATATCCAAAATTTCAAAATTGAGTTTTCGTGTTTTTCCAAAAAATGTCAAAATTTTTCGAAATTTCAAAAACAGCAAAAATACCATCTAGAGGGTGTGCGGGATTTATAATACAAAAAATCCTTTCTAAATCCAAAATTTCAAAATTGAGTTATCCAATTTTATAGTCTTGATTTTTTCCTAAAAATGTCAAAATTCTCGAAATTTCAAAAACTGCAAAAATACTATCTAGAGGGTTTTATATTGCAAAACATTTCCAATTCTTATTTGATGTAACCACATAAAATGTTGTGTATCTGTCTCACTTTCAAACTGTGAAACAGTTTCCAGTACCAATTAATGGCATCTCCAAAAAAAAAATTGGGAAGATCATTTCAGTAACCTCCTGGGAGCAAAGGACAAAACGTCAAACTGCTTCACACCGCATGCGGCAAACATACATGACATGAACCCAATTACAACAGAAGAAGTCAGCCAACTCATAAGAAACGAGAAAAGTAACAAAGCAGCCGGTCGGGACGGGATATTTCCTGAACATCTTAAGGAAACACTTCAAGACTTGTTAGAACCGCTAACCTGTCTGTTCAATGATAGCCTAAAAGATAATTCAATCCCACAACAATGGAGAAATTCGATTATAACTGTCATCTACAAAGGGAAAGGAAGGAAAGAAAACCCGAACTCCTACAGGGGAATTGCCCTGGAAAATGTTATGTTCAAACTCTTCTCGAAGATCCTGCTAAGACGTGTGGAACACAAATTACGTGCCAGTATACCTCAGAATCAATATGGCTTCACCCCGGGTAGATCAACACTGCATGCTGTCCAAGAACTCATACAAGAAATAATAACGACCTTAGCTCAACCTGCTACACCATTGTATGTGATATACATAGATTATTCCAAGGCATTCGACAGTATTGACAGGAAAATCCTCATCCAGAAGCTAGAGAACATATTAGGCAGCTCAAGCAACGAATTAGGAACAATTAAATCAATCCTTACCACAAACTACCTGACAATCAGTGATGGTATATCGATGTCGAGAAGTGTTACTCAAACAAGGGGGGTCTACAAGGAGACCCGATGAGTCCCGTACTCTTTAATGTAATGACGTCAGACATCGGAGAGAGACTATAGACACAAGAAATGTTAAGCTACTCATGTACGCAGACGACATGATCATCCTCTCTAGGAATCAAGGAGCTCTCCAAACAGCCATGGAGAACATTAGGATATGGGCACTTGAAAACTCGATGGAAATAAACAGCGCCAAGACAAAGGCAATGAAATTCAGGAAAGGAGGAAGGCTGGCTAATAAGGACCATCTTATATGCGGAAGTGAAACCCTAGAATTCGTATCAAGCTACAAATACTTGGGGGTCACCTTACAAACAACTGGAACCGCTTTCTCAATTCATATACAGGATCGAGCAACAGCTGCAACGAAAACCATGTACGATATCCCAAAACTCCAAAGACTATCCCTCTCAACTGCAATGAAACTCTTCAACCTTAAAGTAATGCCGGCCGCAACATACGGAATCCAGCTTATATGGAATTACTTGACAGTGAAAAATCTTAAGAAACTGGAGAACGTTAAATCAAGGTTTCTCAAAAGAGCACTGTCAATTTCAAAATATACAAGAAATAGTTATGCCTATACAATGGCCCAGGAATCCTTCTTCATCGAAGATATCAGACACTGTTTCAGACTACCGGAAACGCAAGCATACAGAATCGTCATCGAGGAGAGACAGAACAAAGCCGCCCAGATACCGACAGAAATTATGGAAACAGACGCAATGAAAACAGAAACCTGGAAGCAACCGAATTTCGAACTTCGACACCTGTACACGCGTTTCGCAGCCCATGGATTTCATGGGAATATATGCCTGAACAACATGTACCATGAACCCAAGGAGGACTCCATCTGTAAATTATGCAACTATCCATGTCCAAAATATCATCTAGCGCAGTGTAAAAACAGGACTCTGCCTCTAAACAATTTAATTAAAGACTGGTAAAAAGCTAAATTTAATTTGATGTACACATTGTGTTTAATAAATATATTAATATTGCAAAAAATTCGGTATAAATCCAAAATTTCATAATTGAGTTTGCCAAGGCTTATAGTCTTGTTTTTCCAAAAAGTCAACATTTTCGAAATTTCAAAAGCTGCAAAAATACCACCTAGAGGGTGTGTCCGGGATTTATAATGCAAAAAATCCAGTCTAAACCCAGAATTTCAAAATTGAGTTTTTCTAGGTGTTTTCCAAAATATGTTAATATTTTCGAAAATACAAAATCGGGAAAAATACTATCATACAGGCAATGCCCGTGATTTATAATGCAAAAAATTCGGTCTAAATCCAGAATTTCAAAATTGAGTTTTCCAAAGCTATATCTTGGTGTTTTTCCAAAAAATGTCAAAATTTTCCAAATTTCAAAAACAGCAAAATTGCTATCAAAATTCAGTTTGCCAAGGCTTGTACTCTTGTTTTTCAAAAAAATGTCAAAGATTTCGAAATATCAAAAAGTGGAAAAAGTACTAACTAGAGGGTGTGCCCGGGATTTATAATGCAAAAAAACCAGTCTAAATCAAAAATTTCGAAATTGAGTTTTCCAAAAACTGTCAAAATTTTCGAAATTTCAAAAACTGCAAAAATACTATCAAGAGGGTGTGTCCGGGATTCATAATGCAAAAAATCCGGTCTGAATCGAAAA